>JANHMN010000009.1:6293644-6338352 GCA_030674055.1 Rhabdomys pumilio | reverse complement strand
ATATATATATATATATATATATATATATATATATATATATATATATAATTTGTGTGTGTGTATGTGTGTATGTGTGTGTATAATTTCAATAATAGAAAATAATACAACTAATCACACATCCAGTAGGAGGCAACTTTTTTAAAAGGAAAAATAATGTTAGACAATGTTACTTTTCAGATAACCAACACTAGGAAATCTATCCATTTGTGTTTCCATAGTAAATGTTAAAAGTCTGTCTTATAATTTGAGAGGTGTGACTTTCCGATGGAAGAAATAAACAGCTAGATGATACTTTGTATCTAAAAGTAAACCCAGACCCATAAGCCTATAATCTTATACGTATAAAAGTTTACCACAAATATATCACTCTGAGGGACTTATGCAGTAATGTTCTATGTCTTTCACACATGAGGTATGGAAGTAAGAAAGAACTCATATATTAGTTCCTTCCCCATGATGCTCTAACAGGATCTGCTGGAAGAGGCTTGGGGTGAGTTCATTTCACATTGTGTGATTTTCCTACAGAGAATGTTGGTGGCTCTACTCAGTTTTGTGGTGGGGAGAGCAAATTATTGGGCTGTTACATAATTTCTTTATAAATTATTTGCCAGCTAGAATTATATTCCAGAACCCTTTAAGGCATATATTCTATCAATAAATTTTAATACGCTATATAAACTACAAACAAAGATGCTCATGTTAGTGTGCTCTCTACATGACTCAGTGACAACATACGACTTAGTGACAACATACTCTCAGATTTTGCTTTCATTCTATCACTGGGTAATTTCTGTCTTGTTTATCTTTGGTCTGATTTGAGCTATATCTTTTCAGATTAAAAAAGGAGGAGACAGATTTAGAAAAAAAACATTGATTCTGATTCTGGGTATCTAAATGGCCCTAATTACTGCTTCCCATTCTTGCTAACCTGCCTGCTCTTGCTTCTCATCCATGGAACTATGTTTACATAGTGGATAACCAGTCCTGATTCTAAGCACTGATGGAGGAGAAAACACTAGAGGCCTGAACAAGGTCAAGATGAAATTTTCAACATCTGTCCCATCAATCAAATCACAGATCCCTCAACTGCATACAAGACTCAGTGAAATGAACATGGGGGAAGTAAAGGGAGGCTTGATAAGAAACACCTTCTTATCTATCTTATCTATAACACATTCTGTATGAATGTGAGTAAACAATCTTTTCAGGAATTATAGACAAAGTGTTTCAGTAAATATAATAATTGATATATTTTAAATGGTCAGTGTATTATTGGATGTTATTTTAAACACATAGTTAAACCTTAATTATTGAACTAGTGATCATAAATAAATGCAAGCAGTTATTTCTAATGTAAAGAAATGTGATGGACAAAGGGATGAATTTGGGCACTCCACTTCTTTTAATTGGACTGAGCCCCAGACAACATGAGTAGTAAAAGCCAGAGTGCTGAAGCAGCTGTTTTGCTTTCTTATGAATTGTTAAAAGATAAGCTTAAGGAGAATTTCTAGGGCATGGTCTGCAGTTAATGTTTTGTTAAATAAATGGAAAAGATCTAGTAGGAAGGAAGAATGCAGGAAATCTTTCTATAGTTTTATATTTGAGGCAAATCTGAAAGCATGGAGTGGTAAAATAGCTTCCATTTCCAATGCTGGGCTCATCTGTGTGATGGAGAATGGGAGGGGACGATCTGGTTGTATAATGGATTATGTTGTAGCTCTCAGTATCACAAGTCTCTTCCCATCAACATCCAGGGCAGTCTGCATATGCCTTTCCACCAAGAGAGAACAAAGTTATTTCTAGATATTCCCAGATGCAGCAGGAATTTTGTAGGGCCCATGGAAGGAGAAAACCTTCCAGGAATTATTCCTTTTGAGATGTGTCAGTAGTTACAAAGAGTGAAGACAGATCATATGAACATTAATACATCCTTTTGTGTGAACTATGAACTATCAATAATTGAAGACAAGTCTTGGAAATCAGCCTCTGTTAAAAATCTGTTCTAATGCTAAGACATGACAAAGGATGAGCCCAATATAGAGTGGGCTGGGCGGAACTTCTGAGGAAGAACCTTGCACCATATGATTTGTTCTTTTGTATCTTTCCAATGACTAGGGACTGGAATGAGTGAGTTGAAGTGTTTACCCGAGCTGGGTTTGTAGTGTATGCCAGTGATCTAGCACTCAGGAGGCAGAGGTAGTCAGGTCTCTGTGACTTCAAGGACAGTGTAGTCTACAAAGTGAGTTCCAGGACAGCCAAGGCTCTGTTACAAAGAGAAAACCTGTCTTGAAAAACCAATAAGCAAACAAGTAAGCAAATATGCAGTTACTTAAGTAAGTAAATAAATACATAAAATAAATGTTTACCCCACACTGCAAATTCAATCATTTTCAATGAATCTAATCTTGCCAGCACTAGAAAAGCCCACATTAAAGAACTTCTTTAGGCACGACTGTAGACCCATAAAGTAGGAGAGCAGACTGATGTAAGACAGAATAAGAGTCTGTGCACAGAACAGGAAAAGAGCAGCAGCCTTTAAAAAGCCGTGACACACCTCTGGGTGAACTTCCTTGCTATAGATACATTCTTAGAAACATAGACATAAGCAAGTCTTTAATAGAGGGCTAGAAGTGAAAGTATTTAAACTCAGAAGAATTTACAAAATTAGACTGGTTGAAATGGTCTGGAGAGATAGCCAGTGGTGAAGAGCACTTGCTGCTCTTGTAGAGGACTCAACTTCCCTTCCCAGCACCCATTAGTGTGGCTGACAGCTGCCTGAACTCCAGTTCCAGGGAATCTGCTGACCTCTACGGTCCTCCTCAGGCATATGGAACACATACATCTAGTTAGGTATACATACACAGAAATAAAACAAAAATAATTAAATACATTACTTTTGAAATGTTTTAAACAGAAATTTTGCTTGCATTTTTGAAAGAGTAAATAATTTTGTGTCAAATTCTGATTTTACTTTTTTATGAAATAAAATTAGTATAATTAATTTAATTGCCATTATTTTTAAAAGTTTTAAACATGTGTTCATATGCATATAAGTTTATTTGTAAGTTCTAGTAATTTGAGTTATAGTTTACTTCAAAGGACTAATCCATAAATGTTATTGATTTGTTTTTTCTAAGTGGAAAAAAAATAACTTTTAAAGAGGCCTAAAACTTTTCTTTGATTTGAGGCACACCATTATTTTTTTATTCTTACAGTTTGATGGCAGATGTTATTAGGTGCATACCTATAAGACAAAATCCCAGGCACTAATCTCAGGGAATGTGGGCAAGGAGTCAACTCAATGAAGAGGCTTTGTGTCAGGTATTACACATTGTGTTCAATCGTGGATATGTGAGCAGCTGAGGCTTCCAGGAGGAAGAATGCTGATATCACCAACTCACCATCCCTCACTCTCAGAATGCGAATGCAGACTCCTCTGTCACTACAGATTTTGGGTTGATTCTAACCAAGTTACAAGTGAAGACAGGACTCAGAGGCAAGAGCGAGCCTGATTCTTTTAAAATCACTTTAGCTTAGAGAAAAGATTGACAGAGTGAAAGACAATTCAGCATTTAGAAAAATTACATTGATAGACTTGATTTTTTTGTCTGAGCCAAGATGCCAAATCTGTCTCTAGCTTTTGCCAGCATGGTTTCCCTTGAGGAACATGGATGTCTGGGGAGAAGGGTAAGCTCTCTGGATGTGGAGTTAGACATAAAATGGACCTTGGATGATGTAGGCTATTGTCACCCAGGGGCTCTTTTGGTTTCATGTGCCAAGGCAAAGAGGCAGGCATTGATATCTTTGGAATGGATGGGTTGGAACTTACAGGTGAATGCTACTAGGTATTACCAGGTATTTTTTTCTTCCATCATAACCACTCCTTCATTAATGACTTTCTCTTGTAATACACACTACGGGAAGTAAGCTGTGCTTCGTAACTTGGAATAACAGCTAGAGTGGTCCAAGCCTGTGTGGGTGTGGCAGCAGAGGGTTCACAGAAAATATCTACCCATCACATGCTCTGGAGTTAGAAGTAGAACAGTTACTAGGGAGAGATTCATTGCCTGAGACATGATTAGACTAACTTCTGCAGTTACACAAATTCATTTAATGGGAATTAGGAGACTTAAGTTAGAAAACACTGTAAGGGGCAGGAATATGAATTGTACACTTAATAAAGTTTCTCATTTTGGAAACAATTAAAATGACACAAGACAGCAAAACAAAACATGTAGATAAACCAAGTACTGGTGAGAGAGATAAAAGCAGGTAAGAGAGTACATTGTGGAGGACATCCTTTGCCATGGGACTATGACAGAGCTGAAGACCTCCAGGCTGAAATGCTGAGGAATCCCATCTGCAACGTTTTTCTCTACAGGGACAGATAGTAAATGCTTAAGACTATGTGGAACCTCAGCCTCAGTCACTGTTACCTAGCAGCAGTTGCAGTGCAAGTCTAGAACCTCAGGCCATTTGTAAATAAATGAATAGCCCATGTTCCAGTAAGATGCTATGAGCACTGATGTGTGAATTTCCTAGCAGTTTTTTTTTTTTTACCTTAACAAGATATTTTTTATTATTTTGAACTTTTCCTTCAACTGCTTACCAAGAAAGCACATGGAGCTAGCAGAAGAAGTTGTGTTGGGGCATAGGGAAAGGAATTCAGGAGGAATAGGGAGTGGACTTGAACAAGGCACATTATATTCATGCGTGAAATTCTCAAGCAATAAAAAAAGAGTAAGGAAAAAAAAACCATGTAAGAAGCCATTACAAAATTTCTAGTTCCTACAGAACAAAGCAGTAGGCCACAACGTTTAGTTGCTAGTCTAAATTAGAAATTCTTACTGGGGCAGATATAGCCTACTTCTGAACACTTACATATTGAGAGTCATGTTAATTTTATTCTAAAGTATGTTCCTTTTATTGAAAAAGTATTTTCAAATGAAAACCCAGCTGAAAATTTGAATGGCTCTGGAGTCTCTGAAGATGTTTTTAGCACAAATATTCTTCACAGTAAAGCTAAATACCAATGAATCCTGGGAAAAGAGATTCTGATAAACTTCTGGAGTCCTAGAAAAAAATCAACAAAATTTTACAGGATAGTGCCTATTAATTCAAAATTGTAAATGAGTAAACTAGCTGTACCAATTATCTTTATTCACACAAATGTTCACACACGCGCGCGCGCACACACACACACACACACACACACACACACACACACACACACACACTTTTATTGAGAGCAAGTATCAAGCCTTCTGAAGGGTCTTTTCCTCAGTGTGACCTTCAACCCCAAGATTGTTCAGAGATTGTTTCTCTGTTTGCAATTTTACACCCACAGGATTTTTAAGAATATTGGCTTCAAATGCCAAGAGGAATCACTAGGACGGAAATCTGTTCTTCCAGGCTGTACCTTCTGCATGGCCACGCCTTTCGCAGGTAGCAGCTTTTACCCACATCAGCCATCACAGCTCATTTGCAGTGCCCTGTATCTTTGTAGTGATAGAAGGGCGCTCCACCAGGAAACTGTAAGACCAATAATTATATTTACCACAAATTTAGCCAGAGGTTATGAAAAGTCATTGCTTTCTAACTCCTAATGAGCTGCTTTTCTTTCATCCCGTTATTAGCCTTTTTTTGAGACTAAACCCTCTGGGCAGCTGTCAGTCATTATTGCATAATGACACGCAGGGAATGGGCTTTCTTTTGGAAGGAAAAGAGCTCTTTTTTCTTTTCTTTCATTTCTCTTCAGTTCTAGCACATGTTCTTTCTGTTTCTAAGGCAATGCACATATTTATATCCATGCATGCAAATGGGTTACAAAACAGTTGTGACCTTATTTTCCTGAGTTCAACCTCCTCAATTCAGTAAATACTATGTTCTGATGATACGAACAATAACACCAAGGAGGATTGCAGTAGCGACTCAGCATACAAAACCTGTAACGAGCTGCGGCCCAGGAGAGACACCATATTATTATCATCACTGGGATTTTTTTCCCCCAGTTGGGACAGAAATCAAAAGCAAGTCAAGCAGCACTAATGAAGAAATACTGGCCCTAGGCTTGGGTTCTCAGCGACAATACACGGCTTTCTGATGAGTGTGAAGCACACGGCACAACTGATAGGCTCTAGGTTTGTAACCCCGTTCCAGGCCCCGTTTCAAGAGTACCTAAGAGGCTGATTTAAAGGGTTTGTGGGTGAGGGTGCACATGTGAATGCTCATATATGTGTGTGCGGATGCTAGAGTCAGCCTCAGCTTCTCTTCCTCAGGAGGCTGTCATCTTGTCTGCTGAGTGCAGTGGCTTGAAAGAACATGGCCCCATAGTCACACGGGAGTCATGCACTATCAGAAGGTGGAGAATTGCTGGAGTAGGCGTGGCTTTATTGGAGGAAGTATGTAATTGTTAGTTCCAGCTGCCTACATGCAGATCTAAATGTAGAACTCTCAGCTCCTTCTCCAGCATCAAGTCTGCCTGCCTGACACCAGGCTTCTCACCTTGATGGTAATGGATGAAACCTGGGCCAATTCCAATGAAATGTATTCCTTTATGATAATTGCCATGGTCCTAGCGTCTCTTCACAGCAATAGCGCCCTTAACTAAACATTGAGTTCACCTGTATGTTACCATGCTTTCCTCAATGATGATAATGGACTGAACCTTTGAAACTGTAAACCAGTCTCAAATTAAATGTTTTCCTTTAAATGTATTTTCCATTATGTTATGACTTCACGCCTATGAGGGCCAGGGAGTGGGATGTGATAGTTTGAGTAGGTATGGCCCTCACAGACTCATGTGTTTGAATGCTTTACCCCATGGGAATGGCACTATTAGGGGTGTGGCCTTGTTCGAGTAGGTGTGGCCTTCTTAGAAGAAGTGTGTCACTGTTGGGATGGGCTTTGAGGTCTTCTATGCTCAAGCTCTGTCCAGTGTGGAATTTTATTCTCCTTCTGCTGCCTGTGGATCAAGATGTAGAACCCTCACCCTTTATCACAAGTCCTAGGATTACCATACCTGGCTTTATACACGGGTGCTGGGGAATCAGACTCAGGTCCTCATGCTTGTGATGCAAGCCCATTACCAGCTCAGCCACCCCCCAGGTCCTAGTATTTTTGTTCTTAAAATTCGTTCTTAATTCAGAGCATCTGACCTGAGATCATAGCTCTATCAACAAAGTTTTCCATTAAAAGTCTCCTTTGCCACTCAAATATAATAGATTTTATTGCTATCATAACTATTTTTGTGGTCTCTTGGCTCATCTAAATTTCTTATAGTTTGAGAAAATTCTGTCGTGTTAGAAGAATATTCTGATTGTGGTTTTCAACCTAAAATTGGTCTGTCATTGGATAATGACATTTTTCAAAGGAGATGCTTTTAATGTTATTTGCAATCAGAGGAGTCAGTCTCTCAAAGGCAACGTTTATACCCTTTGACCAAGAAAGTTTCCATTATAGAGGATGAATAAGTTATAGAAACATCTGATGTACAGGGCAGTGGCTACAGAGTGTGGGGGTATGCAAGGAAAACTGGGTAAGGAGTTAGACCTTAAGCTCTTAATATGTGTGTGCACACACATGCACACACACAGAGACACACACACACAAACAAACACACACACACATGCATGTCACATATGTACACACAGACGCACACACAGAAACACTCCACACACATACATACAAGCATTCCACACACACATACAGACACACGCACAAGCACTCCACACACACACATACACACATACACACTTCACACACACACAAACATTTCACACACACACACACAAACAAACACTTCACACACACACACAAACACTTCACAGACACACACACACACACACACACACACACTCACAGTGTGACAATTGTGTGAGCTAATGGATGGATAGACTGTTGTGCGTGATGATCAAGCTATGTACCTTAATATGTGCCTTGTATGTATACAATGTGTACTCAGGAAAAGAAAAAATGTTCATTTTAGAAAGTAACACGGTAATTATAACAAATCCATTTATGAATACTGCTATATATTTTGTCTCTATTAGAAGCAAATCAGACATGTACCTCTTTCAAACGAGCCACCTTGTGGAAAAGAGTAGGGCAGGCAGCAAGTGTCCTGTCTACTCTTGAGGAGTGTCACCAGAAACAGACACACCAGGCTCAATAGGAAAGCCGTTCTTTTCAGATGTCCTTTGTGCAGAGGGCATAAGTGAATATCAACAGAGGAAGCATCGATGAGAACAGAAATCTTAGTCATTACGACTGCGAGTTAAAAGAAACTCTTGAAACTGGAAGCATCAACGTGCTCCCTTCCCAATGCATTGCCTGAAACCGCAGGGCTCAGCACACAGCTTTTGCATTCAAACTGGGTAAATCTTTGTTTATTTACCTTGGAGAATTTTGTGCATGTATTCAATGAAACATGATCATCTCTACACCACCCCCCATCTGCCCCTCCAACTTCCTCTCTAACTCCAGGTCATGTTATCCTTCCAACTTCTGGTTTTTTTCCTTTTAATAACCAACTAAGTGCTTTTACTGCCACCCACATGTGCATGCATGTATAACTACGCTCTGGAACATAGGAAACCCACCAGCAGCCACAGCGTCAAAAAGAATGATTGCTCCTCCCATAGCAGGTATCCACTGCCCCTCAGAAAGGAGTGGGGGCTTGGAGATCACCTGTCCCACCTATTCTGGGATTGTTGCTGACTTGATTTTATTCAGAACATGAACAAGTAACCATAGTTGCTTGGTGTCCGTGTTTGAGATAGCCCTGCCATGTCTGTGAAAGTGCATTTCAAAGCACTCTGCACATCATTACATCTTCTGCCTCCTCTTTGCCCATGTTCTCTAAGCCGTGGTTTTGTATAGAGGATGTTAAATAGATGCACCATCTAGGGCCGAGACTTGAGTTTCTTCTTAGCCTTTTCAGAAGTTGAATAATTCCTAAGATGATATGCCATATTGTACTTACTAGTTTATATTCCTATTAAAGAATAGCTTCAATTAAAAGGGTTAGAAATCTGTAGGGTCCAGATTCTTCCAAGCTCTGGAAGCAGCACAGAGCAGTCATAGCAAACTGAATTTATCTTCTAATTCTGTAGCAACAGATTATTTGATCTTGGGCAAAGCAGACAACTTTGCTGGGCCTCCTCCCTCTCGTCTCCTGGAATCATCTGGAGTGTGCATCACTGTGTAATGGTGTTTCAAGACAGCAAATGGTGCTGTTTCTCTTCATTTCAATCCAAACAGGCTGATGGTTCCTACAGAATTTTCCCAGGTCCTAGGAATGATCTGCATTTTATCACTTACTTTCAGGAAAATTAATACACATACCACTTGAAAAAGATGCTTCTGTGAGAGTTCTCAAAGCAAGTCTGCCCTGGCAATCTCTGGCCAAAAAGCAGCTGGGTATTGCTTAGTACCAGTCTCAGGTACCTTTTAGGTCCTCTAATAAGGCAGACTGGAATAGAGGAATTTATCTTGACTGCTCCTTGCTGATCTTGAAAGGTAAAAAGGGAGCCATGACTGTGGAATGCCAGCAGTTTCAGCCTCAACAAACCGGAAACACAAGAAGCCAAGTGTTCTCTCATAGAACTCTCCAGAAACGAAGTTCACTGATCACAATGCTTAGGCTAGTTAGACCTGTTTTGCACTTTGGAACTACACGTCTGTAAGTTGATAACTCTGATGTGAAAGAGGAAATGTTACAGTAGCCCCAGGACATGCATGTCACCAGTGAGCTTGATTTCTTTTACCATGAAACTGCATTTCCTTAAGAACCTGCCTAGTTTTCCTTTGTGCTGGTTTTATCTCTTTTGGGTTCAAAGCTTTGCAGGCTCTGGCTGACTCCCTCTGTCTCTATTGTTGAGTTCACGTAAAACAGTTTTAAAGGCTCTTGGAGAGCTTCTTCTCTTCTGGCTTTCTTAAGAATCTCAGTCTCTTTTAGGGTGCACCCTTGTTCTACATAAGAGGAAACGTTTGAAAAATGTGCACTTTTCCCAAAAGACCAGTGAAGACCTTTATGCTAAAGCACACAATGGGCCCATTTTCTTAGTCCTCCTTTTTCTCTGAAATGGCTTTGCAATCTTGTAACTCTTAAGTCCCAAGAGAGATGGCCATTAGTTTAATAAGAATTAGTAGCCAATTTTACCTCTTTGAGCCCTAATGTATTCACTTTTTCTTTCCACAAGACTCAGATACAATGCCACAGCTTTTTATGGTAACATCGTTGCATAAAATAACACTTAATAGATGACAGGCCTGTAAGAACACAGCCATGCAGGAAGAGACTGCTTCTGCTAATCTCTGCTTTGCTTCAGTATTGGAGATAAAATTAAACAAGAGAATAAAGAAAAGATGTGTGTGTGTGTGATGTGTGTGTGTGTGTGTGTATGTGTTGTATGTGTGGAAACTATTTGCAAGCCTTCAAGTAGCATTCAAGTTTTTTCTTGACTAATTTGTATAACTAATAAGTTTCAATTATAGTTAAGACATGCCTGAGATCTCAGATGGGGGCTACTCATCACAGATTAACTTCACATTAATAAGTAAGAAACGCAAATCACACCATGTTTGTAACTGACACTAGTTGCTGTTCTGTACAAAGGAGAAACGTGTAAGAACAGAAGCATTTGTGGGAACGTCCAGTTGTCTAGTTCCTATCTTAGGGGATAATATCAAACTCGTAAAACAGACATTGACTTTAATTTCCTTGCCTACATAACTTATGTAGTTTGATAATGTCTAAAAAAGTTTAAAATGATTGAAAGAGTGCTGTAAGTAAGCAGAAGCCCGTGCTGTCTGACTTTTGAAAGCTCCCTCAGTATTTCCAGAACTTACCACAAATACTGTCCACACTAATGATGTTGGTTTAGAGCTCTTGCTTCATACCAAATGGCAGAACGTGAGTTTATTTTTCTCTGGCCCCTGACATTTACACAAGAAATGAACCATATGCAGGATAAGAGCATTCTGAAGGCCAGGTTCAGAAGTAAATGAGATCTGAGAGTTTAATATTACAGATAATTGATAAAGACCTCAGAATAATGTGCATTGATTTAGATGATCATTCATTAAAAAAAAAGTAAATTGAACAGCCAATGATAGAAAAACAAATTACTATCAATTTTCTAGAAAGGCAACACATTCCTTTGTTTAAGGTGCCCTCCCCATGATACTCTGTTAGTTGTGAGTGTGGGGCATGTCCTAGAGTTCATGTGCTCACCACTTTTCCTTTTCTCGGCTATCATCACACCACAAGGCACAACACAGCCAGGGAAAGTCACAGAGAATTGCCTGTGGGATTTGCTGTTCATTGACTCATTTCACATTCTGGTACTCACTGTGAAGGGATGGCTATGTGCTTGCAAAGAGGCTCAATGACAGTCATATCCTTAGGGAAGGGGATGGCAGTGAGCCTGCTCACTTGTGGGAACTATTGAGGCAAGAATCATGAAGGTTTCTGCACTGTTAATTACCAGGGTTCAAGCAGAATATGATTTCTATGTAGTATACCTAAAACAGCAAGAGAAAGTGGTAAGTATGTGAAGCTTGCATGACCTGGGAAGCAACCTCAGGAAATTCTGTCTTCTACCTTAGTTTATTAACTCATCCTTTGGGTCTTTCCTTGTTTGGGATCTTTTCCCTGTCTGAGCCTGGAGACAGGGCTCTGTTTCCCTGGATTGTTACCTTGTAATTACGGGGTAATTTGTTTTTCCTTGTTTATATTAGGTTACTTTCATTACCATATAAAGTCAAGAGTTTAGTTTTTATACTTTTTGCCTGTCCATGTTAAACCTCCTCCCCGGTTACTGTGGTGCACATAGCCCAGGTTATACCTTTCCTCCCTGTTAGTATCCTCTTTCCATGATACATGTGTTTGGCTCCTTTTTTCTCCCACCCTTCCACTCTTCTCTTCTTTGCACTGTCCCCTTTCTACTTTCATGTCTCATATCCATACTCACATGTACAAACCTTGCAACCTAGGATCCACACATGGGAGACAGCAGGCTTTGTTTGTCCTCTTGGGTCTGAGGTATCTCACTTAATGTAACAATGTCCAAGATCTACCCATTGTCACTGGGAAGCTTCTGATTAGTTTTGTTCTGTGATTTCCTCCTACTCCACAAGCAGAGCATTAGATGATGGGCTTGGCACAACCTGCCTGCTCTGTGAACCTCAGCTCTCGTTTTCAGGACCCCCCTTTAATGCTCTTTAGTTTGAAGCTTATGCAGCACTAGTGAACATGGGCATTCCCTGGGCAGAGTTGTTCCTTCTGTGTTGTATTATTTCATTAAACATTTAGTGACCAAGCATTCCATCCATTCATTTATCCTTCCCTATTAGGTTTTAAGAATAGGCTTAGTTGTTAAAGCATGAGCTACGTCCCTTCCTTTTACCCACTGAAAAATTTGGGGCATGTCTTGTCAAAAATAAACTGACAGATCACTAGAACAAAACCACGTGCAGAACTCATAGAAGTGGTTCTCTGGTCTCGTGTGCCATCTTTACAACGTCTGATGTTAGAGAATCCCTAGATAGACTTCTACTCAATACAAACACTCCATGCTACCCACCATCATTTATGTAGATGAAATTCTAATGAAAAAAAAAATCCCTGCTTATTTGAAATGGTTTCTGGTCATTGTCACATACTGAAGTATGACAACAGCTTTTTCATTATATTGCTAATAATGACCTATAGTGAACAAGCGGTGTGTTTTTACTAAGGGCTGTCTGTCTGTGTCATTCTGCACAGGAACAGAATGCACACTGATGTTAAACAGAGGGCAAGAGGACCTTGGCCCAGCATTTTCCATGGCATATGAAATGACACAGGAGGAAAAGGATGATAGATGGGGTCTAATCACCAGTTCATAAACCCTGATTTGCAAGACCAATATTGGGTCACCTCTAAGAAACATTCATTTTCTCCATAGATGGTTAACCCTTCTTAATATATTAAAGTACTGTCTTCTCTGTAGAGTCGCCATGAGTGGAGCAGTTCTCCACATTTCTCTGAACTGAACCAAGCCCCGGGCTGAGGGAAAAGGATATGCAATCATTTGAAAAAATGAATTCTTAGAAACTTGGTCATGAAAATGTTTTCATTTAGGTTCAAGAAGGAAAAAATGAAAAGGATTTTTAAGCTTAACACATTTTTTCCTCTTATGTTCTTATTTGTTCTGCTCTACGTCCCTGTCCTTGTAGCAGACAAAAGCATTTAAAGGAAAGATTTGTAGAAAAGCTCTTTAGAAGTCTTACACATAATAACGTTAACTCTGTAGGATGAGGACAATTGAATCTCCGTATCATGTCTGTAAAGTGCATTGTGAATGATGCAAAACATTGGTTGGAATAATTGCACTACATACCACACTGGAATCAGGAACAGACAGTAGAAAAGATTGTATGCAAAGATGTGGAGATGTGTCTATTGTAGAACACAGAAACTAAAGGTTACATTTGCTCATTTCAAGAAATGACTAAAAGTGTTTGTGATAAGTACCAAATGTGCACTCTTACATTTTAAAGAGCTAAAAGAATAAAGGAACAGATCTGAATAGCAGTTCCTGGAACGCAGAGAGCCATTTTGAAAACGTGAAAATAATGTTGATTTTTACAAATATTTGTGTCAATGCAAAGCAGAGATTTACAGATGATGACGGAAACAAAGGTTCAAAAGATACTTAACTCCTTAACTACATTTTCTGTATGATTTAAAAAAAAAAAACCCTTAAAACAGCCAGCTGAAATATACAAGAATTTTAGAAAACATGAAATGCATCTGAAAAATGCAGATAGCACCAGCATTGTGCTTTTATTCATTTCAAAGTAGGAATGTAGTGGAGAGAAGAGTTGGCAGCTCAGGATAGTCCAGGAAGCCCATAGATCCACTTATTAGGTCAGAAGTGTGAACTGCCCACTTAGCAACTGACCTGGTTGGGTACTTGGCAAGCATAGTCTGTAGCACTGAAAGACAGGAAGCCTCCTGGAGAAAAGTGGTGTCCTAGCGGAGGAAGGGTGGGGGTTGTTCAGAAGCAGAAACACTAACAGCAGCATGTGTCAGATATCAAGAAACACGATTTAAAATAAAAGGAGACAGTAACGACCCAGACTAAAAGCTGGAGGGGCCGAGGATGCAGCTCAGCTGTCAAGTGCTTGCCTACAGTGATAAGACTCCGGGTTTCCCCACTGTCCTACAACCAGAACAAAGAACAAACCAAGAACAAAATAAAAGTAGCAAAGAAAGGAAGAGGAGGAAGAAAGAAAAAAAGGAGGGAAAAGTAAAAGAAGGAAGGGAAGGAGAGATGGAGGGAGGAAGCAAGTAGAACTTGAAGTGGGAACCCATGTTAGCAAGACAGATCGTATATAGCTGCCCACAGAAGGTGACCCGTGCAGAGTCCTGCAGGTAGGACACCTGTGGGGCAGGGACGGATTTGAGGAAGACAAGTCTGAGAAGAGGGAATGGCATTAGGGTCAGAAGGCAGGAATGACAACTGTGTAGTTTAGAACCAGAAACTGAGATGGGTGAATATGAGAAAGAGAGATGGAGTCAGTAGAAAACGCTGGCTAGGAAATGCAATGATTCCCTATCTTATTCAGCAGCCCCCTCTCTTTACAGAAGCCTGAATTTGTGGATAGCAGTAATTACCAAGCTTAGAAAAGGCCCCAAACCAAAAACCAATACTTGATTTTATTTTGTTGCAATAGACTGATGATATTTTCCTGGGCAATGATAGGAAGGCTCCTGGGTGCACATTCTAGGAACACAGTTATTTTCATGATTATAAAACACATCCAGCAGCTCCATGACACATTCCTTCCTTGTCTTGTCTCTTTGTTCCTCTCTGGAATATTGACACACTGCTTGGAGATAAAGCAGCCATTTTGTCACTATAGGCACAAAAGCCACATGGAAAGGCTCACAGAGAGCACTTGGTTTCTTAACAGTTGGAGTTGTACCAGCCCTGTACTGCCAGCCTCTAGACTTGTTGATAAAGGAGAGAAAATGGACCTCTTGTTTAATGATAATGATTACATTTTCATCTTATTTGTGTGTGGGGATATGCATGCCATTGTCGATGGGTTTTAATTCCAGCAGTTGAAAATGGAAGTGGTCAGGGTCAGGCAGGAGGGTTTATTTTCTGAAGTAACGATTTCTGCTTGTATTCTAATTGCAACAGGAAGACATTAACAGGTTTCAAGCAAAAGGCTGATATAATCTTCCTTTTTCTCAGAGAATCGCCTGGTCGCTGTGTGTAATTAGACAGCATGGAGGCAGGATGGAAGCAGAGAGAACAATGAGAAAACTGTTGTGAGAAAGGATGTGGCTCTCCCTCCATCTGATTTTCTATAAGCATTTGGTACAGTTAGCTCTCTGGCATTCAGTGTTAAAATAGTGCTATTTGGCAAGCATTCAGGTAAATTCCTAGGTGTCTGCTAAAGCAGGATTCAGGACTTGTCTACAGCCAGCACTTCCAGGTCAGGGCCACGGCATTCAGATTTTTGATATCTGTTTGTGGCTTGCAGATGTTTGAATGATGATGAGAGTTAATTGGTGGTTATCTTCTTTGTATCCTTGTCTGACTTATTCTATCCACACCATAGTAAAATCTCCTTTCTCCTCAGTTTCCCTCTCTAAAACATTAGCCAGAGCTCTCAGCCAAACTACTTATAGCCACCTGCCATAAGAATCAACCTAATAGAAATCAAAGACTTAACAAATTGAATAGATTGGGGTTATGTACTAGCTGGGAATTGCTATTAGCTTGGAATTAAAATAGGGATCAGAATAAAATGATGCTATCCTACTAGTTATTGATTAGTAAATTGTCTCATATATATATATATATATATATGTATATGTACATATATACATGCATGTATGTATATATATATGTATGTATATATAAGTAAATTGTCATACATGATATATATCATATATATTTTCTTCTATATCATATATATATATGATATAGAAGAAAATAATGTCTCAAGATGGAATACAACTATTATTTTAACATAGTTTCAAGGACCAGGAAAACAATATTTTGTGGATTCTGAGGAGATAGTTCACATAAGGATTTGAAGTCAGATTTCCAGCACTCATGCAAAACTCTGGACATGGTGTCAGACACATACAATTCCAGTGCTAGATAACCAAATACAGGTAGATCTCTGGAGCTTGCTGGAAGCCAACATGGCTGAATCAGTGAGTTTCTGGTTCAGTAAGGGACCTGGTCCCAAAAACAAGATTGAGGCCAATTGAAAAAAACACCTGACCCCATATCCACATATGTATACATACACAGAAACACACACACACAAACATACACAAATGTACATATCACACATTCATGCACACAAGCACAAAGAAGTAATAATTTTATATAAATTACATTTCTCTTACAAGTGACTATTATTAATGTATAATTTCAAGATTTAGCCAAGGATGATGTGCAATCTGTGTGCAAGAAAAAAAGATACTCATACACCCTGCTGCGTACTGTGGAGAAACAATGATGGCAGAAAAATAGGTGTTGTAGTAATTATTTAAAAAGCAGCCGCCTGTCAAGCTGACTGTCTAGGCTGCAGCTTCTCTGCCTAGATCAGACGCCATGAGGCCACATGTGCATCACAGCTAGAAACGGCCAGCCAAAAACACCAGCCCTGCCACCCACAAGATGCCAGCATGGGAGATGGCTCTGTGAATCTTCCACACTGTCCCCACAAGGCTGGGCAGTGCTCAGATCATCCTGCCAACCACACGGGTTCAGTACAGATGAGACTCTAAAGCTTAGATTATCCAAAGGCTTTATATATTTGGTAATGATCAATAATAAGATGCCCATACAATCAGAAGTGTGACCCAATACTCAACCTAGATATACCAACTACCTTTGACTGACAGAGACATGTGAACATCCACCTCCATGTTCCCCTCTCTCTCTTTCTGTCTCTCTCCTAGCTCCTCCTCTTCCTTCTCCTCCTCCTCTCTTTACTCTTCCTCTTCTTCTCCTTACTCCTCCTGCCTTAGCTCCTCATACAAATAGGTTTTGGTTAAAATTGGGGATTGCATTTATCATGGTTTCACCTCTTTATCAACTATCAATATATCTGAGAACAGCCCTAAATATTCAACCAACCAATCAAAAACTTCTGAGTGTCATTCTCTATACAATGAAGCGAGTGGTTCTAAGTTGGAAACTGTTAATGTAGTTCTGTGAGGGGGCAGTGACTATCAGGATGGGAACTGTGCACCAGGAATCATGGACCCGAAGCACAGGCAGTAGGGAGGAGGCCATCTGGAGGCCAAGCTAGTTTTCTTCATGTGTGTGAAGAGGTCTTTGAACAAAAGTGATAAGTACTAGTCTGTGTTAGACTGATGGAAGAAATAGGGTTGGAAATAGAGGAAGACATATTTGGTTCCATATTCTGAGTAATTTCCTAAAGCTGGGAGCTTCTAGAGATGAAGTGGAAACTGTGTAAAACCATTAAACATCTGTGGTTTTCTACAGACTTTAATGTTACATGTTACATGTTACCAAAATTTTCTGGTCTTCTAATTTGAGACTTCAATGGTTGGTCAAAATGTAGTTAGAATAGCTAACTTAATTTTGTAAAGAAAGAATGTTAAACATGCTCTCCCATCCAAACTGTCTTCTGTTATTATTTCCATTCGAGACCAGAATGATTATCTAATACTTCTTGACATATACCTTCAAGACAAGAAAACTAGAACTGTAAAATAGCAAATAGCCCATGTTGGTGAACAGAGTAGCAAACCTTACTTCACCCTAGCTTCCTACTCATGTGCAAATGTTGTAAACTATATGATTCTGAGAATTTAATTTTCTCCTCTTCTAACCTGACTACCACTACTGAGTGATTACATCCAAGCTGAAAACAAACAAACAAACAAACAAAACCAAAAACAATTCGAGTTTGTTTAACTCTGACAGCCAGGTAATATAGTCCAAGCATCTAAGACAATTACTATATCCTAAATTTCTATCCGAAAAATTATTGTTCTTGAAATGCTCTCATGATAAGCCTTCAGGAACTCAAAAGAATGTGCTGGTGGTCCAGGTACACCACTCTATAATAAGTCACTTCAAATGTCATTTACAAAGCCTCCAGAAATAGTAAACAGGGAGAAATAGCAGACACAAATTGTTATCATAGAGGGTAAAACTTTCTGTTCCTTTATTATCCTAAATCACGAGGCTCCATTGATGCATATTTTATCACAGGACTCTTACCATATGTGATATGAAGTTTCTGAGTGCATCCTCAGGGACCACAGTTACTGAAATAGATAATCAAGAATTCCTTTTATGCTTCTTTCAACACCGGTGCTGTTCAGATTGAAATTAGTATCTTTTACAATGAAATACCAGTTGCTGTCACAAACTGACATGACAGCTGGAAAGAGAGGCCTGTTTATCCTGTTCTTCTTGTCTTTGGTTCATTATGGTTTATTAAGATGTGTACTGAAAGTTCCTGAATGAAGAGACATTGAGATTTTGCATAGTGATTATCATTTGAATAGAGTTCTTGTAAAGAATCTTTTCTCCAAGGAGGGTGGGAAGCAATGAAGGTCAAAGATCAAAACCACTCTTATATGAAGGGACTCCTAGAAACCTTCAATTATTCTTTTAAAATATGTCTTATAAGATGGGTTTTCTTCCTATTTCAAGTACATATGCATTTATGGGAGACAACAATGACTCCATATGAACTATCTACTCACAGTCTTCCGCATGTACATGATCCTTGGACATTAGTTCTGTGACATGAAAGGTAATTCTGTATTAAAGTAAGAGTTCAAAACACTTGTCCCGAGTCACATGGGTGGCACAAGGACTTATGTGTTCTAAATGTGCTGTTTTCTCTATGTCATGTACTTCCTAAAAAGATGGCTTTTTAGAAGTTAATTTTTTTTCAGTTATTTCTTGCGTGGGGGAGTGGATGTAGTATGGAGTCAAAATATTATTTTCTAATGACATTTAGAACCAACATTTATCATGTACATGCTCTATGTGTTGGGGAAGGCAGAAAATGATTTCTATAGATGATAAGGTGTCATTCTTTTGGTGTCAGCACTATTAATCTTACTTTTCAAATGCCTAAACTTGTTCTAGGAGATAAAGTAATCTCTGTAGGAGTATAAGAACAGGGCCAGAGGTTTTCAGCTAACCAGACTCTAACATCAGAGGGCTGAGCCCCTACCTATTGCTCCTGAAGCTCATCCTCAGATACAAAAGTGACATTCACATCAAATGGGTGACTCCTGGCAGTAGTGGTACTTATGCTTTATTTGAGGCAACATTGTTGATGCCTGGATCCAGAGAAAGTGCCCTTAGCTATTGCAGAGGTCTGTATCTTTGTGCCTTCTATCTTTTCTAAATTAGTTTGCAATTCATCTTTTGTTGTTGTTAAGCTAGAATGCAGATATTATTTAATGTATTGTCTCATCTTGTGCCCAGTGACAGAAAGCAAAGATAATTGATTTAAATTGATAATTGACCATGTGTGGAGAACTTCTCCTGCCAAAGGGAATGAATGAGTGCAGAGAAGAGGGAAAGAGCTATCTCTCTTTCAGTGGCTAGAGCAGGGAATGGTTTTGCATCCCTCAGCCCCTTTATATTGGGCATACTCTGGGTAGCCACTTCAGTTTTTCATGGAGTCTTAGCTGTGAGAATCCTAGAAACTACAAACGGAATAAGGTTATGTTTGCAGTGGTAAGGGAATAAAGATTATGTTGAGTCATGGTTAAGTCTTAGGGTAGTCCTATCAGAGTCAAAGGTAACTTCTTAGAATACTGTGGGCATCAAATAGCATCCAGGTTTTTGTTATCAGCATATTGTCATCTCCTATGTCCCACAAAGTAAAGATAACTGATGGAAATTGCTAATTGATGACCTGGGTCAGAGCCTGAAAGATATTTGTCTACCTCCTCTTTTTGGCACTTAGGAAAGGCATATTTCCCAGCTTCTCATGTCCAGTGATTACAGCCACATGGCAGGAATCTGGCAATGAAAAGCCTCTCAGTACCTTCTATCTTTATTTGTTTTGGAGGATTGGGTCTAATGCTTTGATTTAATCGGGAATCTACATGTCCAAATACTGAAGGCTCTGGTTCCCAATTCATTTTTGATCAATCAATAAAGATGTCAGCTGCTAATCGTTGGACAGGCAGGGACCCTTAGATTTGCAGGGGCTAAGACAAGGGAGAGAGGAGGACAGAGGAGGAGAAATGAATCACCATGTTTCTGAGAGTTGGACCAGATTTATAGCTGCAAAAGGAAAACCATCCAAAATTTGGGGAGAAGGAATGTGGCCCTCAAAGGAGCTGCCCAGAAGTGTCTTGGATAGCCAAGACTAGAAGGAACAGGGAGACAAAGATAGATCACAGATTTAGAGGCTGTTGAGTCAGGAGTACTGGAGGGAAGTCTATGATAGCTGGGCAGAGGATTAGAACTGCCCAACCTTTGAGCTAGCCAAGGCATTTCAACAATAAGCTAATGTATGTATGTCTTTCATTTGAGGATTCAAAGGGCTCCTAGGCAAGTGGCTGGAAGTGTACAAGCTGCTGGGAGCACAAAGTGGTGTAGTTAAACTATGGCTACAGCTTCTTCCTAGCTTTGAGGAAAGGAAAGATTTTGTTTTCTCCTAACTAGGATAGCTGGAGCCACAAGGTGAAAGCAGTCTGAATATTGGAGTTTCCACTAGAAGGACAAGCCCTCAGGTAGAACTTGTATTCCATTGTGGACAAGTTAAGAAGTTACTTACCGTTGGGTTCATCTTCTAAGTTTTAGTGTTTTGATATGGAATGTCTCACTTCAGCTCTGTTTATAATAAAGGTGTCATTTTGTTTCTGGTATTTACTCTATTATGGTTCCTTTAGAGTGAGGATAGAATCGTACTGGATTCACCTTGATCTTTATGGCTACTGTGACACATCAATGAAAGAACCCAAGTCCCCAGTAGAACCTCACTGGAAAGCTACATGTGTTGCTAGGATGAAATGGCCCAGAGGGCCAGCCATACCTTTATGATAGAAGTTTATACAGAAAAGATGATGTTACAACCTGGAGCAATAAAATGGGAAGAACAAATTCGTTGTATATTGTTAGTTAGACAATAGAAGCTACTAAGCAACATGGAAATTTATTGGCCATCAAGAGTCACAGAATCATCTCAGCAAAGTTGGGAGGCAGAGAATGGACACTGTAGTGTAATGTGAGGTTGAGCTGGATAGATAGCTGGTAATATGACTGCATAAGAACTGACTTTGGTTCCTAGAACCTACTTGAAAAGGCTGGCCATTGGGCTAAAGAGATAGCTTGGTAAGGAAATATGCCTTCTGCCTTGTTGACAACATGAGTTAGGTTTCCAAAACTGCCCAGCTCTATGAGTTATTCTCTGACCTCTATGCAAAGAGACAGAGAGAGACAGACACAGACAGAGACAGACGGACAGAGGAAATATGGCATGGGGGCCCAGGAAGCCAGACAGTTTCAGGTTATTCTCCTGCTTGTACGAACACTAGTGGAAACACTCAAGCTCCATGGGTTTCAGTGATACTTCATTACTGGCTCAGTTTAAAGGCAACACAAGCACCAGTGGAGCTGCACTGTTAAAATGCCAGCATGTAAGATTGGTCAAAACAGTCTACTTTGATCATTCTGTGTCTGTTTTCTTTGGCCATGTACATGTGACAGTTAAGGAGTTTGTCTGGCCTGTAACCTAATGTCAGAGGGTGTTGTGTTTGACCTTTGGTCCAGGATAAGAGAATTGTGGTCTGAATGAAGATACTCTGAGTGCAGAAGTCCTGGGGCTTGAATCAGGGATAGTGTGGAAGATATGTGCATTGTTTGTTTGATTTTAAGAAATGAGACTGTCATGAGAAAGACCAGGGAAGAAACTGTCCCTAAGAATGGAAAAGTAAAGAAAGTACCCCATGCAGCAAAGAAAGGGTACAATTCAGATGTCTGCTGAGACTGCCAATGTTTCAGTGAATGTAAGAAATATGAAAGAAATAAAATAAAGCTAAAAGTGTTACAGGGAATGTTCCAGACACTTTTGAGATGTCTCTGTTTCTAAAACCTTGATAGATCCCTAGAGAAGGGAAAGTGGGTAGTCTTTGGTCAAAAATACATCACAAGTTTTAAAAACCTTAGCTATGGCTATCTGGAAGGGAAGAGGTGTGCTAGCTATGAAATACTCAGCATCTAAGGAGCTCCATTTTTTTTTTTAACTTAAATGGCCAGAACTCTAGATGATTCTAGAAGAGGCCATGTGAGGCAAAGATAAAAAAGAGATAAGACAAAATGTGTTTGCTTCAACAATTATTCTCCCAAGTTTATTGACAGCTTCTCTTCTTAATTACAGCTGTGCTGACAGCTATTCACTTTGCATAAAATTCCTTTTGAAATAATTCAAACTCCAATTTGCTTTTGAAATAGAGCCGTGTTTAAAGGATGATTTTTGTTGTTGTTTTTTTTGTGTTTTTAAGAGTGGTAAACAGTTTGGAGACAATCAGACTTGGTCTATGTCATCGGCATTTGCTGCTGGGGCAAGAAGTTCTTTGGTTAATCATTTCAAGAACTCCTAGTTCGAGTTCTCAGACCCATGCATTTAAATAACAAAAGCCCTGCTAAAGGAATAGAAAACAGGAACAAAGATCAATGGAGAACATTAGTTTTTTTTTAAAATATAGTTAGCAAAATAAGCCAGGAAGTCCTTTGATGGGTGTAGCTCAGTCCAGGGCAGGGAGAGGCTGGAAGGACAGAGAATAGGTCATGCTCAATGGAGACCTAGCTTCCTACCTATCGGTACTATGTATGCTATCAGAAGAGAAAATCATCAACAGCCTTACTCACCTGTAAACTGTAACAGTAGCCAATGATATGCCCATTGGTGCTCAGTAGCATGAAGGTCATAGAGGTAACGAGTAGCTTTCTGAATGAATTTACAGTCTTTTCTACAATAGGGGGTTCATGTCTGGCAGTGCAAACCTGGACAAGGACTACGTACCCTTACACCCATAGATTAGTGTAGCTCTCGCCTCTCTGCCTTACTTACTGTCTATTCCTGTGATAAAAAAAACATGACCAAGGCAATTTATTTATTTTTTTAATTGTATACATTCTTTTTTTTAATTGGATATTTTATTTACATTTCAGATGCCATCCCCTTTCCCCATTTCCCCTCCCTAGAAAACCCCTATCCCGTGCCCCCTTTTCCTTTTTGCTTTTATACATTTTTTAAAATGTTAATCAAAGGCTTTATAAGTATGGTAATGCTCAATCAGAAGTGTAACCCAATACCCAACCTAGATACATCAACCTTCTTTGACTAGTGGAGACACGTGAACATCTGCCTCCATGCCCAGTCTCTCTTTCTCTCTCTTTCTCTCTCATCACCTAGCTTCTCCTCTACTTCATCTTCTCCTCTCCTTACTCCATCTCTTCCTCTCGGTGCTCCTTCCCCCTTAGCTCCTCCTACATATCACCCTTCCTGTTAAAATAAAACTTTTCTCACAAAATTCAATTAGAGCATAATTATTCCTATTTGTACCAGTGAGGTACAAGATAGTCTTAATACCCAGTTCATCGACCAAGGCAATTTATAAAGAAATTGATGAGTTTGGCTTACAGATTTAGAGTCTTAGACCACCATGGTTGGGAGAATGGCAGCAGGCAAGCAGAAATGACATTACATTTGAATAGAAGCAGAAAGTGTATATCTTAATTCAAAGCAGCAACACATACACACACACACACACACACACACACACACATATACACACACAGAGAGAGAGAGAGAGAGAGAGAGAGAGAGAGAGAGAGAGAGAGAGAGAGAGAGACAGAGAGGAAGAGAAGAGAAGAAGAGAAAGAAGATAAGAGATAGAAGAGAGAAGAGAGAAAACACTGAGAAATAGCTCAAGTGTTTTGAATCTTCAGCACCTCCAACAAGGCCGTACCTTCTAATTCTTCCTAGTTCTAGCAATTGGGTGCTACCAGACATGAACCTATGATTTAAAGCAGCACACCATCTCAGGGAAACTTCCTTTCCCCATCCCCACTGGTGACAGATTTTGATCAAAGTTCAGAGAAGAACTGAAATATGACACCTATATCACACCTCCTCTCCCCAAGGCCCAGAGGACAATGCAGAAGGAGAAACAGAGAAACTGTAAGAGCCAGAACATGGGAGAAGCTGTCACAAAATAATGTCTTCTGGACATGAGAGGGTCAGGGCACCCCTGAACTCAGTTGCTGTGGCTGCTTGCATAAAAAAGATCAAGGCAGTCATCTTTCCAACATCGGAGCTATTTACATCGATGACTGCTAGGGAAAGAGAGTTGGTTTCCTTTAGTCGTGTGGCCCCTGGGAGGTTGCCTATGCTACACCATATGGCACTACACCATGTGCATGTGGGCAGCACTCTTCTTCATGGGCTGAAAGAAAAGGAGCAAAATAAAAGGAGATATGGAGTTGCTGTTGTGGGGAGCTGTCCAGGAAGACTAAGAAAAGAGGAATGAGGCATAGGTATGATCAAAATATACTCTATACATGTGTGAGATTCTTAAAGAGTGAGTAATTTGTTTTTATAAGTAATTTGTTTTCAAACTTGGGTACCTGGACCTGAATTATAAGACTATTTTATCTCTAGAAAAAATAAAGTTGCTGGAACCCATGATGATATATACTCAATCACCAAACACTTTGTTAGTCAGCTATAGATTTTTTCGAATCATTTATATTTTCACATACTTTTTCTGAACTCTTCTGTTCTCTCAATTAGTGTAGATAATGATTATTAAATCAAACTACGCAATTAACCTCAGAGCTACCTAGATTTAGCCTTTTTGTTAGATAGCTAAGAGAAATGTCCAAGTCAAATTTACATTTTATTTTAGTACTTTTGTGTTCCTTGAAAAAAAAAAACTCTACTTACATTCATAAATAAAGAACACTTGTCAAGAGCTATGCTTTTCATTTTTTTTAACAACAATGTTTTTCTGAGTTCTTTTCATAAATTGTTTATTGTTCACCAGGGCTATGACATTTTAGTGTAGTTACTTATTTTTGATACTTTCACTTTGGCTTAAGTTCTTCTTCTATACAATACTGAATGTGAGAGATATTTCAGAATTGCCTTCTGGTCCTCTGTAGGATAGTAACAGTGAGTGGAGGTTGGAGAAGGGAAGTTAGAGACCCTTTCATTTTAAAGATACCTAATATAGTACAAAACACCCTGTAGAAATGGGATACTGATTTTTACATATATAAGGCTATGTTATAGTAGTTTTTCTTTTTCATATATATCATGCTCCTGCTCTAGTTATTAAAAAAAGCTCAGCCAATGATATATGAATACACATGACATCATCAGCATTTCTAGGGGGGTGTTATGTAAAGTCACCTCCATGTTTCAGAATTCTGAATGAGGGTAGAGATGGTCAGAATGATGGTTGTGAATTGCACCAAAGCAAGAAATTTGGAACAACCAGGACATAGGTTGAGCAGTAGTATGTGTCTGTATATATTTTTTTTGCATCCTTATAATCTCTTTGGTGTTAAGTTTGGTGAATCTAGAGAGGAAAGTATCTTTATTTTCTTCTCATGTTAATCCTATTCTATTCTATCCAAATCCCCCAAATAGGCAATCAAACCTTCCATTCAGAAGAAATTGTATAGGATTCAAGGCTTGCTTTTCTGGGCTCATTTGCCATGTTCCACAAATTTTATAGCTGTAGAGATATTTCCTGTGCTTTATTATGGAGATGTCTGAGTTCTGATTTATAATACCCACCATCATGAAGTATATTGAGAACAATCTTTTTATAAAGGTTTCCCGTATGAAATAACCTAAAACCCGAGGGAAGGGTTGTGCATAAAACATCAGCTTTCTAATCGCCACTCATTTTCACAAAGTCACAGAAAAGTTCTTCGAACGGCACTAGACTTAGGGAAATGGTACCCTGATGAGCAACTGCAAAGGTAAGAGGCTCACCAGGGCAGCGATTTCTGACATGTGTTGGGGCAGGCTGCTAAAAGCATCTAGCACCAAGCCATCCCATTAACAGAGATGACCCTGGTCATGGGTAGATAAAGAAATGGGCTTCCCTGAAGCTTCCCAAACTCCAGACAAAGCAAAGACTCCTGACTTTTAGCAAAACAATCACTCCACAGAGAGTTGAATACGATTCCATTTTGAGTTGTATGATAAACACTACAGCTCCTCTTGCAAGTGCACAGATGCTTTGCAAGAGCGATAAAAATAGAATTACAAACTTTCATAAACATTCATAAGCATGTCAGTACCAGAGGAGCAGTAGCTTTGGAAGGCAAATGCCAAACTGTATTTTAAGTCTTTTGCTGATTATCACCTGGAATGGTGTGTAGGAAAGAGTGTTGCTGAAGAAGTCACTAGCTTCCATCTTCTAAGTAGAAGCTATCTTTAACCCTAAACCAGCTCCAAGGTAGCTAGATCCTAAGCTTGCAAGGAGAATGAACTGAAGCATTTACATTGGTACATTTTTATTTATTTGTGTTTTGGAGTAGAAATAATGAAGACAAAAACAGCAATGGCATATGTGTTTGTGTGTACATGTTCCTGTGTGCATATGCAGGCGGACTTCATGGTGCTGTCCCTCACTAATGCTCTTTATCTTAGTATTCGAGACAGGGTTCTGTAGTAGATCTTTGCTACTTTGTGGGGTATTCTTTTTCCCAGTTACTCCTACACCAGTTTTACCTCCTATCACTGGATAGGAAAGAAAGGTTAGAGAGGGGAAAGAGAGATAGAGATCTCTGAATCTAATTTCTTTCTTCTTGTATCTTATTTGCTTGTAGCTGGTCTTTGTATTCCCTGACTCAGGTTTAACCTTGACCCAGGTTTAACCCTTATCACTATATAGGAGAGAAAGATAAAGGAGGGGGGGGGGAGAGAGAGAGATAGAGAGAGATATTTTTGAATCTAATTTTTTTCTTCTTTGAGCAAGACTACTAACAAATCTCAGCTCCCCAAAAGCAACCACCAACCTTGCCTCTCCGGACTTTTAACATTTATATACCCTCCGAAACATTTGCAGAATTCCAGATGTCTCACAATTGCAGAACCATGTCTCTGCTAGAGCATAAGGTAAATCACGGTTAGCTGCTGAAGACAGTCTAAAGTAACCCTACATCCCTACACCTGGTATTAAAACAAAAGCACATCTTATAATATTTCTGATTTTTTGTTTGTTTCTTTGTTTTGAAACCAAAATTTCATAACTTTCACTACAGGATTCCTCTATGAATCTGAAGTTCATTGATTGGCTAGAATGGTTGGTCCAAAGATCCTTATATCTCAGAATCAAAGTGCTAAGATTCCAGGGGCTGGTCACTTTGTTGGCTTTTTTATATGAGTTCTGAGTGACTGACCTCAGACCCTCATAGTGACATAGCAAGTACTTTACTGACTGTGCCATCTCCCCAACCTGTGAAAGAAACAGTTCTTAAAACCTGTTTGCTTTTTGAAATATGCAATAAGATAATCATCAAATCGAAGACAAGCCAATATGACAGTCTTGATCAAAAGACAGAAAGATCTATGATGACATAGTAAACACCAACAGGATGCCTGCCAGGACTTTCTGGGTTTGTAGTAATGAAAGTTGTTAATCTTGTTTCGTGTGCTTTTCAGCTTGGAGACCTTCTCTACCCCAGCTTTTCAGAACTGCACCAAAATGACATTGTCAGTCTTTCCCTTATAGACGTTTAAATAATCACCAGAAATCTTGTTTTGCTCATTTCCTTAATATTAATTTCAGGCAGTTTGAACTGTTTGAATGGAGCAACATCATTTGTAATAGAAAATAGCAAATAATTTTTGAAATGATGTATTTTAGGCTTTGGAAGATGTTTTGAGTATTTGCATAAGTAGCCATATGTCTCAAACTCTGGAAACTGCCAACATTTCAAATAAGATCATGCATCTCTGCTGAACAGATGAGGTGGTATACTGTAGTAGTTGACAAGAAACTTCAGTTATCAGGTTCAATTAATAAGGCTAGAGTCATTGGCTGTGAGCTCTTGAGAAAGTGACTTAATTCACTTTTTTCCCACAAGTGTGTGCATGACTTATGTTCATACTTGTGTAAGGGCAGATGTATGTATGCACCACGGCGTACATGTTGTTCAGATAAGAAATGGTTTTAGGTCTTCAAGTAGAAAACCTGACATACACCTAACTGAAAGGGACAAGAGTAGGCATCTTCAAGTATTAGGGACCTATTCATTTAAAAAAGAAAATCCATTTATTTTGCATTCCCTTGCGGGCCTGGACCAGGGTCACCGAACAGAAAGTGTTTGGAAGCATATTTTCTCTCAGCACGATGATGAAGTACATGTGGAGGGGGCAGAGGGCAATGTGTTGCTTTCTGCTTTATTTCAATAAGGGTCTTCTGTGACCCTTCTTTACCAACTGTGACAAGCTAGATAATCTGAAAAGTTGTAGGGGCTTTCCTATCTCTGCCTTTAATCTTTCCACTACTGTTCTGAAATTGCAGATGCTCACAACTACATCTGGCTTTGTGCGAGTACTGGGGGTTAAACTAAGGCTATGTGCGTCAGATCTTTACTCTCTGAACTGTCTCTCCAAACCTTCATGGAGTTCTTCTCAAGAATACATGAGATCCAGTTGGTGAAGTGCTTTTACAGCGGTTGGCATTACTGAGAGAGCCTTATTCTAGGTAGCACCTGTTAAGGGTCTCCTTCCTGCTTACTTATTACATTTATCTTCAGTAATTGGATATATAGGCTGGGGAAAGTAGTAGATATTGCTTTTCTCAATACAATTGTAAAAGTAGATTACTATGTCACCAATAACTTGTAAGGCAAAAAATATTGATACATTGAGTGCCAGAAAGTGACTTGGAAACTTCTGGGCCATCCCCTTCCCAGTGTTTGTACCTGCTGCTGCTGCTACCTCTCTACTCTCTAGCTCAGAACCATGCATCATTAGCCAGTTCATCACTGTGCTGAGATAAAATATGCTTCCAAGCATTGTGTATTCATTGACCCTGGTTCAGGTCTACAAGGGAATACAGAATAAATGGATTTTCTTTTCTAAATGAGTAGATCCATGATACTTGAAGATGTTTATTTTGGGCCTTCACAGTGTACTGTATGTCAGGTTTTTCCATTTGAAGACTTTCAACCATTTCTCATCTAAACAACATGTTATCGGACCCTCCCAGTGGTCAATTTCATAACCATGACTCAAGGAGAATGTGAAGAGTGAAACAGCTCATAGAAAATGCACCTTGGCCCAAATCAGAGTAGGCTATCTCATCTTTGGAAATGGAAAACAAGCAGATATCTTGTGGCTCGAGTACAAATGTTTCCTCTGCAGCTGAGTGGGCTTTATGTACCCTTCAGTTTCCATGTGATTGCAGTTTGTTATCCCCATTGGCAGGTGACTGTGTTACATTTCATCTTGTTAAGTGTAGCACATGCCTCTTTGATCCTACGTCTTTATCTTGTACATTATCATTCTGCTTTCACAGAAATTGTAACTATGATTGTCGTACAATAATGTATTCACAAAAATGATACCAATTAAAGTAGAATGTAATATGTGACACGTTTAGACAGGAGACTACAACAGGGCATCAAAACACTGTACTTAGCTAACCAAGATTTCATTGATTCATTGAAGATCTATGTATTCTTAGGGACTGGCAATATAATTCAATGGTGGTGCTAACCTAGAATACATGAGATTCTGGGTTCCATTCTACTTTGGGGCTGTGGGAGAGATGGCAGTGATAAAGTGCATGGAGTCCTTGGTTTGCTCCCCAGTATTATACTCCAAAAATAAATAATTTACTGCATAACATTTGTGAGTCAGAGACATGAGGATTGTGAGTTTCAGGCTAGCATAGGCAGGATAACATATAACATGCTACATGCTAAGACTTTGGTTCATATAAAAAAGTGGTAAGACTGGAACCCTCAGATAGAGTGTCAGCAGCATGAACACAGCCCTGGGTTCCATCATTAGCATGGAAAAAAAAGAAAAAAGGTGCTCAGCATTAAGGGAGACATTGCTGTCAGGAAATACAAAGTTGTTCTCCTAGAACTTTTGAATAGAACATCTATTAATTAGTTTGGAGAAAACTGGGATTCATTTTTTTTTCAACCATGTTTCAGTCATTGTTCATAGACTGAGGCAGTCTCAGCAATCTCCTAGTCAATTTGGGATTCCAAGAACTTATTCAGGAGAGACCTGGTCTTAATGAAGGCATTTAAACAATCATTTCCCTTCAAAACATTATCTAATTACTTTTACAAATATATAATCTGTTTAGTATAGATACAAAAATATTTAGGATTTGAAAATTGCATACCTCCACTCTCAAACTGAAAGTTTTGTATCTTTAATATTCAAGCATGGAATAGCTCTCCACTAGTGCTGTTTTGACCACTGGGGACAGTTGACAATGATCACGGGCAGTTTTGATTGTCCCAAGTGGTATGGTCTTATTAGCAAATAGACAGGGATACTGTTACATGTACGCTAGTGCAGAAAGTACTCTACCAGAAAATTAGTGGGGTGAGATGTGAGCAGTCACGGGGCTTTGAGAACCATTGTTTGAAGGAAGCAGTTCAATTGAGTAGTTGGATGATGTTGGACCTTGGGTCTTGGTTGGAAACATGCCTACACTGAGCACGCTCTTGTACCTTTGTTTCAGCATGTGTAAGATGATAGTATCGTGGACAGAGAAGACTACTGAGCTAAAGTACAGAAGACTCTCAACCCATCATTTGAACCAGAAGTAACGGACTAATTAAATGATGATTATTATTGTTGCGTTTTCTTCCTTGCTTGATGTCATACATTTTAGTTTGACATGAGTGAATATTTAGAAGTACCAAAGAATTACATAGCACCCCCATGTTACATTTTTTTGTGTGTGTGTTTAAAGAAACAATGCTGTGTAATTGGATTCCCCAGTGTTAGCCAGCTTCAGAAATGACATGACGTCCTCTGTACCTAGCTTCCTGAAATAGTCCACTAAGATGAGATGCTGAGCTGCCAAGTGGATTAATTTTTAAATGACTACTCAGGGTTTTTATTTCCAAAAGTGAATATGACTCACACTTTTAGCCTGAAATAAATGTTTTCAATATCCTATAGTTGAGAGTGTAGGCTAAAGTATAGGTAATGCAACTGAAACACTTCAAAACTGAAATGTCAACAGAGATGTGCTTTGCCATCAGATATAAATTGTTTCCCACAGAATTTGATAAACATGTCAACACAATAATGTTACTTAATCTTTAGTTGTGGATATTGAGAAATCTTGTTAATTTTTAGAATTATTTCCAAAGATGTTCATTCTTATTTAGTTATCCCCAAAGTCTACATGACTCGGACTGTTAACAGTAGTACGTGCTTTCAATGATGCAATGATGAGGATTTTGCAAATTTGTACACCAAATAAAGCTTCTGCTGTTTCAACTCAAGGAGTTTGCAAAGGAGAAAGCTCAGAAATGACATTGTATATTTCATAAGAATCTGCTGGGTTAAGGCAATGGGCCAAATGTTTATGAACCTTAGAATTCCCAAGCTGAAATTTCGTCTTCCTCTGTGTGATGGTATTCAAAGTGAAGGTGTTGGGTAGTAACTACATCACAGAGGAAGGACTTGTCTGAATTGGGTTAGTTCTTTAATATAAGAATCCTTGGAAAGTGCTTCTTTCAGTAATGGAGGAAACCCTCGGCAGAATCTGACATGCCAGCATCCTGATGTCAGACTTCCAGTTTTTAAGTCTGTGAAAACTAAATTCCTGTTGTCTATTGATCACCCAACCTGCAGTGCTCTGATCTAATATCTAAAAAGGCAAAACTATAAGAGAATATAGAAGTTTGTGCATGGAATGACCACAGAAATTTTTGTAACATCCATCAGTTTTACTTGGTCTTTCCATAGGTCTTAAACAGAAATGGGCAAGCAAAGGCTTCCTGGGCAAAGGTTTCCTTAGATACAAGGACTGGTATTCATTGTTCTTTTGATAGCCATAACAGACAGATAATAACCTTCCAGTTTTAAATAACAATGCATCTTCACCAATCTTAACAGAATATACAGATGTTGAGCTGTGTTTAACTTAAACCTTCAGCCTTCCTAGCCAGGATTCATGATACTGGAAGTTACTTTACAATATCACTGTCTCCTAGCTAGAAACTCTGTGACATACAACTGTATCTGTGAGATACACTGGTGTAATAGTGGCACAAGTATAGTAAGAGTAAACAATTATTTTTCAATAGCATAGACTTAGGGGCCACTCCATGAGATGACACTGTTAAAATGTACAGTAACCTAAGATTAGATAGATCACAGGCCTAGAGACAAAGCTGTTATTGCTCTTTTTCTGCTAAAGTAACATAGCAATAAAGTCACCCCTAATGTCATAACGTTACGTACATTGCCCAACCTTCACCAAGCTTTTTCTTGCAGCAGTAATGAACACAGATATTCACATTGAACAATGAATAGAAAATGAGAGGTTTTGAAGCACTCAGTTCTAGATAGGTGTCTTCACCAAAGCCCTCCCTTTGAGCTTCAGGGATCTATGCTGAAGAAGAGGCAGGAGCATTATGTGTGCCAGAGGTGATAGATGACTCCAAGGAAATGTTTCCTTCCAGACACAGTAGGACTGATGCACCTAATGAACTCACAGAGATTGTGACTGTCTGCACAAGACCTGCACAGATTGGAGCCAGATAAAATTCCATCAGCGAAAAGTGGAAATGGAGACAATGAAGTCACAACCTTAATTAAGAAGCTCTCAGAAACTGGTGCCTGCTAGGAAAGGGAAAAGTAGTTTTCTGCAATGAAGTGTCACAGGGTCTGTCTGCACACTCAGGGACAGGCTCCACGTATAGAAGTTGGGCAACATAAACAAGCGCCATAGCATTTTGTGGAATTTTCCTTTCATTCAGTTTCATTTGGGGCTTTATTTTTGCCTTACTGGTTTTGTTGTAGTTTGCTTGTTTATTTTGATTTTCTCTTTTGTTTTGATTTTGAGAAAAACTGAACATGAAGTTGAGTGGGTCAGGAAGTAAGGAGATGAGAGGAGCTGGGAAAAGAGAAAACACAATCAAAAGATAGTGTACAAGAAATTTTAAATGAACAAACAAACCTTTATAAATCGAGATAAAATTATTTTAAGTGAAATTCCTTTCACAAATTTATTAGAAAGTTTTTGAATGAAGTTATATCTGTTGGTTTACAAATAAATTATGGTAACCAAATTAACCATTTATAATACCTACAGTTTGGCTTTTTATTTATATTTGACAAATATTGCCTAAACATTGACTTCATCAAATGAAGTAACCATGGATATGATATAAAATGCACTGTTCTTTTAGGGAACTATATTACTAGTTTTATTTACATATTTTAAAATAAATTTATCTAATACATTTATCTAGTTTATTTAGACTTAGGTACACTTAAAATTTCTATTCAATAAATTATATGTCTATTTAATAAGCTATCTTTTAAATTATTAGTAGAAAATTAGATTTTGATTTGCCCAAAGATGACAAGCAGAGAGTAAGGAAGTTGCCCTTCACCTTTTTCTGTATAACTTTGACTACAACCTAGTAAATAACCTTCTCAGGAAATGAGAGGTAATTGAAACTTCATGCTAATTCCATCAACCTTTCTCATGACTTCTGGATCCCAATTATGCCAACATATCACACTATGTACTGTTCTCTGGAAAATGCTAAGACCACCGTGTTCATCCAACATTTAAATGAGGGCAGACCTTTAATACACAGGATACAATGTATTTATAGACATTTTAGTTCCTCAGAAGCATTGTATTTTCAACCTTAAGGTGGAAGGAAAGATAGCTTATCTTAGTGTAAGGCAGTGCTGAGCAGCTGTATAGAAACATATCCGTCACGGGTTTATCATGTGAGTTGGAAGCCTTGAGTTTCTACGGTGCCTCCACACGTTGTAAGCAGGGCTGCAGTTTTATAGTTGAGCCTGACATTTGACCATGTTTCACAAAAACTTGTGTGACCATTGGATGTAGCCCTCGTCATGGAAAAAGGTACTCGCTTTATTAATTAACCCATAATTAGGTGATACAAAAAGATCATGCAGAAATTTAGTAATAATTGGTCTTATTAGTACTTGAGAGACTGAACATTTTGGGTTGCTTGTGTGAATATAAGCACATTCAGTATCTGAGCTAAAATTTAAAAAAATATATAAAAATATTTAACTTGAAGATTTCCTATTCTCTTATCTATTCCATGTTCACTATATAATATTAACAATAATTATTACAATTTGTAACATTTTGATTGTTTAAAAAAATAACCAAAATCATTAGGGAATTTAGGTTTAAGCAGAGTGAATACATCTAACTTGAACATGCCATTAATTTTATTTTACTTACATTATAGAAAATCATCAAAACTAAAAAATTTGCACATAAAAGAAACCATCACTGGAATGAAATAGAAGAGTGGAAAAAAAGATTGGAAAACCACATATCAGACCAAGGGTTAATGTCCAAGAATTATGAAGGACTCAAGCAACCTAACATGAAAACATAGAACTAAATTTAAACAAACAAGCAGAGGATGTGAATAGACCCCTTTCTAAAGAAATAAAAATACCCAACAAGTACATCAAAAGATGAAAGGATGTTCAATATCTCTAATCACCAGAAACGATTATCAAGATTATTGCACCACGTTAGAACTGCTACCATAGGTTTCTAAAAATTGCAAAAGGTAATAAATGTTCATGAGGGTGTGGATAAGAGGGAATCCTTGTATATTACTGGCACAATGTAGAGTGAATAGCCATCATGTAAAGCAACATGGAACTTACTAAGGAAGCCAAATGGGGCTACCATATGTCCCTGACTCTTTCTTCTGAGAGAATACCAAGAGAAATGAGGTCCTACTTTGCAATGGCACTTTCACATTCATGTTTGACACTGAAGCACCATCATAGCAGGCAATGTGCAAAACCAGCCCAGGTATAGCTACAGGTGAGTGGGTGAGCTGGCACATGTACAATATATATATATGCGTGGACCTGAAGACCATTCAGCAGAGTGAAATACATGATGCAGAGAAAGAATAATATTGTGGGATCTCACTTATATTATTGTAAAAATGGGGAAGAAGAGAGATGTGGAAAGAAAAAGAAACTCATAATTCATATTATGGTGAGATATAGAACGAAGGATAGAAATGCGGAAGCTACGTGAGTTCACAGTTTGGGAGAGTAGTTTAGAGCGTCACAGTATAGCACGCCTTTGCCCAATGAGTGGATGGTGGCTGCTCTTTCATAGGAAGATGGGCAACTGTGTGAGATGATGGGTATGCTTATTCCGTTTCTCTAGAGTAAGGATGTTACTCCTTTATGTGTGTTATAATGTCCTGCAGTATACCTTAAATATAATTTAGGTTTTTTTTTTAAATGGGGCTAGGGATATATCTCAGCAGCATAGTACTTGAATATTATTCTGACACTATACAAAAGATAAAAAAAACTTTGTTAAAATGAAAAAATCATATATTTATTAAAAATATAGCACAAGTAAAATTCTAATTAGAAGCTATAAAGGAATCTAGGAACTAAGACTATAATCTCTTTTATAAGCGATGTCTCTTTTTCCTTAAGAGACAACTACATTCACCAGAATATGCTCTAAACTTAGATTGCCAAACTATCCTAAAAATTACAAACCAAACTAAACCAAACCAAAAAGCCCCCAAAACATCATTTCAGGAATTCCAAGTATGTTTTATTACATGACAGATACACATAAAGATCAGTTAAGTTTCTGAAGTCTGCTCTCACTTTCAACCCTGTGAAACCAAGGATCGAATTTAGAGCACCAGGCTTGGCAGCAAACACCTTGAGCCTTCTTGCCACCCCCATGTGGATATTTTTGGCATCGGTACAGTTGCAGGGTACTTTACTTGATCGATGCTTATGTCTCTAGAAGTGAATGATATTATTGAAGCTTTATTTGTTTAAAAAAAAACAGTCAAGATCTGTGGCTTCTTTAATCTTTTACTGAGCATTGATACACCTCCAAACCAAATGCTCTCTGATTTATGATCTCTTAAACCTTAAGACATCCTAAGAAGCGAGTTGGGCCATTTTATTTTGTGTTGTACTTGAGTAATGCTTTAAGCAGAGTGTTCCCAGGGTTCTAAAATTGTCAGTCCATGTGTAATTAGGAATGTTCTCAACTAGACCATCTCTGTTAGCAAGAGATGGTGGATTATTCTGGAAAACTACTCAGCAAGCCACGAATAGCAATTAAATGTGAAAAGACTAAATTTCTCTTTAAAATGGGTTGTTGCCATAACTTAATGTGGCAATGTGACTTTCTATTTTTAATTGCTATAGAAAGTGCATTTCGTGAAATAGATTTTTTTTTCTGCTGAGAGCTAGATCGTTCTATATTTTGAACCATTTACATTTTGTAATATCTAGCAAGTGTTCTGCTTTGTGGCACCTTTTGATTCATGGTGAACTAAAACTCCAAAGGTTAGTAAAGATACTGTCATCCTTCTTAAACAAAGAGACAAGATGAATATCTAAGAGAAATTGAGTGTTTCTCTCCACAAGACTGCATGACCTTATCTTACTTCATTATGCTTTCTCTGTAGCAGTGTTTTTTATTCCCAGACCAATTATACTTAACGCTGACACTTAAAGATAGTCTTTTTCAATTCAAACAGAAACACCTTCCATCCATATTCTATGTCAATATTAGGATTGTGGCAGTTTGCTCTCCAATGCCTGTTTTGAACACTAAGGGTCCCCTACTGTCTGTGGTCCCAACTTCTGTCTGTTATGCCTCCAATAACTACAAGTGCTCAGTAGCCTTAGTCATTCAAAATTCACTTTCTTTTGTCTTTAAATTGCAGATGCAAATAGAGAGGAGGGTATATATGTGATGCAATGGACAGCATTAGCCATTGTGTGCAATTTACATCAAAGGAGAAAATTAATAAGTATCAAAAATGGAAAATTTCCTCCTTTAACTTTAAATGCCTGTGAAAAAATGTTGAAGAAGAACAAGAGTGTGGTAACATTTTTTTTTATATTTTGATTACATTGACAATGAAAGTAAAGCCTATTATTTTACTAATTAATATTAGAGGTATTGAACACAATCATTCTTAATATAGCGTCGTATGCTGGCTTTGAGACATGAGAAATCTTGTCCCCAGTCAAAACAGAATAGAAGTGGGGGTCAGAGTGATGTCTCGGCTCTCGACTCTCCCCACCCCAACCACCACCAAGTGCCACCATGAAGTAAAAGAAGGGCAAATGAAAATAGTAAATGCCACTTTCTTCTGTCCCCAGTTGCTCTTATTTTTGTGGCTCTGCAGCCCTGATTGCAGCACTGCAGGTTAGAATGGACAGTTAGCTGTAATTATTCCAGTCACACCACCTCACAATGAAATCTTTATCCCGTGTTTACAGCCGCCTTTGGCAGAGGCTGTCTTGCTGTCTCTAAACTAAGAAGAACCACCCTTTGGCTCCTCTCAGCATCAGCTGCCTGAGTTTCAGGCTGGGATCCCAATAATCAGACTTCTTTTTCTTCCAAAGTGGACTTCTTCTTCTTCTTTTTTTTAAGGGTGAAAAGATCTATTCTCATCACCCCATATATCCTGGCTGATTTATGTCCTAACCACAGCAGTTCTTCCTTCCGTGTCTCTGTACATTTTCCCTCCTTCCCTAGCCTGCTACTAGACAAGCCATATTTAAAGTTCAAGATTGTACAAATAAGTAAATAAGATGCTTAAGTAAACAGTTCCCACTACTGTGAGGGGAAAATGTAAGAATTGGTACATGGGCAGAGAGAAATCAGATTTTCTTTTTCCATTTCTAAACTCCCAGTTTTCTAGCTCAAAGGCCTTTCTATAGCTTTGTCATCAGAAACCGTCAGTGTTTCTCAGTGGCTCTCTTGATGAGGTCCGGCTATTTATTTAAATTCATCAACAGCTGTAGACTGAGGACCTCCAAAACGAAAGGAAAATTGAGAATCACATCAGGGTCTGAAAGCAGACTTCTGAGTCCTCTGGGATGGAAAATGCTTCCCTGTTCCAGTCTGGAAGAAAAAAAAAATGAAGTCCTTCCAGGGCAAAAGTCAGGAGCAGGCACTTCCATCATTTAAAGTGATGGTTCTCAACTTTCCTAATGCTACAACTCTTTAACACAACTGCTTATATTGTGGTGACCACAAAAAATTATTTTTGTCGTTACTTTGTAACTATAATGATAAATCTCTGTGTTTTCCCGTGGTCTTAGGCGACCCCTGTGAAAGGGTCACTTGACCACCAAAGGGTCGAAAACCACAGGTTGAGAACCACTGATTTAATGTTTCCTAACAGAGGTATTTGAAAGACACCTCACACGATCTGATGGAGTGAATCAGAGAACACAGGAAAACCAAAGCACTTAGGTGCTTTGCAACTCACCTCCCATCCCAGTCCTGAAACCCTAACTCACATTCTCCTAACAATCCTCAGTCTCTCCTCTCTAACCCCAGCACTTACAACAGCCACAGTACCTCTCTGGTGAGAACTGGGTCATAAAATTTTACTGAGGAGATTGGTAGGAGGGGAGTGGCTCAGTAGTACAAATATTGATTAAATTCCTGAGCAACTCTCCCCAAATTAAAGATAATTTTCCCACAAGTATGCACAAGGATGTCAAGAATTCTAAGTCATTTTTATGATTGTACTTGGCTTTTCCATTTTAATGTCACACTGCCACATGACACATGCTAAAAAAAAACCGTACCTCCTTAACCTGCGAGGGAACAAACTTCTCACAGAACATTAACATTGCGTGTTTTATAGACTGTCCTTTCTCAGTGTTCTCTAAGCATTTTTTAAACACAAAATTAGACCATCTCGTAGAGTCCCATCACAAAGGCTGCTCAGCACGTTGGCAAAGGGGAAGTTAGAAGCACAGGAAAGGTCACCACAAAGTCAGCAGCCACAGCCCAGCTGACTCTAGGAACTTGATTCCAGGTTATCTATGTCCTACTTGCACGTCATTTGTCTTTCTTTCTTCCCTGGCAGGAAAGGATGTGGGCAGTACAGAGGCTTGACCTCATCTCCTGCATGCAGTAACTGCCAGGACTTCCATACTCCTGCCGTGTTTTCTGCTTCATCAGCACTGCCAAGCCTCTGCCCTGGAAAAGATCTGATCAAGGGCTAAGCCAAGAGGGTAGCAACCAACCTCAGGTGTCCTTGAGGCTTCCTCCTACGTCTAAAAGGAAGGTTGGCCACACTAGGGAGCACATTCAAGAGGCTGTAGGGGTTCTGCAACTGCAAGCAAGTGACTAGCCCAAGCAGCAGAAGGGAAAGCTGGGTCAAGTGTGGAGTCCAAGGTGCCTGTGCCTCCACCTTGAGAAGAGACAGGAAGGAGAGTGGATAGGGAATCAGTGCCTTGCATCACTGTTAAGACTTTCTGTTGTTTCTCTGTTCTCAGCTGGCTACAGTCCTAGGCCAAGTCCCTGATACGACATTTCTGGGGCATTTGTTTTCTTTGATGGAGACAAATCAGAGACTGGAGGATGTCTGGTTACATTATATGAGGGACAACAGATACAGACTCTATTTCCGTGCTATTATCAACTCCCCAAACCCCAATACTTCCTGATGTTCAAGCATATAAAAACAACATTAATAACAATAATCATTTTGATTTTACAGTAAACTCCAGTGCGTAGCTCCGCTGTTTTCTAGTGCCTGGTTCCAGCCTTTCTTCCTGTTCCATACATAGGTAGGCTCAGCTGGGAAATACCTAAAGGACTCTGGCGTTGCCTTGAAGCTGCCCCCACTCTCATATTCAGCTGCCACAGCTTGGAGGCCAGCTTACACTCTGTGTTAGTGGTAAGGACAGGTTGGGACTTCTCGGAGGCGGTTTCTTTGTAGATCTGAACGTATCACCTTATAGGACTCACTTTACTTGCCCAGTCACCTCAGGGCTCTGTCCAAACATCACCACCAGAACAAGCAGAGCTCAAACCACTCGCGCGCAATTCGGAGCTTTGCCAGGGATTGCCAGGACTGAGAGACAGGAAATCCGGGGAGTTGGTGATGTCCGGCAGGTGGCAGGGAAGATAGTCACCACCACACCACATTCTCCTCCCCACCGCTAAGCTTTGTTGCGGGGGCGTCTCGCATCCCAGAGCCAGGATCGGTCGGTGGGTGCCACGGGATCCTCTGCTCTGAGCACAACTACCTTGTTGGGGACTGGGGCACCCTCTCCTTTGGCAGTATGGAGGAGATGCTGCTGACCGCAAGGGAAGCGAAGGGCTCAGGTCAAGCGCCTTGGCACTCCGCGCTCCCCATGTCACCACCACCCGGAGAGCACATCACAGTGCGCAGCACCCTCCACCTTTCTGGCTATCCCGCTGCGCAGTAGCTTTCCTACACCCAGAACATTCCATTAGCTGAGTATATTCCTTCCTGCATCCCCTCCCAGAAAAGTCCCAGGAAGTGAAACCCAGGTCGGCAGGGAGGTCCCCTAGGCGGCGGAGAGTTGAGGGAAAGGCGCTACGCAGATCTGGACCGCGCATAGAACAACACCTGGCTTTCCCAGAGTGACCTCTGGTGCCTGCGGACAGATGCATGGGGACCGAAAGGAGCCCTCAGCTTTACCTGGTACAGCCGGCGACTCTCCGGAGACGTTGAGACTCCACCGTGGCGCGTGTCCAGCTCACATCGCTGCCTTCCTCATTGGGCGAACGGGTGTCCCGCTGAGTCCCTTCGCCTCAGCAAGCCTCTCTGCCCCCGCCCCACCCCCTTCCCCCCAAGTCAAAAGAGTCACGGCTCTACAGCCTTCGGATGTTTCCAAAGTCTCCGCGCGATCGCTGCGAGTTGAGAGCTGATGACAAGAGCAGCAAATGCGCTGATGTCCGCGGCCCCCAGCTCTCTACCAGGAGGGTGAAAAGAGCCGCCTGGTCTTCTTGGTCACCGTCCTCCAAGACCGGAGCGCGGTCCGCTTCTTCCCCTTCCTCGCGTCTTTCCTAGCCCGAGTGGCTGTCTCCTGCTTGTGCGGGTCCTGCTTCCCCTGCTCATGAATATTCTGACAGAGGCTAATGCCGTTGAAGTAAATTGAATTAGCCAATTGGTGCCAGGAATGTGCGCTCCTTCTTTCTGAGGAGCTGTCTGGCACCCCACCAGAAGAAAGCAATTAAAGTCCGGTTGGCACCCCGTGGTTTAGACCAGCGAGGGGCAAAATGGGTTAATTCTTTAAATGCAGTTTAAACCCCGCATTTAAATGTTTAAACTCCTTTATTGGCTGGGGGAGTTAGAAAGTACTAACCCAGAGAGGGATGAAAGAGAACGGAGGGGGTGGGTGGGTGGGTGGGACTGGTGTGTGAGTGTTGGATGTGGAGGTGCATCTAAACTTTGCCAGGTAGTTGAGGTGACTTATTTTGAGAAGACTCTGGGTTCTAGAAGAAGTCCATGATGGGAACAGAAAAAGAGAGAAAAATGGGATCAGAGAGGAGATGGGTATTAATTCACTTTGACCTTGAGGATTCAGACTACTCTGTTGACAGTTTTCAGAGAATGGGTTGTGGGGAGATAGCAGAGGAAGCTTGATTCGTGAACTGTTTAGAAAATGTTATGGTTTCTTTGTCCTCATAGCGCGATTACAGTTTTCAGTGTATGGGTTAAGAAGGGATGATGTGAAGCCGCCTTCTGTCAACTGTTCAGTAGGATTAGGGAATTGTAGCTCAGTGTGTAGCGTGTGGCCCAACAAGATGTTCAGATTGGTTCCCACAGCCCACAGGAACAAACAAACAAACCAACAAACCAACCAAAGTAAACCAAGCCAAAGCAAAACAAAAACGAAAACAAAAACAAACCAACCAACAAACAAAAAACAAAACAAAAGCACCAGATAGAGACCTGTCTGGCAGGGGTGAGCCTTGGGGCTCACTAATCAGTCAGCCAAGCCAAGAGGAGATCCTGCTTTAAGTCAATCGACCAATGAAACAGTGCATACTACCATTAGTACTAAGACTAAACCTTTAGTCTGCACATGACCAATCTAGAAGGCACCTCCTGTTTCACAGTTCTAACCTTTCTTCCTGGGATCAAGTAAGCAGCACTTCGAAAAGGGACCTGTCTTGTTCCCATTCCCACCCTGAATGGGAGGTTACTGAGTAGGGAAGGGTTACTAATTGCAGCTTTGGTACAGCCAGTGAGCAGCTAAGATTTTACCCAATTCTACTGTCCACCTCTCTATGGTACCCTGGTGGGAGCTTTTCCGGTTTCCCCCCATCGTTGAGCTCCTAAATACGGAAACTAGTCTGGTTGAATTAGTATGTTATTAAAAGATTAATCTTGCAAGTGCTTTGTGGCCGAATGATCTCTATAAACAACCAATAAAACTGTGTACTTAAGTAAACACTACAATTCCCAAGGGGAAGACGATATGAAATGTTCTAGTTAAGGCAACTGGGCCATTTCTGAGATTTCAGGAGGCCTAGAAGTAGGACTCAGGGTTGTCACAATGTAATTATCAATACTGAGCAGCTAATGCTCATTGAGAAGTAGTGTGACAGACTTGTTCAACTTAAGTCATCTTCAGTCCTCCTAAATATTATAGTCAGACTCTGTTACAGTGCTGTATGGTTTAGTGGATAGAGCAGATGAGGCCTAAAAAGCTACTAGTGTGTATAAGCAACACAACTTATAGGTGCTAAGGACAGTGATGAAATACAGGCCCTTGAAAGTTCCTTGACATTATGCAATAGCTTATTATACCTCTAAATCTAAAGAGAAAAAAATTCTCCCAATTTTATAAAGGGACCCATCTTTGGGGATAATTCTGTGCCAAAACTTGGTGAAAATTCATCACCAAAGGTGTTTCTATGCTTTACCAAAACACTAAAAAAAAAAAACCACACTGAGCAGTACATAAAGAATAGTCATGTTGCTTTTGTATAGCTGTGACAAAAAAAAATGTCTGAGAGATCAACTTGAAGTAAAAAGGATTCAGTTTTGGGTCAAAGTTTCAAGCCTTTCAGTCCACAGTCCTTGACTCTGTGGATTCTGGGTCTGTGATGAGACAGAATACGATGGTAGTAGTGTCATGGGATGGGAAAATATTTGTTTCACAAAGGCCAAGAAACAACGAGTGAGGAAGTTTCTGGATCTAGGAATCAGCTTTGAAGCAAGTCCCTGGTGACCTCCTTCTTCCAGCTGGGAGTCAGATCCTCTCAAAATAGCATCAGAAACTGAGGGTCAAGCAGACAGCACAGCCTGTGGGGGACATTTCTTGGCCAAGCTATAGCAAGAAGTTAATTTGCCTTATGCTTCTGGGCCTTGGGTAGTGTAAGAACATGGTGTAGACAAGAAAATGTCTATGAGGATTTTCTTGCTATATTTAAAGAGTATGGATATCACAACACAGGAGAGATGAGCAAGTATGCTTGCCTCTCTCCCTCTTCTTAATAATGTTCTCATCCTAATGACTTTACCCAATCCTAGTTACAATAAACTCCTTCTCTAACTATCACCAAACAATGATTTGGATATTCAGTTTCTAACATAAGTTTTAAGCTGTAGAACAAAATATGATGGTTACTACTACCTTAAGTAACTTGACTGGGTGTTTCTCTAAGGGTGGTTTGGGGGATGAGATCAACATTTACATTTGAATACTGAGTGAAACTGACTGCCTTTCCCCATATGACTGGGCCTTGTTCAATCAGTTGATGGTCACAACAGAGCAAGGTATGTTCTTACTTCAAATAATTGAGAAATTCTCTCACATTGTGGCTTTCAAATTACGGTATCAACGTTGCAGATTTTTAGGCTTGCCAGTTCTATCCATGTGTCTGTCGTTCTATCTATCTATCTAACATCTATCTATCTATAATCTATTTATCTATGTAACATATATAATTCTTCTTTAGACAACCTTGTCAATATACATGGAAATACATAAATACTACTGCTTGTAAACTTACTTTCAACATCAAAATATCTGTGTCTTTTAACACATTATCTGACAAAATATTACATGAAGAAATTTAATCTTTCAAAGATTTTTAAGACTCATTTTAATAAGAATAAGCATGATTTTCAATTTTATTGTGAGTTATTAGAGTTAAATAAAGTTTTATTTTTAATGAACTAAAAGATGGACTATAGAATTTAGAGTTAGGCAAAATTCATAGATGCTGCATAAAGGGAGAGATCTTATAATTTCAGCTTAGGGATGAAAATGGTCAAGTTAAATTTGATCTCCAAATCCAACAGTTATTGAATATTGAATATTCACCAAATGTAAGGTATTAATTCTGATCTTTTCTGTAAAAATTCATAGCTAAATCAATTTAAACAGTTGGAACCTGCTGTGTTTTATACCATGAAATGTTATGTGGTATAAAACCCTTATTTCAAAAAGTACATGACTATTGCACCTCTATAATATATCCTTAGGGTTTTACTTCTCAAGATGCCGCCCTTGTAAAACTCTGTTGGCTCATTCTTTGGCCAGGAGAGTCCTCGGGGGTTGAGTGTAGCTTTCAACAGACAAGTCTTCAGATGTGGATATCTATATATCTATATATCTATATATCTATA
>JANHMN010000009.1:6277781-6288644 GCA_030674055.1 Rhabdomys pumilio | reverse complement strand
GAAAATGTCATGGCTGCCAACTCCCTGTTCTGAGGTCTGGAGGAGCATCTCCTGTAACCCACCCAATAGGTTTACAAGGTTTTCCTTAGTTATTTAAAAGATGAGGCAGGCAGAAGAATGGGTCCTAAGCGTGCTCCTGATCCAGCATCTATGCTGACCTACATGGTAAAGATTTAGAGAAATGACTAGTGAGTAGAATGCATGTGATGAAGCATCAGGTGTTAAGCTGGGATTAAACCATTAAACCCGTTAAAGTCAGACATGGAAGAGTACATTCACAGTCCCAGGGTTCCTCCAGTGAGATGGACGACAAAGACAGGGAATCCACAGAAGCTCGCAGACCAGCCAGTATGGTGAGTCCGTGCCAATGAGACTCTGTTCCTTATAAGGTGGAGAAGTAAGGAACAATATCTGAGGTCGTTGTAGCTGTGCTTGTAGTACAATTATGGCTTATATGGTCTGTTGCTCACTAAAACATCATAATTTGGTCCATGACTACATTTAGATCTTCCTTAAAAATATATGCTGATATTTTATATTTTATAATCTGTACATTTTATACACACTTTTATAGAATCACACAGAATATGATGTCTTTTAAAATTGTTTTTAGTCAAACAAAATTGTTTGACTAAATGATGACAGTTTTATACAAATGTCATGCTACACTGCTCATATTCGAGACCCTTAACCAACTTTCCTTATTTTTTCTTTCCTTCCTTCACTAAATAGCATACTAGTTTCCTTCCTTAATCAAGTCTCTTTATGCTTTTATGACACATGTAATATATGTGAGATGAAATATATAAATTTCTAGATTCTGCAAAGAGGAGAAAATATGATATTTATTACTCTTACTTATTCTTTCTTTGGACACTTTCTTCTTCACAAAACTCCCTTCTACTTTCACATCCCGTAACCATGTCTGTATGTGGTGGGAGCCATGAGCCTAAAAGCATAACAACTTAATTTGATACCAGAAGCCACTTTAACCCTGCTTATAAAGATAGATTCCTTTCCCATACAATATAATCTGAATACAGTTTCCCATCCCTCTGTTCCTCCCAGGCCCCCCTCACCCCTCCTTTCCTATACAGATCCACTCCTTTTCTGCCTCTCATTAAAAGAGAACAGGCTTCTAAGAGATAACAACAAAACAGAACAATATAAAATATAACAAGATAAAAACAACACAACACAACAACAAAGATGTATATATGTTGTTCACAATTAAATCTTTTAGAAAAGTGATTAGTGGAAAGATTATAAGAGCAGGGAGATGGAGGACACACACACTCACAAGCGCACACATACATAAACACACAAAACCCATGAAGAAGAGGGAAATAAAACTGCCAACCAGTTGATATTCAAAGAGGGAGAAAATTTCATACCACTAGATGACTCCAGCACAATTATAAAGTCTTAAAAAGTGATAGAGAATCAAGGTTAGACTCAGGGTGGAAGCTCCCTACTAGCCTGTGCTGACTTTGAAGGCAGAGGAAAGGCCAGGAGCCATGGAGTTGGGCGTGGTCTCTATAAACTGGAAGAGACAAGGAAACTCCCCCTTACTTCAGTCTCAAAGGAAAAGACACTAGAATAATGTGTTCTGGCCTCTAGAATTGGCGATGATATATTTGTGCCATTGTGAGTAGCTTATTTGTATTCATTTGTTATAGTAGCAATAGAAAATCAATCCATGAAAATGACCACCATGCTTACTCTTTCAGATGTGTTGCTACACATTAAGATATATAAACTCGAAGCTACATAAACTGTGGTTGTGAGATTCAACCATAGAAATGTATTTGGCTATGAAATCCCCAGTGTTGAACTGAATATATGTGACAGTTTTAATGCAGTGAAAGTTGAGTTTGTACTCTTTGATCAGGTCCTACTGTGTGCCGTAAGGAGATTGATGATTTAATTCAACTGACAACATGTGCCCTCAGACAATACAACTAGTGTCATGCTGACTGCCCGAGAGAGAGCTGAGAACAATAATGAGGCATGGGAAGCCCAGTGTATAGTAATAGCTTTCTTTGAGCCACCCAATTGGAGTTTTGCTAAAATTAAATGATCAAGTTAAAACTTGTCATTTCTGAAGTTCACTTTCAAAGTAGCATGTCTTTTAGAAGAAAGTACTTACATAATTTCTTTTCTAGTTTTACTATTGTTATTTGTACGACACATGTCATGTGAAACGATTAATAATTTAACAAGGAAAATAATGATAATATTAAATGCTCTGTCTTCATGTGAATATGTAACTTGTCAGTCACCGTGGAAATCTCTTCATTTCACTCTTATGTGAGTCTGGCTTATTATTTTAGTTTGATGCTTCATCAAAGAATAAAGCAAGTGGTAAGAAAATGTCGAAATATAGTCACTGTTAAATTCAGCATGACACATGAGAGCTGATCACTCCTTATTTGTAAAAATTATTTCAAACCTGAGCAGGGTGTGTGTTATTTTAAAACACCAATTTCTAATATTAGATTTGTCTATAAATTGATTTTTGAACAGGGGCTTTTGAGATGTGAGAAAAGTCCTCACCCAGAGACAGGATGTTTGTGATTCTTTGATATTCACATTCTTACCGGATGGTAAGAAACCATAGAGTGGCCTAAAAATAAAATATGAAATAGGATGGCTAATTTTATGTAGAGAGGTTTTGCAGATGAAGGAAACTCAATTTGCAGGCCCTTTGTAAAATAAAACCTCTTTGTCATTCTGACATTATTTTGAATTCATATACCACAAATAATTGCAAGGAACAGCTCTAAATATGCTTATTGATAACCTATTAAAAGCAAAGTTGTAGATTATCTAAATTAGAGGGATAGAGCTGCACGACACTGGAAAAATAATAGCTCTTATTTGCATAACGTTTTTTTAGTTACTAAAAGCATGAAGAGAGTAAATGTGCTAGAGTCCAGCGGTCTCTAGCTCTCCCACACACCGATGAACTTGAGGCAAAATTTATTTAAACTTGTGCCTGCATTGTCTCACCTGTAAAGTGGGTGTGATAGTTTGTAGGCATCTTATGAGGTTTATCTTAGACAACTCATGACAATTGTCTAACAGGCAATAATCCTACATTTGAAACAACTCACTTTTATTCGGAAAGGTCTTGTGAAGGTAGATGGATTTCTATGTACTCTGATATCTTCCTTCTCAAGGAAGCAGAGTGAGAAATAGTTCTGAAAGTTCTTTGTGTTGGTGTTATTAAAAAAAAAACAAACAAACTTAGAATTCTGAAATAGAAATGGCCTTAGAGACTGTCAAATGGCTAACCCTCTAGTCTCATCAATTAGTAGAATAATTTCCTCTATGATGATTCATGAATCAAAACCATTTAAAGAAGTGAATGGCTTGGTTCTAGTTCTTCCAGGAACAACAGGTTTTGTGTGTGGGGACACACAGAGGGTAGAGGGGCAGAAGATTGGAAATGTTTTCATATGAGAGCACCATGAAGAGAAGCATTAATCTGGGGACATTTGGAAAGGCCTCCAGTTTTTGCTTACAGGAGTAGCACAAAGTTGCATACAGAATGGGATTGAGAATTCATTCTTGTTTCTGTATTTCATATGGATCTTACAAAACTACTTTTTTTCTCTTTCCTGCACTTTCTTGTCTATAAATCTGACTCCTGATCATACCTCCCTGGATAACCAGAAGCTCAAAACAGATCCAGCTGTGAGAAATGTACCAGGAAGAGGTTACAGCTGTCACCTCTGTTGCCAAGGGAGTTTAAGACATCAGAATAGCAGTTAGTCTGGAGGCTGGTCTGGTTCTTACAACCCAATGGGGTCAGAACTCTGTGGGATGACCCTGTGCTGGAACAAAGGGGTTGGCAAATGGCTTTTTCTAATAATCAGAGTCCACCGTCATGGGGACTTGGAAAGAGAAAAGAGCAGCCAAGTGTGGCCAACCTGAGAGTGGGAGAAAAATACAAGGAAATGAAGCACAGGGTGGAGAAAGGTTGGGGATTTCTGTGGGCCTGATGTTTAGACAGTCAGCCCTGCCTTTCATACGATTTGGATGTAGAAAATAAAAATAGAATAAATAAAGGAGTAAAGGAAATGTAAGCTTGTGAAGTTGGAAGACAGCACTGCCATCACATCATCAACAGTAAGTTTCCCTTTGTGGAACAGGACAGCTGTCTGACAACAGATTATTTGCCTCACACAGGACTTTTCTGAGGGAAATGATCCTAGGGATGGGTCAATTGAGAAAGTAGACTTATTTTGGAGATGATAGGAGGAAATGGGACAGGGCTTTCAGAAGAGATTTGTCACTTCAGCTGGCATGTCTAAGATCGAACATTCTCACTGTTCTTTCCAGAAATACAACAGTGAATACTGATGAAATCAGACCTTCTTTTGGGGGATAGTGATATTTTTGGGAAAAGAAAAAGATGTTTATGGGATATCAAACTATATATATATCCCCCACCCCCAGAGGAGAGGAAGTGAAGCTACATTCCAGGAATTGTCATAGCATGAGAAAAAGACATTTGTGTGTGATGGATTGCTAGCAGGGACGTTGGTATAGAGTGCTGAACTCCCTCCTTCACACCTGTTTAGCAAACACCAGGCCCTATTGAGCATGTGAATATTTCAGTCATGTACCTTTATCATTACAACGTGTCACCTCGTAGCATGCCTGCTGTGATTATCCCACATCGGACAGAAAGACTTAGAGACATGATCTAATTTTATCTCAGTCCAGTTTTAAAATTTCATAATACAGGTGGGGCTTAAGTGATTCCATTAAACACATTGTCAGCGGACCCTTTTCAGGTATGGAGGACAAAGACATTGGAATGATCTCTTTACATAGCCAATGCCACGCCTTTGGGAGAAAGACTATCTCTGATCAACAGAAAACCTGAATCTAGTGGGGTGGGGGTTGGGTGGGGGTGGAGTGAGTGGTCAATTCTATTTGCCCTTACTAATGCAAGAGTGTCATTTACAGGTAGAGTTCAGGATAGTGTGAGAGGTGCCTCAAGAACTAGGATGTGAGCTGTTGATGAGAAGCCAAGAAACATCACAGAAAAAGGCCAGACTGTGACCCATACAGGGTTAAGGAACTCCCGCTCCCTAAAGAGCACCAGGCATTTACATAGAGAAAAACAGGAAAGAAAGGGCCTATTGCAGAAATGAGAGTGAGACCCAAACCAGACATAAGAAAGGCCTGGGAAGAACATGGGTAACAAGTACACTGGTGAAAGCAAAAGGAGCACAATAAGAGGCTTCTGGGTCCTACACAGTCATTCACTGTGTGAGCACCTGTCTGCCTGTGTCTATTCAGATGCCTGATAAATATTCTGGAGGATACCTGTGTCCTGGAAGATAGCTCAGATAGGGGGTAGCCAAGTCAGTCAGCAGGCAATCCCAGGAAAAGGAATAAGGCACTATGCTGTGCACAGATGGGTCTTCCATATTCATGTGTGGTTTTATAACATCTGTAAGTAGGATTTGGATAGAATTAAGGATAGGTTTGTGAATTTTTGTCATCCTAAACAAGGATAAATGACATCTAGGATAGACATCAATTTAGGAACTCAAGGGACAAGAGATAGAATTGAAAATAAAGATGGTAATTGATGGAGTCAGTTAGTTATCAGCCAGTGTGAGAATCTAGGATGCTATGCATCTTTCTCCTTCTCTTACAGATCTACTTCACAATGGGAATGGTAGTAGTCAGTGCTTGTGGTGGGCTTACAGTGCTTTAAGAATGAATTAAAAGGATGTCATGCAATCTTTCAAACAGCCATCGAGGTGCTTCTATTACTGCCCTTTATACAAACAAGAATTCCACAGCCAGAGAGGAAATGCAACATGCTAATGGACAGGACACAGATAATAAGAGGAAACAGTAAGTGGAACCTAAGTGCTGGTTTGAGAGCCTGTGATCTTGCCACCTTAGTCCTCTGTAGCTCAGTGCATACCTACTTACTTATGTGTAAACAATATATTATTAGTATGATTAATCAATCATCAAACTTGACAAGTGTATGTATGACAAAAATATACAAACTATGACTGCAAAGTGAGCAAAAGTTCATTCCTGTCTTATTCTTGGGGGCTGCATTTCCAAACCAGTTGCCTGGTCCAGCATACAAATTGTCCCCAAACCTTATTGCTTAAAACAACAAACACTTGGTTGTCTCCCAGTTTCTGTGCATTGAGATTAAGAAATAGCTTAGTGGGCTGTTCTGGGTTAGGTTTTATGAAGAGTGGGTGAGATGTTGGCGAGGTTGCAGTCATTGCAACTCTCAGCTGGGGAGTATGTTTCCAAGCTCTTTCTACTGTTGCTGGCAAACCTTGTAGCTCACCACATGGCCTCTCCACAGGCTGCCCAATGTGGCAGCTGGCTTCCGTTTTGCAAGACCATCTCATGGCATGACAGCTGGCTTCCCTAGAGCGGATGATTCAAGGGAGATTGAGAAAGTGCCACACAAGTGGCAGTCTTTTTATAACCCGACCTCCTTCTCTTTTGCTATTTTATAGAGAAACAATCTACTGAATTCAGTTCATGCCCAGGAGAGGAGCTGTCCTACAGGCATGTATACTAGGAGGTGATATGGCTCTTCAATTCTCCGAGTAACCAACCGCTTCTCCCCATTTGTCCAAATTCACATCGCTCTCTTACACTTTTACAGCTATTGTGGCCTTTTAGGATCCTTTGGTGGCTTTTTTTTCCAGTTGGTACTTCATTCTGTACTTTTGACTTCTGCCTTTCTTACTTTATATGTTCCCTGATCAGTCTCCTAATATGCCTATGGTTTGAACATATTCTATGTGCTAACATTTCTAATCTTTATCTCTGAATAACTCATGTGCCTCCACCTTATCTATTGCTTTTCAGATTCCCTAGCATGTTCCATAACCAATCTGGTAGAGTAAAAATCCCACAACAACAACAACAACAGTAGCAATAACAACAATAATCAGAACACCAATTGTCTCCATCCACCTAAGGTATCAAAGAACAGCATAGCACCATGTTAAATTGCACAACCGAATCCCAACAGCACAATTCAAATGCTTCCTTCCAAGCCCAGAGCCAATTTGGACCTATCATCTGCTCCAATTCCTCATTACTTCATGAAGTGACCCTCTTTTCTAGCCTTATAGCTTGGTATTCCATTTAATGTTCTCATTATCCATTTTTATGCATTATTAAAGTAGCCTTGAGCCATACCATTTGAAACAGGTTCTCCCCTACAAAGCAAACACAATCAAGTTTCTCTTATGTATATAAATTGCATGCCAGCTTCCCAACACCTATAGAATGAAATCTATAGAAGAAATTAGTGACCTAAGAGAAATACAAGGTGAACTCAAGCACACTGGTTCCAGTCCTCACGCCTATTTGTTATATAAAAAGGACAGAACATGTAAAAAATTATTTAAGGATCTGTTTCTTCATCTATGAAATGGCATATCTTCGTGGCAAAGTTGTTAGAATCAAATGAGATTACATAAATAGTTGAACAGAGAATTAATTGTTTACAAATAGAAGCTATTGTTTCTGATAAGCTGACTGCATAACAGACATTATTATACTAAGAACTCAGCACCTATGACTTCCAAGAATCATAACTTCTCTTTTCTTTCCCAGCTGGCAGCATGCCAGTTTAGTTTATTGTTGTTTTCTGCCTAAAACCCCTGTTATCTTCTTTCTGTTTAACACTGTTGGCTTTGTTTTTAACTTTACATAAATCTTGTGTTTGGAAATGCTGGGTCATCTTGTACCAACAAAGAAATTGTAGTTCCCACCACAGTGACCCATGATTCCCTAGAAGTCCTTATTTCTTTACCCATTCAGCTACACACTGGCCTGTGAAAACCAATGGAGCAGAAAAATGCATCTCTTCATCAACTGTGTATTTCCATGTAAGATTGTATCCTTCTCAACATCTATGGCATGTCTATTCCATACACAGCCCATGCTGATAAAGTGGGAACACTGTGTGTTATGGAACCAGACACAGCTGTCCTGGTCTGTATGTTACCACTCACCAGTTGACTAAACTTGGATGCACACCATTGACTAGACAGAGGCGATTAGTGTTGTTTGTAATACATCTTTAGTCATGAACCACACAGTGATGTTTGGTCAATAGACCAGGTGTAAAACAAGACTATAACAGAGTTTAAAAGTGACCTCATCGCTTCTGGTGTTGTCACAGATGTTTCTGTGATGATGCTTTGGGAAGCAAATGTACTAAATTGACAGGTGTGTAAAACACATACTATACGCAGTTTATAATACTTTGTAATGATAATGAAGAACTGTGTTACTGTACTCTGAATGTATTTAATGCTCTACGTTTTAAATAATTTTACTGCATACTACTGATTTAGAAAGCTTACTACAAGACAGTATATCTAGTTCTACCAGCAGCAGCCTCAGGCAATTGATGTTTACCACTTCTCTTGATTACACCAGGGGTCTGCGTAGAATGATTGACCTCTGCATTTGAAAAGTAGATTTGTTTTGAAATATGTTGAGATTAAAAGTATAGGCAGAAACTCTAAAGATAGGCTTTAGATGGATGACACATTATTTTAGAAAGAAGGTGAATACCTACTTAGCAGAGAATGAGCCTAAAGGCTTTCAAGAAACTACATTTGTATAAAAAAAAAATTAAGAATGTAGAGCATGAATAGTATAAGGGAAACCAAAAATAAAAGAAGAATTTAAATATATGGCAATATTAATGTAGAAAGAGGAGAGGCCAATCTGTAATGAAACCAACTGATTTGCTTAATTAGAGAGATGAACAAATATATAACACAGAGCTGAAGGAGAAAATGTGAATCATGAGGTCTCACTAACAACTGTCTGAAGAGCCTGAGAGAATGAAGGTGAGAAATGGCCCACTAAAGAAGTGAGGTACAAGGTAAGTAGTCCTCCATCCCCCATAGTGAGAAGGGTCAAAGTGCACCTAAGAGAGATAAGAGAGAGAGGTCAGCAGCTTGCTGTCCAGGCGTGGGTTCTTTGAGAGATTTCTGCTCTTTGAGCTCCTCCCAATCACCCTGCTCTTTCCACTGGTTCCCATTATGTCATCTCCGATGATAAAGCCAAGCCCAAGTTCTCTCCATGCTGATGACAGGAATAATAAAAAATATAGAACAATTTCAGAGGTTCTGAATATGCAAAACTTGTATGTATGTGTGGACATATCACTACTTTATTTTTTCTAAGGAAACTAATTGCTTTCCTGCCTTCAAGAGAACTCTTTTTTTTTTTTTCAAATCTCTATTTTTGGTGTTATCTTTTAAAATAACATTTATGCACATTTCAAAGTTATCAGGGTAATCAGATTCTTAGAAGTGCTAAACATCTGCAATGTAGAAGCCTTCATTGTGCAATTTTGAGGCCTGGGCAAACATATATTCAAAATTCTGAGTGGTAGAGTCTGGGTTATAGATTAGTGAAAGACTGTTTGACTGATATGTATGAGGCTGTAGATTCAGTCTCTACAATCCTTCTCTTTATTCTTCACCCAAGGCCAATAATCTCAGATCCACATGAGACCAGCGAAAAGAAAGAGACTGAGGCAAGCAACCAACCTGTTTTGCTTGGTATTTAAGACTCAGATTATAGAATTTATGGGGAAATTCTAGGTGCTGGTAAGCTTGACAAGACCAGACAGTCGGTGTTTCTAATCACTTTCAAACAAGTTTATATAGAATATAGATGAGTGGTATTAACTTAGAAAGAAACTAAAGAAGACTGGCAAGATAGCATCGATAGAGGAGTGCCTTAGTTTGAGTCTTAATTTTCTGTGATAAACAATATATTAGTCGGAGCTTTATAGATGACCAGAATTATAAATACATATGTAAATGTCATAGATTAGAATTTGAGCTGTGGCCAGCTAATCCAACAATACCTGTATACCAAGAGAAGGCCCAAGAATCTCCTAATTGTTTACTACATGAGGCTGGTTGTCTCAGCTGGTCTTCAGTATAATGCCAGCATCCCAAAGACATGAGCTCTCATGCCAGTGAAAGAGTGCACTTGATAGCAAGAGAAAGAGCAAGAAGGCAAAGAGAGAGAACATGAACTTCTTTCTTCCATTGGCTGTCAGCAGACGTTGTGTCCAAGAATAAAGATGATCATTCCACTTGGAGATCTGGATTAAGCTGTATCTTCCTACCTCAAAAAAAAAAAAAAAGTAATCCATATTAAAAGTACGTCTTCTCACTTCAAATGATTTTGTTAAAAATACTCCACAGATGTACCCATCTTCCTGGGTTATAGTTAATTGCAGATGTACTCAGGTTGACAACCAAGAATAGCATTCACAAACATTATGACCAAAACTGGCTTGGGAAGAAAAGGGTTTATTTGGCTTAATTCTTCCATACCACAATCCATCACTCATGCCAGTCTAAACATGAAGCCAAGGCAGGAACCTGGAGTCGGTAATTGAAGCAGAAAACATGAAGCAACACTGCTTATTGGCTTACTCTCTATGGTTTGCTTGACTTTCTTTTTCATACACCCCAGACCACCTGTCCACGGGTGACACTGCCCTTAGTGAGCTGGATCTACCCAAAGTAATCATTAATTAAGATAATGCGCTAAAGACATACTTACAGCCCCATCTGATGGGGGCAATTCTTCAACTAAAGTCTAGTTTGTGTCAAGGTGACAAAAAAATAATGAATATAGGGTACTTATCACCAAACCTAACAACAGGCACTTCATCTCCAAGACCCACACTTTGAAAAGAGAGAACCAACTACAGCAAGATGTCCTCTGACCTCCTCCACATTTGTACTGTAAGGGTCACACACACACACACACACACACACACACACACACACACACACACAC
>JANHMN010000009.1:6267576-6277771 GCA_030674055.1 Rhabdomys pumilio | reverse complement strand
ACACACACACACACACACACACACACACACACACACACACACACACAGACACACACACACAAACACACACACACACACACACACACACACACACACAGAGAGAGAGAGAGAGAGAGAGAGAGAGAGAGAGAGAGACTAAAGAAAGAAATCTGTAATAAAAAGTTAAAAAATTTTAAAAAAATTAAAAGAAAGAAAATAAAACACCCAAAGAAGTTAAAGAAGTTTTACTAGTCTTAACAACTTCTCTTCTCCATTACATTCATCTGCTATAGAATATTTGTATTGTATGAAGAATCTGCAGGTAAAGGGTGTTTCTGCTGACATTCAGAACTAGATAGGAAAAAGTTGTAGACATAAAAGTTTGATGAAGCCCTTGTCATAGTATAAATTTTAGATCTATAGCACCTGGGGGCCTGAAAACAACCAATGTGGGGCTGTGAGAGGCAGCTAGTTAGCTGGTTGGGTGGGTTTTGAACCCTGGAGACCCTCCAGGGAAGTTAGGAGTTCAGCCTTGCTCCTGGGCTCTCGCTCCTTTCACAAAGCTTCAGCTCCTCCCACAGAGAGGTTTGCGGTCATTGGTCACATAGTACAGGTATGACTGCAGGTCACAGAGCCTCAAGGCAGATCTCCATATTTATAAGATACCTAAAGGTCAGAGGACGTAGCCAATTAAGCATTCCTTCCTAGACCCTCCTCCTTGCAAAAGGTGTTTAACCTCAGACCGGCCCTGAGTAAATGGGGTATAGTTTCATTCATTTTCTGCCATGACAATAAACATTTTAAGACCTCTCTTCTTTGGGGCCTGCCATGGGAAACTGTGGAGAAGGTCTTCAACTACAGAGCTGGCTTCTAATCTCTCCCCAACAGAAGCCCAGCAACTCAACCAGGCAAGCCAAGTTAGCTGTGACCCAGCCAATGAGTTGCCTTGACCAAGAGTCTCTTCTCAGGTGGATGCAGCTGGAGCTTCCCCTCTAACCCCCAATGCCCCCGCAGGACCCCAGACTGTGTTTCCTCCACCCATGGAATGGAGTCTTGTGGCTTCCCACAGCCTAACATCTGCCCACCTGGCACTGGCCTGGAGTGAACACAGTCAAATTTCTGTACCCTTGCCTCCCTGAGCCATGCCCCCAGGCCCTGGGGGAGGCAGACATGGGACCCACAATTCAACCCACAGGACCCATGCCCATGTGCATGCCACAGCCCAACAAACTAGTTTTCTTCTTTCTTTATAAATATGGAAAGGATGTACCACATAGCCTATATCACGTGTTAAATAAAACATGTTAATAATTCCTCACTGCTGTTATGGAACACTAAAGTAACTAGTATTTGATATCTAAGGTTATACTATAACAATCCTTGTAATCCTAAAATAAAAGACAAATTAAAATCTCTAGAAAATGATAGAAGTTTGGAAGTATTGAAAATTCATTTATTAGACATGGACAGGTAGTCTGGGCATGGAGTTTAAGGCTAAACAAATCCAATGTTGAATAGGTAAAGAATGAAGGAAAGTGACAAACCCTGGGACATTCACAGCCATCAGCAAATGACATAATGAGAGATAAGAAAAGGAAGAGCTAGGTGTGAAAAATGACTTTTAATGACTAGTGTCTAAATATCAAAGAATGTCTTCCAAGAACATGTTGTTGCTGTAGTTTAGAGCAAATAGCTGGTTTGTGTGTGAATCTGTCCAGTATCTCTTATGACTCCAGCATAAAAAGACTGAAAAGGGTAGATTCCTCAAACAACAGTTTATTCAAACTATTACCTTGCAAGCCAAGAGACACTTGGACAAATTCATTGACACACTGTGCTACAGGCAATGACTGGGGAGGAATTGCCACTGGGTTCTATATGATTTCCTGTGAAGAAGGTAGAATGTGACAGCCGTGGGGCAGGCTTTTGATTCTTTTCTGCCTGACAGAAAAACTGTATGTGCAAGCTATAAATGTTTTGGAAGACGAGAAGAGACAGGTGACCATAGGGACCTGGTTAGGGAAACAATGCCAGATGGGCCACAAAGGCTACTTTTCTTACCAGGGAAGCCAGCAAAGTCCCACAGGAAAGGGTCAAAGGGGGTTTTACCTTAAAAAAAAAATAGAAATCTATGGGTTTAGAGTATGGCTGTCCAAATCTTTCTTCAGGAAAAAGATAAACTAGGGCAAAGGATTAATTTTGTATGTCATGTTTTGTTTAGTAGGTTTCTGTATAAAACAGCTCCACAATGGAATTGTTTGCCTGTGATAAAAAGGCAAGCAGCAACTAGATTGCTCAGCAGGTAAAAGTGTCTGTTATGTGAGCATTATGACTGTTGACCTCCAGAACCCACATAAAGGTGGAGGGAGAGATTCTACTCTGCAAAGTGCTCTGTCCTCCACAGGTGTACCCACCTCACATTATTCCCTCAATGCATACACACACACACACACACACACACACACACACACACAAATAGCAACAAATAATTATTAGAATTCAACACCCACTTTCCAAATTTGAAATTATCATAAAGCCAATTGGATTCAAGCAGGTTAGATTTCCCTGAGAAAGTAGAGGTGAGTAGAAATGAGCAGAAGAAAAGTTTTCCTGAAAGAGAAAGTAGGTGGGGATGCAACTGCCTATAAGGTCTCTTTAGTCCATGCAGCTTGAATGAGGTGATTATGGTGGATTTATTAAACTCCAAAAGGACCAGTGAGATGAAAAAACAAATAGAGAAAAAAAGAGCAATAGAAACTGCTTCCTTCCCATCAGTTCGATGCTCACTGATGGAGCTGTAAAACATCACATGTCACATTTGCAGAAATATGTTTCAAAAAATATAAATATACATCTAGTCTGTGAATTATTCTTGTATCTTATTCAGCAACAGACAATTAGCCTTCTGATTATAAAACAACCCCATTAAACACAAAGACTCCTTGAACATTTGAATTAGCAGGTTTCTAGTCATGCTATATGGATCTCCTATCCTATTAACAAGCAGACCAGACCCCACTTAGCTTCCAAGACTAGGACTTTTGGGTTGTCTGTCTTCAGACATGTGCGGAACTCTCTAGCAGAACATGTCTATGGTTATGTACACAGCACAGTGTTTTTATTTTAGGTTTCTGTTTCTTTCTTCACTATTTATTTTTTTATTTGTCAATTATTCCGTGAGTACAATGTGTTCTGATTACTCTATCCCTCAACCCCTTTTAGCTCCATTCTACCTTCACAAACCTCCCCTCCCTTACAAATTGCTTTCCTACGTTTCTGTCCTTTTGTTTTGTTCTGTGGTCTGCTCACTTTAACCGAAGACCTCCTGTGGAATTACTCATTTGTTTTCTGGTGGGCTTATCAGTGTGTATGTGGGTGAAGAAAAATAACCCCCACTCTCCCAGAATCTGTCACTAACCAGCAGTTCAGCAACGAAGGGCAGGGTCCCATGTCCATGTGACTGTTGACAGGACCAGGCTTGCACCGTTCAACACAATTTTAATTAGGTCCTCGGATAGTTCAGTGCTCTAAGGTGACTGGAAGTGCAGCCTGCCATTCTGGAATTCAGGAAACCTGTCAAAGTTGGACATAAATGGAAAACAATAAATGGCCACTTCTAAACCAGAATACCACACAACAAGAAGCCTTCCAGTCATGGATTGCATTTAAACAACAGCTTAACTGTGGTTGGCTTTTATTTTGCTGTCAGAATTTAATAGATCTTTAGATATCATTAAGATATTATTTTGTCAGTCCTTGAAAATTTTATCTCAGAATTGGAATCTGCCCAAACCAGAGAACAACCAAATATTCCTCAGAGGCTTTACTTAAGTGATATTAAACACCTGAAAAAGCTTTAATTCATAGAGATAATAGTAATGGCAATTAAGAGACAAAAGCAAACCCAATATTTACTGGACTAGCATTTGTAGAGGAACATTTGAAAACGCGAACATCACAGGAGCTCCTGTCCCTAAGCATGACAGGGTCCTGGGTAATGTGCCCATGTGTGGTCTACTGCATCTGCTAAGCGGGAGAAACAAGACAAGCTGCTGGGGTTGGGTATGAGGGCAGACACATGCACCTGCTAGCTGTTGTCATTGAGCCTTCTTTTCCTGAGCCCTCGGAGCTAGAGTTCAGCAGGACACAAAGCAAAGCAAGCTGGAAGAGTTGCGGGCTGCCTGGCCTGTGGTTGTCTCCAACTGTCTCTGTGGTTTTAGACTGCTCTGTGACTGTGTACGCTTTAACACCAGCTGGTGGACTGGGAGTCTGCCTGCAGTAGAAAAGGCATGCTTGGCAAGCAAGGGCATCCTGTGTGCTCACTCTGAAGATTGGGGAATCAGGTGATTCAACCTCTTTACTATTGATGTAAATGGCAGTGCAGGAACCCAGGAGCCCTAGGAATAACCTCTTCTTACTTTGTCTAGGATCAGCTATGTGGCTCCTCTGGCCCTGGAAGGGTCTGTTTCAACTGGACTTCATCACTCAGTATGTGTAAGTGCAAAATGTGATGTCCTGTTTGTTATTAACGTTGGGTGAGCACTTCGAGTCAAACAATGTTTTCGAGAGCCTGACATTCAATGATAAAATACACGTGTGGTCAATGACCACAGAACTCCACAGAAAATCAAAATCTTTATATGATTCCCGCCCCCAAGTAATTTTCCCAGTTCCTTTTGTGCATCTTTTCAGGATTCAGGATTTGAGACATTCTGACAACAGAGGAAGAAGTCCTTAAGTGTACAGGATGGCTAGGACAGAGAATGGAAAAATCAGAGGATATGAATACGATTAAAATATTAGTTAATATTTTTTATACACTGTTGAGACATTCCCAGTGGACACATTGGTCATACTGGTGAAGCAGCTGAATGTTACCTTACAACTCTCATCATGGTGCCGTAGCGACTGTGAGATGCTGTTAGCTTTTTCTCTCAGAGTGCAGGGCAAGGATTTTTCATTAAATGCATCATTTACAGCTTTCTGTGGTGAATCCACAGAGTCAAAACACATTCCTGTCAGTGAGCAAAGAATGAAGCATGTGAAAGAAAAGGAGATATTGGGGTATGAGTACAGCCACTGTCAGGAGCCTGGAGGATACATTCATTCCTCCCTGATTACTGCTGCCCACACTGATTACAAGAGAGTGGGAAGGACCCATATCCAAATATCCAGACTAGCCATCTAACCTCATCTCAGTTCACTCAAAATCAACGTTCTTGATTTGACCACAAAGTACTAAAAAGAAAAGAAGTATGATTTGGTGTGGCTGTCCTCGTCACGACCTCGCCAGCAAGAACGGACTCAGACAACAGGATCCTTCTACAGCAGGCTTTATTGCAGCCGGAATGAAGGGAAGACCCCGATAGGAAAGGGAGACATCCTTAAATACCTATTAGGTTGGCGTGTCGGCGTGTACCTCTGTGATTGGCTAGCAGAGCTCAGGAGATATGATGTCTCGGGATGTGTCACATGTAGGCTGGTTCAAGGGACTCTGAGCATGCTCTGAGCACTTGTTTACTAGTTAAGCGGGATGAGTCCGGGCTGATGTCGGCGCCATCTTTTAATGGTGGTGGTGAGATAGTGCGCAATGACATTGGCGCACCACAATTTGGGAAAGAGTAGTAGACACTGTAGAATATTCTTACCATATTTGAATCCCCACAGTAACAATAAATATTTTTTTCTGAAGTGGAGTTAAGTTTCTTCCTCATTCCTAGCAAGTATTAAAAGCCACTTAAGGCCGAAGTGTAATGAAATACATTCTCAATGCCCATCTATGACATGCTGATAATTGTCTGGATTGAGTTCTTATGAGAGAAATTGCCTTAACTGGTCACAGGTCTCTAAAGCTGTGCCAGTGACATGCATTAACTTAGGGGATGATAGTTATTTCCCAGGCAATTTTAGAATCAGTGCACTGTGCTGGACACTTCAGGAGGGATGATAATCAATGAGAAAGAGGCTTCGGAGATGGCTCAGAAGTTCAGTCTTTCAGAAGACCTATGTTTGGTTGCTAGTACCTACACTAGACTGCTAAAACCACCTGTAACTCCAGCTACAGGGGATTTGACATGCTCTGCTGGACTCTATGGGCACATCCACTCATACACATAACCATACACATATATTCATAATTAAGATAACAAAATTACATAAAAACAATGATTAACCAGTGAGAAAGAATCACAGTCTGCAAGAGTAAGATTAGTTTAGTGAACTGGTTTTGTAAAAGCAGGTGCTTGTCAAGAGTTCTTGATGTGTTTGTATGTATCTGTGTATGTGTGTGTATGTACACACAGACATGGACACTTTCTACAAGGAATCAGTTATAGGATCTTGAATTGGCATGATGTCTCAGCAGTCACCTGAGTTTGCTCCTTAAAACCCACATTTAGGTGGGAAGAGAAAAACAACTCTATAGCTTTGCCCTCTGTCCTTTAATGTATACCCCTCATACTTCACATATATGACTCTCTCTGTCTCTCTGCCTCTCTCTGTCTCTGTCTCTGTCTCTTTCTCATACACATACACACAAACACACACACACACACACACACACACACACACACACACACAAACACAAACACACTAATAAATAAATTTGAAGTCCTAATGGCAGAAAAATATCACTTGCAATGAGTTTATCAATTATGTATTTGCTCATATTTTATTACTAGTTTTGTGATATGGTTCCACCGTGTGGCCCAGTCTGGCCTGTAATTCGCAGTCCTTCAGACTGTGAGTCCTGGGATTACAGGCACAGATTCTATGCTGAGTTTTGTGATTAGCTATATATAGACAAGTCCATAAGGAAAAAAACGGGAAGAAATTCTGTTAAAGATGAAATTTTTGAATGCTTTTGATTGGCTGAGAGTAGGAGAAGTAAGTTGGCCTTGTGTTTCAAGAACCGACAAATGAGAATGGGAAATGTTAGTAGTGGACCTGGACTGAAGGAACCTTACTGTCTCTCTCTTTCTACCTTCCTACCTGTCTCATTCTGTTCTCTCCTTCCTCCCTCTGTCCTTCCTCTCCTTTTTGTCTTCTCTCCCTCTCTTCCTCTCCTTGGCTTGTTCGTTTCTACATCTATGAAGACATTCTGAATATGTATACAAGTTGTAAACCTGTTCAAGGATACTTTGTCCAGTAATGACTTCGAGGTTTTAAATGCCATTTGAGGATGTAGAAAATAGTACAAATGAACAACCCGTGACATTCTCCAGAGAAAGCCAAGACAGTACCAGACAATTACTCTAAAATAAATCTCCTCTCTAGTACTAGTTCGGTTTTCCTGCTTGTGTTCCTGCCCTAAAGGATCTTGGCAAATCCCTCTGGATCTCACCAATGATTTCAATGTGTTGTCTTTGAACCTCAGCTTCGAGTTCATTAGAAAGCTTGCTAGCTAGCAGGCTACTTGTTTTAAAATGAAAAAACAAAAGCAACCAAAGCAGTTGGGGCTCATGGGGCGGGAAGCTGGCCTCTTGGTGCTTTGGTTTTTCAAGTAGCTTGTTTGTTTTCTTTTGTGTTCTGGGCCTCATCAAGGCAAAGGCGTGTCAGCTTGGCACTGCCCAAAACCATTTCAATCTTTCCATTTCCCTAAGTATATCCAATTGTGTGTGTGTGTGTGAAGGAATGATGTTCTATTTGATATAGATTTTAGAGCTTTATTTTTTTTCTCTTGACTATAATATTTTATTGACGAACCAGCTATTTTTCTTGTTACATTCAGTTTTTATAGGAAGTTGGAAATGAGGTGGTAGAGGGTGGAGGGAAAGACAAAAGTATGGAAGATACAACCATTTATAAACGTCACTGGAGGCAGCTGGGTGGTGATGGCACAAGCCTTTAATCCCAATACTTAAGGGGCAGAGGCAGGTAAATCTCTGAGTTCCAGGACTTCCAGGGACACACAGAGAAACCCTGCCTCAAAACAAACAAACAAACAAACAAACAAAGAAACAAGCAGGTCAAGGTCACCAGAGGCTGGGGATTTGTATCAGTTGGTCAAGTATTCACTGCACAATTATGAAGACCCACATGTGATCCCCAGAAGCCACCTAAAAAGGCAGGTGTGGCAGCACACCCCTGTAATCTCAGTGCTCAGGAGGCAAAGGCAGGAGGATCAGGGCCTTGGTGGGCAGTTAGTTTAGCAGAGTAGGATGGTGAAGTCTGTGACAGTCCCCTTTTAAATAGATGAAGGAGCCCAGAAAGCACTTGATGGATACTTCTCATTATCAGGTACACCTTCCCATTTGAATACACACACACACACACACACACACACACACACACACACACACACACACACAATTGTACTTCTGCACTATGGGAAATCTAGTTGGGACAAAGGAGTTTGTAAAGCTGTTTGGGATAATTTTCTGATACCTTCTAAAATTCAGATGGAACTTTTAAAGTTTGTTATTTGACCTGCACTGTGAAATGGAGACTTTCATTCTTATAATATGCAAATATGAAACACTTGCATTCATAGAAACAGAAAGCTCCTTTGTCACTAAATTATGTATTTTTATTTGGAAAAATTTCTGAGTTTACCATAAATAAGTCAAGTCTGCTTTTGAATAAATGAAAACTTTTGATGCTATTTTTAAGTATCTTAATGTGCTTACAGAATCTCCTGACTATAAAAACTTTATGTCTAAAATATAGTCCTCACCAGAAGTAATTTTGTTTTTTCAAGTGATACACTCAATCTAGGCAGCATTATGGAAGGCCCCTGAAATATTCTTTGCATACTTTATATCCATGTAAGAGTTTATAGTGTAAAATTGGGAACATGCAATAACAACAGAAACAGAACCTCCCTCAGCCTTAGAATTTATTAACTTAATAAACATCTTCAGTGAAACAATACTAATAGATGACTGAAAATATTAAATGTATGGTACTTATTGTATTAAATGTATCTTAACCTCATTGGGATATAACTCACATCACTAAAAGTATACAATGTGAGGACTGAAGGGACAGCTCAGTGGAGTTAAGCTCTTGCAGCACAAGTGTGATACCTGTGTACCAATCCCCAACACAGATAAGACTGGAAGTGGTGGACTAATGGATTGTAATTGTGGAGTTCCTACTTTTAGAAGGGAATCAGAAACAGGAGAATGTCTGGAAATTCTTGGTGTAGTTAGTCTAACATACACATTGGTGCACACGCACTGTATGTGATGTACCTGCACCCTATGCCAGGAAACCTTCCAGAAAGTAGTAGGTGAGGACTGACAACATAATCATCCTTGCTCACACACATGCTCTCTGCCCCCCACAGGACCCTACCACACTCCATATGACAAAGATACAAAACAAGTAAGTTATCCAGCAGTTTCTTTTCATTCACAATGTGTAAATCCACTGCATCAGTTTTCCGTTTTTATTAAATTCATGTTCTGCCTGTCACCTCTCTTCTCCCGCCTCGCTCTGAATATCTAGAATGATTTCTTTGTTTTGGACTTGTTGTCTGGATCAAGGAATCATATGGTAGATGTTCTTCTGGGACTGGTTTCTTTCAGTTTAAATAATGTCCCTGAGGGCTTTCCTGAGCTGTAGAGTGTGGCAGTGTTTCATTTGTACTCAGGATCTTACATACAATTAATCCTGACTAGATAACTTCGAAGTGTCAGTATTTTGCCTTTCCACTTAACATATGAGTAGGACATGCCTCTAATTATTCACTGATCTGCTCAGTGTCACTTGGCTAATAAATTCCCAGAGCCAGCATTCTCAGCTATGTCTCTGTGTGTGAACAGTCCCTTCTGTCTTCAGCAGTTTGAGACATTCCTGTTTGTCTGGAGACCTGTTTCAAAGAGTTTCAGATGCTCCCTGGTATCCTTAGGTCTGTGTCAGGAAAGAGGAAGATTATACATAACCTTTACATATATCAGCTAAGCCTTTATTCAGGAAATGACTGCTGTGTGGGTGAGTACATTTCAGAGCCCAGGCTACCGGGAGGCAAACCAAAGCAAACAGGTAAGAGCAGAGTAAAGGTATTTTCTCAAGCTTAGGCTGGTGTTTTCCCTGAGGCACTGAAGTAGACATGTTTCAGGTAGTGACCTCCAAATTGCTATGAAGTCACATAAAAGGAAGTCTGAACTACAGGAAATGAGTTTCATTGGAATAAAACGTGCACATACCACCACTGCCATCACCATCACCACCACCACCACCACCACCACCACCACCACCACCACCACCACCA
>JANHMN010000009.1:6224939-6267566 GCA_030674055.1 Rhabdomys pumilio | reverse complement strand
CACCACCACCACCACCACCACCACCACCACCACCACCACCACCACCACCTACAACACAACCAATAGACAAAACAGCTTTTTTCAGTGTTCTCTTGAAAATATGTCATCTCATAACAACAACCTCACAGCCCTGTTCACTCAACTGCAGAAATGCATTTTCTGCATTTTCTGTTTGTTAATTTTGTCTTTTTGCTGTTTTAGGAAAGGCTCTTATGTACCTTAGGCTGGCCAGAAACTACTTATTCTGTTATCATCTTCTGAGTGCTGGAATCATAGCTGTGTATTATTATGCCTGACTTACAAATCTTTTAAATTTAAGCTTATTTAAAATTTTATTATATTTTTATTTATATATGCATATCTATGTCTCTCTCTCTCTCTCTCTCTCTCTCTCTCTCTATATATATATATATATATATATATATATATATATATATATATATATATATATTTTGTGTGTGTGTGTGTGTGTGTGTGTGTGTGTGTGTGTATGTGTGTGTGTATGTTGACCATAAATGTCAGAAGAGAGAAATGAGGTTACAGGAGTTAACGTTACAGATGGTTGTAACTGGCCTTGGACTCTTTTTTAAAAATTAATTAATTTATTTATTTTCTACTAATTAACTTTACATCCCACTCACTGCCCCACTCCCCATCACACCATCCCATAAGCCTTCCCCCACCTTGTTCATCCTCCCATTCTTCTCTGATCAGGTGAGGATCCTCGCTAGATATCCTTTCACCCTGGCACATCAAGTCTCTGTGAGCCAAGGTTTATTCTCTCTCATGGAGGCCAGACAAGACAGCCCAGGTAGAAGACATATTCCATGGACAGGCAACAGCTTTTGGGATAGCTCCTGCTTCAGTTGCTCAATACTCACATGAAAACCAAGCTGCACATCTGACACACATGTGCGGGGAAGCCTAGGTCCAATCTGTGTATGCTCTTTGGTTGATAGTTCAGACTCTGAGAGCACCAAGGTCTCCTAACTCCAACATCCTTGGTGACCAAGGGGGCCAAGAGAAGCTGGGTGGAAATGTTCTTGGTCCAGGTACATACACTCAAGACAAACCCATGCCTAGACTTGGGACATTCCTGCTGAGCAGAACGTTCAGAGTCCTAGACTTTCAGATTTCTAGGCTCACAGATTTCCAAAAGTAAAAAAAAAAAAAAAGATTATGGTCACACCCACACCAACTGAAGACACTAGTCAGTTCTCAGCAGTTACAGGAGAGAGTGTTCTTGGTCAATGCAGCCTTGTCCCAAGAGACTCCTGTGTGTGTATCTGAGCTAGGCACTCAGAACAGGTAGGAGGGTTCCAGATCTTGCTGCTGTACAGAGACTAGTTTGCAGCCCTTACTTTCCAAGCCTTTTAAAATTCTCCTGCTTGTGTATTTATTTTTAGACATTTCACTGATAATGACAATACCCATCATAGAGGAAGTTGGGCAAATTTTTAACGTGAAGCCATTTTGCTAGTTTGTTCATCTATCTTAAGAAGAAATTAGGAGTTGTGGCATTGCCTAGCAGACAGAGTGCTATTTTTACATTATACTCATATTTTAATTGCGTATGTGAGGTGTATATCTATTTCCATGGATAACTTAGAGATGGTTTCACTTTTGTAGCTGACTCTGAATGGGTTTTGTTTTCGTTTTGCTTCAATATCACTGTCAGAAAAGAATCGGGAGATTTCCTCGACACATAAATAGAGAGAAAATATATTTTGTGGCCCTTTCTTCAGAAGTCTGATCTAGATAAATTTGTACATATTTATTTCTACCCATCACAGCTCAGCAACACACCAGCCACTTCAATTACCCAGGCAACAAGCTAGCAAGGCAACTTTATCAATTCAATTTTTCATCTTTTTCTCTTTAACTTGATGTGTGTTCTATGCAGTGTGTCAGGAGAATGTCATCAACTCTGCCTTCTTTCAGCTAATAAATCTCCGTCACAAATTAATCTCCCTCAAGATGGAAAAAGGAAGCTCACATCAGGAAGAAGTCGATGGCCACGTCAGACCATGTGTTTGCTCTGAAAGTTGATAAATGATTCAACCAATGTCCAATCAAACTGCACTGAGAAGTTGCTTTTGTGTCTTTGACTATACTGATACTGTAGGTGCCATGTGATATTTAAGACTGATTATTCAATCAGTTAAGTCCCCCATCTCATAAGCAGATGGGTGAGACAAGGTCCCTCTGTGTAGCTTAGACTAATCTCTGACTCTTTCCCCATCCCGCCTATGATTATTTGAGTGCTGGGATACATGTGTGTGACCATGGCCAGCTACTCATAAAGTTTAAATAACCCTTATTAGATCTTTGAAGACATCACCTTTCCTTCTAATGAAAGAGTAGGAGATGTAGGTACCAAAACTGGGACTCAAGCAGGACACTGAGACACTGTCCTATTGATATGAACTTTATTGAAAGAATTATTAACATGATGGGTATCCAGATAGACATTGGCATGGCATGAACTCTGAAGTGAGTTCACAGCTCAAGGTAGACAGTGTGGTGGGGACTCTGGTGAGAGTTTACACTCACCAAGCAGGGTGGTGGGAGCTCCTCCTTATACATCTCAGGAAAAGGGGATTATACTTATGCTTTTTAAATCCAGGGAGGGGAGAGAAAAGGCATGAATGTACAACTGGGAGTTGTGGGGGAAGTGAGAACAGACTCTAGGTCAGGTTCATGGTAACAGATTTATCTTTCCTCATGGAGGTAGAGATCTAAGAATCGGCTTTCCTGGGGTGCTCGCCAGTAAGAGTGAGGATGCTAATGAGTGTGGCCTGATTAGTCCCTAGTTTAAAATATAACTGAGGAGATGTGGAAAAGTTTCTGTTATTTCAGTGGTAATGTCCCTTAAAACATCCAGAGAGCCCTCAGGTTTCCACAGTGGGGTGGATGGGTATCACCAATTCCTTGAGTGACAAACTCTGATACATCAGCCTTGGTCAGTGTCTTCAACTCAGAGAACAGTCACCAGGGACAGAGAAAGTGCTATCTGCAGTAGCCTAAACTTCCAACTCTCAGAGGAAACAGAACCCTGAACTGTTTGTTTCTGTCTCCCTCAGTCTTCAAAACAAGGGAGAGCACTACCAGACAGTTCCGCAAAAGACATTAAAATACAGGTGTCACTGCACTGTACTCATCTCATTAAAACTCTTTCTTGAGAATTCCCGAGTTAGTGTGGTCTTAATGTTCTAGGATCCAAGGGTGCTTAGCTTTCAGGCAGATGTTTAAAGCAGGCACGTAGCTGTGTTTACAGCATACCTGCTTCAGAAAGTGAGTTCGTTATAGCACTGATGAGCTGTTTGTTACTTAAGAAAAAAAAATAAGCTCTGAACATGTTCTCTAACTTACTGAGAAAAACAATCTGGACATTAATTAAAGTATTATAATATTTGAGGGGCCAAGCTAAGTTTGCTGTAAACCTTGGAAATCACTAATTAAAAATAGAAATCATTAAAACACAAACATACTTCTCTCTCATCCGTCTGTGAAGCCATCAGCTTAAATTCTCTGCTTATTGACTTTATTACCTTTAGGGTTAGCACCCACGGTTAAATTTTTTTTGTCATGTATCTCTTTGGTTTTCTCATTAATTGTGAAAAATCATGCTCAGGTGACTGGAGCTAGATGTGGGTGCCAGTGTCACAGCTCTGAGGCTGCTGCCAGTATTGTTCTGTGTTTGATTTCTTCTATCTCCAACTTTCTCCATTATGAACCATAAATGCAAGCACCCAGTGGTAGCCTCCTTGGATCCCAGCCTTCAGTGTGTTAAAGGCTGAATTGACATAGTATTTTTACACATTTCAAGAAACAAAACAAGAATCCCTATCTGATCCAGTCACAGAGTAAGGCAGGAACTCTGCAAGTCATCTGAGTTCAACATCAGAACGGTCTGTGACTGGTGGCATGAAGCATCTTCAGACTTAATGGTACCAGCTGCCTAAAGTCACAAGACCAGGAACCAGTACTCCATAGAGCTTTTGTTTTCTGTCTTTTATTATTACTATTTTGGTGCTTTCTAAATTGTTATTGTCCATTCAAAACTGGAACTTGAGGTCTGAAGTAGCAACTGATCGAGGTGATCCCTTTACCAAGCATGCTGTTTCACAGACTTAGGGCCACACTGGTGGAAAGAGGCCTCCATCCCCAGGAGTCTTCCAGGAAATTGTACAGTGTCCCCTCCAGCTTGTTTATGCTTTATCTAACACAGTGGGATGCATAAAATTCACATTTATGTCTGGCATTATGGCAAATCACCTATAGTTGTTCATTTAAGCAATTTTAGATTTTTATATAAAATATATAAATATGTAATTAATAACATTTACATATATTTTAGTGCTTTTAGTATAAATTCTTATCACTAGAAGAATAAAGGACATATATGTGTATATATATATATATATATATATATATATATATATATATACATATATATGATATATGATATATAATTGCCAAAACTGAATAGAAAAAGGAATATGGAAGAGGAGGGGATCAATGTTGCCCATTGTTTTTGCTGAACAAAATTTGTCAAACCTAGAGGCCAAAGGAACTCATTTCTTTTTCTTGTAAAGTTTTCAAGAGTTCCTCTGTGAAACAATTTTTCTTTTAAAACTTTATTTTGATTTATTTTTTATGCTTCTTTTCCATTCTTTTTTCTTTCTTTGGGGCAACCTTTAAGGTGTTTCCCATATCAGAAATAGCTACTGTCAATACTTTTCCACTTAGGTTGAAACTTCAGTCAAAAAAATGTCTTTGGCTAAACCTTGTATACGTATTCCTGTCTCTGTGGATCTGGAAGGTAGGGCTGTAGGCTTTTGCTCTGGGGAAGTGATTATAATCTAACAGTTTATGCATCTCCTCTGTAGAACATATAGTGAATTTCAAACATAAAATCATTTTAAAACTTGACTTTGTTTTTCTCTTTATGAATGGCACTTTTTAATTCAGACACAAAATCTTGCATTTCTTTGATCAACTAAAACAATGTCTTTTGCCACAACGTCCCAGTCTGTGTCACCATCATTCTTCAGACAAAATACCATAATAATCTCAAATGTCTTTTTTGCTCTCTCTCTTCATGGTCGTCAATCTTCCACACTGACTGCAGGGTGTACTATGTACCGGCTGTCTATCCATTTCTATGCTATAACTAAGTGTTACAGATTGGATAAATTATAAAGAGGATAGGTTCATTTAGCTCCTATTGCTATAGGCTAAATAACATCAGAACATGAAGCATGGTCTACTGAGGGCTTATTTATCTGACCACAGCATGTCAGCAAGTATTACATGACAAGAAGCAAACATGTGGTTTGGTTCTATTGTCTGGTCTAATAAAGCCACTAATACCATCATGGATCATGGTGTCCAATACTCATGACATCGTCTAATCCTAGTTATTTCCAAAAAAGCCCACATCCAAATCCTGTGAGATATTACTGTGGGGATTGTACTTCCAACACATGAATTTTTGGGAAACTCATTCAGACTACAGCTCAGCCAAAATGAGATCATATCTTTTCCTTACTGAAAGCTTCCCAGTGAATCTCAGTGGCACTTAGGAGATAGCTCCAACTTTTTCCTGTGGCTTAGGTGACTCAATCAAATTTGACCCTTAACTTTGGCTATTGATCAAGTTGGGGCATCTGTTCTTTTGCCCTCCCTTGGTCATCTTCTCCAGCCAAGCAAGTCTTTCTCTCTTTCTGCAATTGAATTTGCAGTCACAGGCTGTAGCCTAAGAAGCTAGGCTCAATCACTGATCCCTGAGAAGCCACTTAAAGCAAATAAATAGTACAAAGCATAAAAGGAGATTTATTCAATGTGATTGCATTGAGGAGAGCTACAAAGAAATCCAGTTCCCCACTAGTCCATCTTTTATATTCTGAAGTGATATTAAAATTTAAATAGAGGGACAACAATATTCCCATCTAAGAATTTCCAGTTCAGAAGTGGTCCTTCCTACCAGTGGTCTGTAAGATTATAAATTTCTTTACTAAAGAGTGCCAAGGAGAAAAATGTCCCTATGGCAAGCCCAGGATTTTCTTCTATCATGAGACTCTTGTGGAAATTCCAATTTCTAGGGGTCACTTGTTTTGATAGCCCAATAGGTATCTTTTGAGTAGTGTCTCTTTTGAATATAACTATTTTTTTCATGTCAGTTACATGTTTTCTTTGCTGTACTCATTCTTGCTTTGTCATCTCTTTATCTACTGGTCTTCCTTGGCCACCTTATCCTTCTTTAGTCCTTACGTGGTTGCTTCTCATCACGAAGCTCTTAACATGTGTGTTATTTTACCTATCTCAGGTCTACTAATCTAAATGTTCTTTTTATCTATTATAATTTTAAAAAAGGTATTCTATTTTATGTGCATGGGCATTTTGCCTCCAAGTGTGTGGCCCTAGAGGCCAGAAGATATTATTAGATTTACTAAAAATGCAGTTACAGGCAGTTGTGAGCCTCCATGTAAATGTTACTAATTGAACCCCAGTCTCCTGGAAAACTCTTATTCCCCAAATCATCTTTCCAGCTCAGATCACCTTGTCTAAAATATCTATCCTTCCTCAATGTAAAGTCTTTTTAGAGCATCTATTGGGATCTGAGGTTGTATTACACATTTGTCACTAACTCTATCTTCTTTACCTTGTAGAAATAAATGTGTTTTGTGATACAGACATCTGGTCTACCTTACTTACTAGCATATGGGACAGTATCTAAAACAGAGCTTGGTGTCAATGATCCTTGACTGGATCCGTCATCACAGAACGGGGTGTCTACTACTTCCACTAAGTCTTCTGTGTTCTGGTACTAATTTCTCTAAATACTTGGTGCATTTGTTTGTTTACCATAGTTCTTTATTTTAGTCAGAGCTTTGGTACTTATTTTTACAATACCACATGAACTGCTGGATAATTTTCCCATTTGTAATTTAATTTGATTTTTAGCTCATCATCTGAAGAGCTTTTTGTCCTGATGCTTTCTGGTTTAAAATGTTCAGTGATTCCTATGCTACAAAGGCACCCAGGCAACCCATCTCCAGACATTTCCTTTACTGTGAATGGTCAGTGTATAGACAATGACATTTGTTGACATATTTACTTGATCCCAGTAGTTAGCATATAATCTGGGTACCGTTTTCTCAGACACAGATTACTTTTGTGAATGTAAAAGTGAGAGGAATAAAAAGAAAAAAATGAACATTGTATTAATAATTTTGAATGTTTTGGTACAGATGTATTTGAGCTTAGCAATTAAAAGGGTAACTACGTACCTTGTTTTGATGCCACTAATTCAGATTGTGTTTCTCTCTCACTAGGTTTCCTAGTCCTTCATAGTTTGACTGACTCTTCTTGCCCTCAGTTTTCCCTTTTTTTTCTCTTTTTCTTTTTGATATAGGGTCTTTCTACACATCTCAGGTTGACTCCATCCTTGTGTCAATCAATATTCTTGGTTCAGCCTTTTGAGTGTTCAGATTACAGGGCTGAGGTACCACATCACTCCCTCCCCCATCATTGTTTTATCTGCACTGACGTTTCTGATACATCGTAATTATGACTTATTCTTGTCTATTCTTATGGAGGTGTTTACCAGGTGCCAAGTGACATCTTTCCTTCTTTCAGCTTGTTTAAAGTCCTTGTTCTTTTTTTATAACAAAAGATATTTTTATTTATGCATGTATATGCATTGTTGTTGTTTTGTTTTTGTAAACTTGATAATCTAGAGTCACCTTGGAAGAGAGAACTTCAATCAAGAAATTTCACAATTATATTCGTCTGTAGGCAATTATGAAACATTTCTTTGATTAGGTGCTGTGGGAGAACCTAGGCTACTGCATGTGGTGTCACCCTCGGGCAAGTGGTTGATCCTGGGCTAGATAAGAAATCAAACTGTGCATTCCAGGAGGAGTAATTCGAGAGGAGCTATCCAGGAGGATCAAGCCAATAAGCTGCACTCCTCCATGGCTTCTTTATTTACTGTTTTCAGGTTCTTATGTTGAGCTCCTGTCTTTGGTTTCCCTAGTGGACTATGACCTGAAATATGTAAACCAAATAATCCCCTTTCTCCTCAAGTTACTTTTGGTCATGCTGTTTTATCACAGCAGTAGAAAGTAACTAAGACACTGTGCATGTATTTTTGTCTGTGAGTGAGTATGTGCATATGTGTGTGGGTATAAAAGAGGAGAAAAGTTCCTTGAAACTGGAGTTGCAGATGGTTGTGAGCTATATGATTTGGGTACTGGGAATCTAGCTCTGGTCTCTGGAAGAGGAGCAAGCACTTGAGTGCCAAAACATGGCTTTGTCTCCTCCTTTCTGCTTTTTCAAACTATAGAAGACAATCACACTCTTTCAGCCTCTAGATCACCGTGCTATTTGTTGCTTATGACATTTAATTGAAAATAACAAGGTACAGTTGTAATATTAATATTATAGACCAACATATTAAAAAAGCAATTGCATATAGGGGTCGGGCATCAATTATATAAATCTGTGATTGGGCTTATACTGCGCTAATGAACATTGTAAATGGGAAGGTGTGACTTCTGTCTTGTGTAGTTCTGTAGGTTAATAGTGTTAATATTCAGTATGTTGGCTAAGCAGGAATGCACATTGGACCCAGTCCCTGGCAGCCCATTTGAAAACAACTTTTATTTATTTATAAGCATTTATTTTTTATGTCTTACTTGTCCAAATGTATTTCAAGGACACTGAAGCCAGGGACCTTGTGTGTAAATATTCGTTATCTCCTGCAATGCATGCGACACAATAGCTACTCAATGTGCAGCTGTTGGTGAACTGATGGTGCCGGCTGTGCTACAAGGGTTATTAACTGTGCATTTTCCCCAATTACATCCCAACCCTTGGCTCTTTATTTGAAATTATGTCCTGGAGAGGAGAACTCAAGGTTGGATAGGTTTTGTACTCTGCTCTAAAGAATGAGGAATGCCACATGCTTTAGAAATATTTTGGAAAAGTCCTACACAAATTTAAGAGGGTGTAACTTTCAAGTTCATAGAATATTTTTTTTCCTGTTCTCATGATCAATCAATTTCCACATTTTAGAAATGGGCTGGGACCTTTTGGTTAGATATTCCAATCTTTCTCTCAATGTAGAAATGCATTTTTTGTTCTGAGATATATGGTTTATGGCTGAACATTTTCAGTCATCCCTTCTATATTAAGATAGTTTAATGCTTTGTAGAAAGCTCCTAATTAAAAATGTCGTTCTCATAATGAGACCCAGTCAATCACTAAATTTGTATTATTGTTTTTAGTTCTGTTTAACAGAATCCATCATTTGCTTATGGCAAACACGCATAGATATTACAAAAGAGAAGTGGAATGACAGAAAAGTTTCTAAGAAGCTGAACTTCCTCTACAGTGCAAAATACCGAGACTTCTTAGAAGAAGCATGCAGAATGTGGGGAGCCAACAGAAGGCAGCTATCATCCTTGCAGTCATCTTGAGCCATATACCCTAGCAAGAGACTTGATTACAATAGCCTACAACAGCTGAGCACACTCTGATAACATCTTGCTTTAGATACCCAGGATCTTCCCTTGGGTGTGTGAGACTTAAAGGTGTGATTTAGAGCTGAGAGTTAAGGGAGTGACTTAGAGATCAGATTTAGAGATAAGACATAACTAAGGGCACGACTTAAGGGTGTGACTTAGAAATGAGACATATAAAAGGCGAGAGGCAAACAGAAGAGTACAGTACAACTTGGAGTAGTTATTAGGCAATAGGTGGAAGACACTTGGACTAAAGAACTCAGAAGAGAGCAACAGATTATTAGGCACTCAGAATAGTTATTAGACATTAGACAGTACAACTTGGAACAGAGAATTAGGTATTAGGCACTTGGTACTTGGAGGAAGAACTTGGAATTAGACAGTACAACTTGGAGTTAGTTAGTTAGTTAGCTAGTTAGTTAGTTAGCATTAGGCACTTAGCACTTGGAAGAAGTAACTTGGAACTTGGAGGCACTAGGGACTAGGAACTAGGGACTAGGAACTCAAGACTTGGGATTTGGACTAGGAAGAGAGACTGAAGAATAAACGGGATTGAATTATACTCTGTCTGGTCTCCATTCTTCAAGTCTATCCTCATACTCTCTCTTGCTGAACCCCGCCCCGTGGGCCAGAGCAGCTTGGGGCAGTGTGGATTCTAACAATTTAGCCCCCAAGGCTTTTGGCAGTGCAGGTTCCAATATTGACAGAGTGGTCTGCGACATTTTGGCCCCAAACGTGGGGCAGCTCGGGCCGCAACAGTAGAATATAGGTAGACTCAGTGTCTGCCTTTGCCCATGGCCAGTTTTACAATGCTAGCATTCACTAAGCACTTCCTTTAAATTTTTTTTATACATTTTTAATTAAAATAGAATTATGTCACCTTCTCCTTTTCTTCCCTTCCCCCAGTTCTCTTCCCTACATCTCCTCCTATGCTATCCACTCTCACACTGACACGCTCCTTTTCTTTGATTATTTTTATTACCCATATATGTATATGCATGCACACATAAAAATGCAACCTATTGGGTCTATTTTTATTGGTTGTGTATAGATAGTTTCAGAGATGACCATTATGCATTAGAAAATTAATAATAAGGCTCATCTCTAAAACAGGCTGATTCTTTTTTTTTCCAGCAGTCAATAGTGGTATGTAGATTTTGCCTAGGTGAAGAACACTGTGAAATTTTTTCTTCTACAGTAGCATGGCTACTGCTATTGCCATTGTTCATAGTTTGTGTAGTGATTTCTAGGAAAGACTATTTCACAGGCGAATTCCTTGTATTCTGCCACTTACAATCTTTTAGTCCTTTTTTTGTGATGTTTCTGAGTCTTAGATGTAGGAGATGGTATAGAAGTAGATATAGATACAGATTAATATAGATATAGACATATACATTAGGACTGGGTTCCCAATAGGTGGCATAACTTCCTTACATAAATTCACATACATATATTTATATATGTTATTTATAATGTATGTATACACATATGCTTATATGCACTGGCTATTATTTTAAGTTATAAAGCATGATTCCTTGAGGTTTTATCAAAGAACGATAATGTTATTTTCTTCTAGTCATTTCTTTTGTATTGACCCTCTCTCCCAGTTAGAGGCTCCTCTCTACTTTTCTGTTCCCTACTTTGAATTACCTGTATTCTCTAATATCCACCTCACCCCCCTGCCACCATGATCCCTTTACAGGATCCTTGTTCCTGTACTTACCACATGTTATATATTCATGTAGCATCTGTCTTTTGTCATCTGGATTACCTCACTCAATATAATATTTTCTAGGTACATCTAATCTATTTGGAAATTTTATGGTTTCTTTTTTCCTTTTTTTCTTTTTTATTAAATAAATTAATGTTTCTGACTCCAAGATTATGTTCCCTCACCCCCACACCCTCCCACATCCCACCATGCCTCCCATTCCCTGGGGCTTCAAGTCTACTAAGAGTTAGTGCATCTTCTTTCACTGAGGCCAGACCAGGCAGTCCTCTGCTGTATATGAGTTGGGGGCCTCGGGCCAGCTAGTTTGTGACTCAGTGTCTGAGAGATCTCGGGGGTCCAGGTTTGTTGAGACTGCTGGTCTTTCTATGGGGTCATCTTTCTCTTCAAATTCTTCCAGCCTTTCCCTAATTCAACCACAGAGATTCTTGGCTTCTGTCCACTGGTTGGGTCTAAGTATCTGCTTCTATCTTAGTCAGTTGCTTGTTGGGCTTCTTGAAGTGAAGCCATGCTAGCCTCCTGTCTGTAAGTATATCGTAGTATCAGTAATAGCATCAGGCCTAGGATCCTCTCCTTGAGATGGGTTCCAATTTGGGCCAGTCACTGGCCCTTCTTTCCTTCAGTTTCATCTCCATTTTTGTCCCTGCAGTTCTTTTAGACAAGAACAATTCTGGGTCAGAGTTTTTGACTGTGAGATGGCAATCACATCCCTACATTTGATGCCCTGACTTTCTACTGGAGATGGACTCTGCAAGTTCCTTCTCTCCACTGTTGGGCATTTCATCTAAGGTCCCTCTCTTTGTGTCTTGAGATTTTCTCACCTTCCAGGTTTCATTTTTTCTTTACAGCTGAATAGAATTCCACTTTGTAAAAGTAATATCTTTCATTATGCATTCACTTGTTGAAGGACATTCAGATTGGTGACATTTCCTACCTGTTGTTTAGAGAGCCAGGCTGAACACTGCTGACCAAATATCTATGGAACAGGATGTCAAGCTCTTTGGGCATATATCAAGGAGAGGTACAGCTGACTCATACAATGCATTTTCTTTCAGAGAATTCTCCACACTGATTTCCAGAGTGGCTGCACCGATTTGCAGTCCCATTAACAGTGAATGAGGACTCCTCTTGCCATACAATCTCACTAGCAGTTGCTGTCAGTTGTTTTGGGAAGGGAGATAATCATTTGAGATGTAAATGAATTTAATGAATAATAAAAAGTAAAACATAAAAAAATTAAAACAGAGTTTGGTTCTCATTTGCCACAGGAAGCATTTCAAACTGCATTATAAGTCAATTTGGTGTTTGACATTAATTAATGTATTTCATATGTAAAATAGCAATTAATTACAAGGTTATATTGAAAACTAGTAAGACTACAAAATGTTTTAGTGTAATTATTCAAATTACTGTCTATATTGATAAAATATACATTACTGTAAATTAATCATTATTTCCCATGTCTCTTAGAATTCGCTTTTATTAATTTTACTGGGAAATTATTGTTTAGATTTTTAGTCCATTTTTAAAATTTGGATAATTTGTTTCTTTGATTCTATGTTTTCTGAGTTTGTTGTGTGTTCTAGATACTATTCCTCTGCCAGATATATAGCTGGCAAGGATTGTTTTCTATTCTGTGGGTTTCTTCTTCATTCAGTTTATTGTTTCCTTAGTTGTACAGGACATTTTATTTTTCTGAGGCCCCAGTTAGCAGTTATTGGCCTCAATTCATGGGCAAATAAAATTTTATTCAATGTCATGTAGAGTACTGCCTATGTCTTCTACAAAATTTTGTGTTTCCGGTTTAAAATTGAGGTTTTGAATCTATTACATCTAATTTTTGGAAAGGGCGACAGATATCTCATTTCACTCATTTGTATATGAAAATTCAAGTTTTAAGCAACATTTATTAGTGATGCTGTCTTCTCACCCCCCCCAGCATATATTGTCTTTCCTTTGTCAAATATTAGATGGTTGTAGTTAGAAGTACTTGTGTTTGATATTCTTTTATTCTATTTCATCTACATGTCTGCTTTTGTGTAATACCATATTCTTTTTATTTTTATAGCTCTATAATCTAACTTGAAGGTGGAAACAGAAATACCTCTAGCATTCTTTTTGCTTAGTATTGTTTTGACTATGTGAAGTAATGTTTTTTTGTTGTTCCATATGAATTTTAGAATAGTTTTTCTATTTCTCTGAAAATTATTGTGAGAATTTTGAGCTGAATTCATTTTTCATTGAATCTCTAAATTGATTCCGTTGTGATGGTCACTTTCCCAATCCTAATTCTTCTGGTCTATGAACATGAAATGTCTTTTTATTTTGTAGTATATTTCTCAATCTCTTAGTAGATTTGATGTTTTCATTGTAGAGGACTTCAAGTGCTTTGGTTATGTTTATTACAATATGTTTCATTATCTTAGATAATTATTATCTTGGATATACTATTATGCCATTGCTATTAGGAATGTGTCATGAACTCCTTCCTCAGTGTCTTTGTTTGTGGCATATAGAAAAGCTACTGAGTTTTTAAAGTTGATTTTCTTTGTCTCATTCTTGATTTCAATGGGATTTTCTTGAGTATTTTTTTATTTAGGGTAAAGTTGCCTTTTGGTCGGTTATACATAATCTCTACTATTTTGAAGTTCCACCAGACAGATCCACTCTCTTTAGACTATTTTATGAAAGCATATTGAATTTTTTCAAAGGTTATTTTCTGAATGGATTAAGATGGTCCTGCAATTTTTGTTTTTACATCCATTTTTATGATTTTTGGTATCTGTTGACTATGTGTGTTGTATCAGGCCCAAATTTCTGCGGTAAAGCCAACTTGATTGGGGTTAAGGAGTTTCCTGATTTGTGTCTGTATTTACTTTGTGAGTGTGTTATTAAAATTTTTACATCTATGTTTATTAGAGATATTGGTCTGTGGTTTTATTTTTTACTTTACTTTTGCATTGTTGCTGTTGTAACTTTTGTAAAATTCAGCTATCTATTTGTATTTTCTTGGATATCATTTACATATTTATTGCCATCTTTAATTCAACAGAGTGTCTGTTCATGTTTTCTTTGAATGACTTGATAAATTTTGTTATTGTTCACTTTAATTTTGTGTTATAGGGGCTCATGTAAGTAGCTCTTACTACAGAATATCATTTCTGTAGGACTAGTAGGATTGAAGAGAAATAAGATGTTAGGGTCATTCATGCTGTTTTTGACTTTGAGGTTTGACCTGGGCATTTGAACTTCTTTCTTTGGTTTTGTGTTTGATGAGATAATTTGGTGTTTTGTTCTTTAGACTATGATCTTTAGCACAGGAACTACAGCATGTGAGGTAGGTTGGAAAAGCTTATGGCTAAGCCTGTTACATAGACCAGATACCAAAACCACTAGTCTGGAGCTAGGCTACTGGGTGCAGGGATGTAGTGGGTAGACAGAATGGAGGAGGAAAGCAGCATCTCACCAGTCAGAAGTAACTTTTGAAGAGAGCAGGCTTGAAGGCTATGGATCTATTCCTATGTCTATGTATATGGAGATGACTACAGGCAATGTGGTAGGGAGAAGTAGAGTAGATAGTATAGGGTGATGGAGAGATGGGAAAAGAAGAAGTGACTTACTGAGAAAAGGTGGCTCAGTTACAGAGGTTAGCAGGCTGTGATCTGGAGGAATTGTCATTTTGCAGATTGTGGCAAATTGGGAATAGGCAAGGCAAAGGAAAAAAAGCACCTAACTTAGCAAAGGTGGCTAGTGAACAAGGAGGGTTTATGGAACTAGAAGTAGGATTGTGGGTTGGTCCTAAGAACTTTTGACACATGAAGTTATGTGATACTCATGACTCTATGAGCTGTTTGTCACTATCCTGATTTTTACTCAATACAGTTGGGTATTTAAAACAGGTGACAACTTCTGGAAACCAGTCCTACATCTAGAGATCACTTTGTAGAAACAAACCTTTTATATGTCTCTCTGCCTTTCACTCTTTCATCCTTTTTATAAGCACTCAGTTTGAAACTTGAATTTCATTGAATTCTTAGAATGTTTCTCAGACTGAGTCTTTTGCAGTTTGTTTCTAATCTCATCAAGACACACAAAATAGAGTTTTGTTGCTTTTTTTCTTTTTCTTCTTCTTTCATATACTAACATCCAAAATGCATTTTCCCTACCAACAAGTCTTTCTCACCCACTTTCCCTTTCCCCTAGATACACCCCTCCCCATCCAACTCACCTCAGAAAAGAACATGTCTTGCAGGGGCATTAACCAAATACAGCATAACAAGGTACCATGAGACCAGGCACATTCTCACATTAAGGCTGGACAAGGCAATTTGGTAGATTGAAAAAGGACTCAAGGGCAGGCAAAAAGTCAGAGACACCCATGCCACTTTTAGAAATTCCAGAAGAACACCAAGCTACACAACAATAACACATATGCAGAGGACCTAGGTCAGACCTATACAAGTTCCATGACCTCTGTGAGCCCACTTGAGTCCCAGTCAGTTGATTCTGTGGGCCTTGTTCTTGTGCTGTCTTTGATCTCTCCGACTCCCACACTATTCCCTGAGTTCTGCTCATTATTTGGCTGCAGGACTCTGAATCTGCTCCCATCAGTTGCTGGATGAAGTCTCTCTGGCCTTTCTGATGACAATTATACCAGGCTATGGATCTAGAACACTCTGAAGATATGACAAACTGCATGTTGGAGGTTTTGTGGCTGGGTTGGTCTTTCAGTCACTCCACTTGAGACCTTGCTTGGTTATAGGACATGGCCAGTTCAGGTTTTGTGTTCCCATTACCAAGAGTCTTTGCTAGTGTTACCCTCATAGATTCCATGGAGTTTCCATTGCACTCAGTTTCTACCTCACTTCCAAAATTACCCCATATTTCTAGTCATCTATTCAAGTGTTCTTCCCCTGACCCCCACCTGATCCCTCCTGTTCTGATCCCCACAAGGTCCTAGTCTACACAGAAATCTATTCTATTTCTCCTTCACAAGGAGATCCTTGCAACCCTCTTAAGCCCTCCATGTTAATTAGCCTCTCTGGGTCTGTGGCGTGAGACACCCTTTATAGATGGTGGAATACCTTTTGAGAATATGTCCAGGAGTAGGACAGATATATCTTGAGGTCAATCTACTCCTAACATCTGAGGAACTACATACTGATTTCCATAGTGAGTTTGTGCTCCTATAAACAATGGAGAAGTTTTACCCTTACTCTATATCCTTGTCAGAACGAGCTGTCACTTCTGATTTTGATCTTAGCCATTCTGAAAAGTATAAGATGGCTAAGGGTGTTAAACATTTCTTTAAATGTTTCTTGGCCATTAGAGATTCCTACAATGAAAATTCTGTTTAGCGCGGTACCCCATTTTTTAAATTGTATTGGTTTGTTGATGTCAGGTTTCTTGAGTACTTTATATATTTTGAATATTAGTTCTCTGTCAGATGTGGTAAAGATCTTTTTCTAATCTATAGGCTGCTGTTATGTCCTATTGCCATTGTCCTTTGCCTTACATAAAATTTTCAGTTTCATGAGGTCACATGTGGAAATTGTTGATATTACTGCCTGGCCAATTAGTGCTCTGTTCAAGAAATCGCCTACTGTGCCAATGCATTCAAGGTTATTCTCCACTTTCTCTTCCATCAGATTCAGTGTTTCTGGTTTTATGTGGAGGTTTTTGATCCACTTGGACTTGAGTTTTGCACAGGGTGATAGGTATGGATCTCTTTGAATTCTTCTACATCTTAACGCCTAGTTATATCAGCATCATTTACTGAAGATACTTTCTTTTTTTCAGTGTATATTTCTGGCTTCTTTATAAAAAATTAAGTTTTCATGAGTTGCTGAAATCAGTTTTTATAGCTGGGTCTTTGATACAATTCAATTGATTAAATGTGTCTGGTTTTGTTTGTGTATTTGTTTTGCCCATACCATGTGGATTTTACTATTATTTTTCTGTAGTATCTTGAGATCAGGTGTGGTTATAACTCTATATATTGTTTTATTGTTTAGGATTGTTTTTAGATATCCTGGGTGTTTCGTTTTTTTTATATGATGTCAAATATTGTTTGTTCAAATTCTGTAAAGTATTGTGTTGGAATTTTCATGGTGGTTACATTGAATGTGTAGATTGCTTTTTGTAAGATGGCCACTTTTAGTAAGTTGATTCAGCCTATTCATGAAAATGCAAGATGTCCATCTTCTGGTATCTTCTGATGGAATTATTGGGGTTGTTTACGCATACTATAGTGCCATCTGCAAATAGTGATACTTTGACTTCTTTCTTATTTGAACTCCCCTGATCTCCTTTAATAGTCTTATTGCTGTGGCTATAACTTCACATACTACATTGAGTAAATATGAAGAGAGTGAACACTCTTGTCATGTTTCTGATTTTAGTGGAATTGTTTGAGCTTTTTTTTCCATTTAATTTGATGTTGGATACATGCTTGTGGTAAATTGCCTTTAGTATGTTTAGGTATTTCTCCCATATCCCTAATCTCTTCAAGTCTTGTAATATAAAGGGGTGTTGCATTTTGTCAAAGGCTTTTTCAATATCTAATTAAATGATCATATGATATTTTTCTTTCAGATTGTATACATGGTGGATTATATTAACAGATTTTCTTATGTTGAAACATCTATGCATCTCTGGAATGAAAGCCTATTTTATCATGGTAGATGATCTCTCTGAAGTGTTTCTGTATTCAGCTTGCCAGTATTTTTTTTTAGTATTTTTGCATTTATGCTCATGAGAGAAATTGGTTTGTAATTCTCTTTCTTTGGTGAATCTTTGCATCAATTGAGAGTAACTGTGGGTATATAAAAGAATTTGGTGATGTTCCTTCTGTTTCTATTTTATGGAATAATTTGAGGCATATTGGTATTAGCTCTTTGAAAGTCTGATAGAATTCTGTGCTAAAACTGTCTGGCCATAGACTTATTTGTCCTGTATTACAAATAAGTTCAATTATTTGTAATAATTGTACTTATTTGTATGTTGTACATAGACTTTTAATGATTGCTTCTATTTCCTTGGAGGTTATAAGACCATTTAAGTTGTTTATCTGACTTTGATTTAAATTTGGTATGTGGTATCTATTGAGAAAATTTTGTTCAGTTTTTTTCTTTTTTCTTTTGAGGTTTTCTAATTTTGTGGAGTACCGGCTTTGAAGTATGATCTAAGAGGTTTTAGAATTTCTTTGTTGCCCATTTTATGTCTCCCCACTCCTTATCTTGTTAATTTGGATTTTTTCTTTCTGTCTTTTAGTTAGTTTGGGTCAGGGTTTATCTATCATGTTGATTTTCTCAAATAACCAGCTTTTTTTTCTTGTCTTGTTCTCTTTGTTTTTATTTTATTGATTTTGGCTCTCAGTTTGATTATTTCCTGCCACTTATTTCTCTTGGCTTTGCTTGCTTCTTTTAGTTGTAGAGCTTTCAGGAGTGCTGATAGGTTGGTAATATGAGATTTCTCCAATTTCTTTTCTTATTATGTAGGTAGTTAGTGTTATAAATTTTCCTCTTAGCATAGCTTTCATCATGTCCCATAAATTTGGGTATGCTGTGTATTTATTTTCAATGAATTCTAATAAGTCTTTAATTTCTTTCTTTACTTCTGTCTTGACCCAGTATTTATTCATTATATAATTGTTCAATTTGTATGCTTTCTGTCGTTGAAACACAGCTTCAATGTATGATATTCTAATAGTATATAGAGGCTTTTTGTTTTTTCAGTTTTCTTATATCTCTTGAGGCTTGGCTTGTGACTACATATGAAGTCAATTTTGAAGAATGGTCCCTGAGGTGTTGAGAAGAAGGTATACTCTCTTGTGTTTGGGTAAAATATTATTTAGATATCTGTTAGGTCCTCTTAGCACCATTATTTCTCTGTTTGCTTTTTCTGTAAAAGATCGTTCCATTGGTGAGAGTCGGATATTGAAGTCTTCCTCTACCCATATTTGAGGGTTAATGTGTGATGTAAGCTCCATTTAGGTTTCTTCTGCAAATGTGGGTGCCCTTGTATTTGGAAATTTAAATGTTATTTTGGGGGACTTTTCTTTGATCAGTATGAAGTATCCTTCTCTGTCTGTTCTAATTAATTTTAGTTTGAGGCCTATTTTGTTAGATATTAGAAGAACTACACCAGCTTGCTTCTTAGGGGCCTTTGGTAGGAAAATATTTTTTCAACCCTTAAATCTGAGATATGTCTACCTTTGATATTGAATTGTGTTACTATAGTGTAGAAGAAGGACAAATCCTATTTTAACATCCACCCTGTTAGTCTATGGGAGATATCAATGACTAATGATTGTTAATTTCTCTTATTTTGATGTAGAGTGTGTGTGTGTGTGTGTGTGTGTGTACCCCATTTTTTTCCTGGCATAAGATTATTGAATGTCTGTGTTTTCAAGGTTACAATAACCTACTTGGGTTGGACTTTTCTTTCCAGAACATTTTCTAGGAATGAATTTGTGGGTAAATATTGTTGAAATTTAACCTTATCATGAAATATTTTGTTTTCTTCTTCTAAGATGATCGAAAATTTCACTAGGTATAGTATTCTGAGCTGACATCTGTCCTCTCTAGAGTCTGTAGTATATATATGTGCAGGCTTTTCTGAGTTTTAGAGTCTTTACTGAAAAGTTGGTATAATTCTAATTGATTTGTCATTATATATTATGTGGCCCTTTTCTCTTGAAGTTTTTAATATTCTTTCTTTGTTCTGTGTGTTTGATTATTGTGTGATAAGGGAATTCTCTTTTCTGGTCCAATCTGTTGGCTGTTTTATAAATTTCTTGTACCTTATAGGTTTGTCCTTTTATAGATTAGAAAAATTTTCTTCTATAATTTCATTAAAAATACTTTCTGGGCTTTAGCTGGGTGTCTTCTCCTTCTTGTATCTCTTTTATTCATAAATTTGGTCTTTTAATAGTGTCCCAGATTTTCAGGATGTTTTATGTTAGAAAAATTTTAGATTTAACATTTTCTTTTACTCACTTATCTATTTTTTTTATTAACACCGGAGAGTGTCTCTTCCGTATCTTGTATTTTATGGGTGAAGTCTGGTCATTTATCTGTGTTTTTCATTTTCAGAATTCCCTCAATTTGTATTTTCTGTATCGGTTCTATTTCCATTTCCAGGTCTTGAATAGTTTTGTTTCTTTTAACTGTTTGGGGTTTTTTCTTGGTTTCCTCGACATTCTTTAAGGGATTTACTAATTTTCTCCATTTTTTGATTGTCTTTTTCTGGATGTCTTTAAACAACTTTTAAATTTTCCTCTCTAAAAACTTCTACCATCTTCATAAAGTTGGGTTTGGGCTCCTTTTCTTGTGCTTCATTTGCGTTGGAACATCAGGGCTTGCTGTAGCGGAATGACTGGGCTCTGGTGGTGACATATCCTGGCTGCTGTTGATTGCTTTCTTACACTGTCATGTAAACATCTGGATTGAGAGTGTCTATAGATCTGGGCATAAATCTCTGGGTGTGTCTTTGTTGGATGGGTATTTTCTTCTTTGGTTTCTGTTTCCTTTCTCATCTTCTGACTGGAGTGGTCTATGGTTCAGTAGAGGGTCTCTCTCTGAGTTGGGGCTTCTGGTGGCCTACATGGCCTCTAGTCCAACAAGAATTTTCTTTTTTGCCCAACTTGAGGACTGAAGTACTGACCATGTGAGTGATCTCTGATCTGGCTTTTAGGGAACTTGTTTAGAAACTCTGTTCTTGTCTCTGAGCTCAGGATGCTGGCCTGGTTTCTGGCGGAGTAGGAGGCTTCTACTGGAGGTGTGGCCTGGTAAATCACTATACTAGGGTTTTAAAGAAACCCATTTGCTTAATTTTTAATTCCCTAAATAATATCTATATTTAATCAAGGTTCATAAAGTTTTGAAAAATAATATTGTAATTGTTTAGAAAACGTCACATGCTATATTATAATGTAGCATGGATATGATACCTGATAGTGTTCTATTTAATTTTACTAAACCTTGTGTTTTTCAGTATTGGGATTAGTACCAAAATACTGAGCTTTCAAGTAAAGTTTCTTGAAGTCTCTGGGTAGAAGCTTGAGGCACAAGCTAGTGATAGTATTATGAATAGATCAAAGCTATGATTACTCTTTAGTCATGATAAAAGTTTGTTCCATGGATAATGTTATGAATTAGCAAAAGAAATGCTGAAGTATATAGTGGATTTAGAAAAAAATTTAATCCTCCTTTTACACTATTGATAAAAACCATGGCCATCATATAATAATGTTTATGTGGCTACCACATGGAGACCGAGCAAACCCTCCCCTACTCTCTCAGTTCATTTGTGTTGAATGCTGAAGCTGAGTGTGTAATAGATGCCTTTCAGAGAGGATAACGGAGGGATTCATTTGGACACAATGAAGCTTTGTTGAAAGAGCAAGGGAAGCTTTTCTGCAGGTCAAAAAATACCTTAAAGATATAGGACAGATGACAAGTTGGCTTCATTGTGGCTAGGAGATAGGTGGGAGGATAAAGTCTCTCAATAGATTGAGCATGCCTATTTGAACTTTCTGCTGGTCCAAAAAAAAGAGTACCTAGACATTCTTATGAGATTGCCAAGATATAATACAAAAGGAGAAAAAGGGTCAGACTTTGAAAGCTCTGAATAGTCATATAGGAAAATGGAATCAGACTCTCTCAAGAGTTTCAGTAATTTCAGGTAAAATAAAAATTTCTTTGGTATGAACATAATAGTCAGGTCGGGGAACTCACAGACATTTTTAACTGCTTGCCTCTGTTTTTGTAAATTATTTATGTATTTTGTATTTACGAGTGCTCTCTCTACATGGACATCTGCATGACAGAAGACAGCATCAAGTTGTGAGCCATCATGTGGTTACTGAGAATTAAATTCAGGACCTCTGTAAGAATAGTCAGTGCTCTTAACCACTGAGCCATCTCTCTATCCCCTATTTTTAATTCCTTGTTTGTGTGTCTGTGTGCATTTGAATATGACTGTCTGTGGAGGCCAGAGGAGGGTATTAAATCCCTTGTACATAGACTTATGGGACATTGGCCACTGCATAATATGGATACTGGCCCATGCACTAGTCCTTGTGAGGGTAAGCATTCTTAACTGCTGAAGCATCTCTCCAACACCAGCCTGTCACTTCTTCATTGAATTATCCAATGCTTGAATCTCAGTAGAAATGAAATAGTTACCCTTAAGCCTTCAGCTCAGACTCTTGCAATTCTTACAAAGATAGAATATTTGCACATGCCTATATTTATAAGCACATACACTGTAATGAATGAGCTTGCACTATAAGTATGTATGTATATATGAAGATTTAATTTTCTTTCCTTGATTTCTATAAGGATTCTGTGTTGATTCTGAAGAATCAAGGCAGTAGGTTGCATATGATGAATGAACAACACAGTTGTTCTTAAAGAAATGAAACAGCAAAGAGAGATGTGAGTATATGAACACACTTTACTACTTTTTATGCATTGACATTTTTTGCATGCTTAGCTATTCAGACTGAGTTACTCAAGGATAAAGTTTAGTGAGGTTGATCATGGAGTTGAATGATATAGTTACTGGACTGAGCAGAGAATCACTCCCAATCAATGGACTCACCAGAGGCATAACTCAGAACCAGATGTTATCTAGAAACCCACACCTGTACATTTCAAGAAACATAAAAAAGCATTTAGGAACATTCTTGTAAAGGGAATTTATCTGATAGTATATTTTAGAGAGTATCTTTATTTATTGTCTCTGCATGCTAAATTTAGGTGTCATATTTTTCTAGTGAAAGAGCATCTAGCTAAATTCTCAACAAGGAAGTTGCTCCTCATTCATTTCATAAGGTAAAGAAGTTTTAAATATAGAAAAGTCTTGTTGGGACAAATTAAGTGATTAAAAGCAGTGAAAATGAAACTTTAATGCGTTCTTAATGATGATTTAAAATATTGAAATCAGAATCTGTCAGGTGTCAGGTGCCAGGTGCCCAGAACATATCAAATCACACAATTAGGCAAACTTTTAGGTAAAATCCATATAACTACAAGCTTATAAAAGTTAAATGTGTGTCCTTGTTAGAGTTTTGTTGCTGTGAAGACACAGCATTACCAAGGCAACTCTTACAAAGAAAACATTTTATTGGGGCTGGCTCACAGTTTCAGTGATCTGGTCCGTTATCATTGTAGTAGAAACATGGCAGCATTCAGGCAGATGTGGTACTGAAGAAGGGGTTGAGAATTCCACATCTTGATCCAAAGCCAGCCAGGAGCATCAGGAGATCTGAAAGCCCACCTACACAATGACATACAACAAGGCCACACCTCCTAATAGTGCCATGTCCCATGGGCCAAACATATTCAAACCAACACAATGTGTCTTCTGGGCTCACTGGTGAACAATAGTACCTAATACATCCTACTTTGCTTCAATATGCAGAGCAAGCCCTTGTCTGACTCTTGTTATTTTCATATAGATTATATGTCAACAATATTACTTGCATCAGTCTAAATACAAAATGCAAGAGTGACTGAATCCATATTAACACACACTCTTGCTCTGATATTTTAAGTCTTTGGTATATTTTTACTTAGTGCTGGTGCAATGGCTTATACTAGAAACAGCCTTTGATATCTCCTATATCAGTAGTCTTTCTACTAGCTCTGTAGGGTGTGTGAATTGCTCTTAGTACTTTATTTATCCAAAAAAAAAATGAAGGAGAAACAAGTCATTGACTTTGAATGAGGTTGTTATACTTTAATACAAGAGTTCTCATAACTGATAACTCTAGAATGTCCAGTCTATCTTCTATCCAGCTGGCTTCTATTTCTAAAAGTCTGATTTTCTGTCTGAATTTAAGACAATTCTAAGCACCTAAAAAGTATATCATAAATACGGTACTCAAGAGAACAATCAACAGATTCCAGCATTCTCCTCAGATGAATACTTTTCAATTGATTAACTATTCCACTCCATTATTGTGTTATATTTTTTGAATAATGAATAATAAAAAAATTCTGTGAGAAGGTAACTTTATTTATTGCTGCATTTCAGGAAAAATACCTGGGAATATCTGTAGAAAGTCTTCATTTTGACAGCTCGAAATACTTGATTTGAATACTAGAGAACTAGAGAGTTTTTTTTTTTTTTTTAAATAAGAAGCAATAAGAAAGGAGTTAATAAAAGAAGTAATAAGAAAAACTGGTAGGAAGTCTTTCCATGGTACAGACTGAAGCATAATAAGAATATCTGGCCAATTTGAATCATATAATATCGAGCTTGCTCGTGAATACAAGCTAGAAGCTTTATTAGGAAATCAACTGTCCATGACAGAAGAATTTAGTTGCTTGGCAAAATGCCTTGGCCAAGCAAAAAGAATTCAAATGCTTTACTGACAACTGAAGTGGAAAAACTTTTGATAGTATATGTTCTATTATGTGGCACAATTTGTAAACTTTCTCAAAAGAGTGACAGTCTACAGATGGTTGTATTTGTGAACTTCATCTATAAAACAAAAAAACCCAGGTCTAACAAAAGGATAAATCCATAGTATACTAATACTAAAATTAAAAAGTTCCATTGCTGTTTTAGGGGCACAAATGAACTATGGAGTTATAAATGATGAGACTCCAGACCTATGAGCATCATTTAAAAAGCAAAGGTAATTATGTGGTATTTGATGACAGGGTTAGAAAGTAGTCAGAATGTGATACCCAAGAAGGCTTTCCAAAGATCTTCTATAATTCCTTCTTCCTTCCCTTCATCTCCTCCTCCTCCTCTCCCTCCTCCTCCTTCTCTTTCTCTTCCTCCTCACCTTTCTTCTTATTCTCCCTCCAGCCCCTCTTGTTTTCTCATACTGGATACATGATAGCTGTGTAGCCAAAGCTGACTTTCTACTCATGGAAATAATTTGCTTCCTGATTTTGAAGATGCAGGTGTTAGCCACCATGCTTAAAAAGCATTCTGTGTTTATTCCCATATACTTATTCTCATGCTGACTTAGGTGCAGGAAAATTCTCCCTTCCACATATCTACCTCATATCATTTCATGGCTTGTGTGAGCTTCCTTAGGACATACATTTTCCTTCAAGACACAGTTTATGTTTTTTCTCTATGTAGCTTCCACAAATTCTTTCATGGCTAGAGGATCTCAAACTATCCTCAGAGTTACGATTCACTAGAAGAAATTAAGAATTCTGTAAATGTCATTCTATTAATGGCTATAGTTTATTACAGTTAGAAGATAGAGATTACATTAAGCAAATGTAAAAGGCATTTACAGTGAAGTCTAAAAGAAACCAGTTGGGAGTCTGCATTTATTCTGTGTTAGGGCTTCCACATGGATGTACTATTTCTGCCATGATTGACATGTAGCATTTGCAAAGTGCATACAATTAAAGGATGGCCTCATGATTCCTGGTACACAGGATCTTTCATGTGGTTCAGTCACATAGATGCGACCTATATGAGATACTGAGACCCTGATAAAACTACACATAAATCACATTGTTCGCATAAATTAGATGATCAGATAAGGGCAGCAAGGATCTGAAATATTATTCTTGTTAGGCATGATGTCTCCATGACTGAGATCATATCACCATTTTTCTACCCTGGAACGATCCTAAAGCAGACAGTTCTTGGCAATATGCAGTGTTAGCTTTCTGTGTGATTCTTTCCTGTAGAGACCACTTCCATGGCTCAGGGTTTAGGCCCTCCAATTCAAATCATGGCATTTTTCTAAGGGTGTACATTTAGGATAGCATTTATGTGATGGAAACAAAAAAGTATCAGCATGAAGATACTTAGCATTTAGTGGACGACAAATGAGGGGTAGGAAAAGTCTGAAATCAAGAGTGAAATATCTACAAAGGCATTACACATTGGCTATGTTCCCATACTAACCCGATTACTTACTTCCTGATTGATCTACTTTACGACAAATAAGTACAAAATGTATTTAGCATAGCAAGAAGATGATGGTGAACTAAATTTTATGTTCACATTATATCCTGAAAAGGTTTTAACTACATCTTCTTGTACATTGGGCCATGCATATGAGTATAATTTTGTGACTTATCTACAAAGGTGGTTTAAATTTAACAGCAGACTCAAGGTTATACCATATTGGAATATGTCAATGCTATGATTCAATTTCCATACAGAACAAATAAGTAAGGATGGCAGAGGTATTTGAGATGTCTTCCCAGCAGATCCTATCCCTTTTCACTTACCAAATACAATTATGGGAAGGAAGCATTACTCCCAGCCATAATTTAGTTATTTTTAGGTTCAAAGTCAGTTGGGGACAAAGTCAATTGCTCTGCCTTTGTATACTGTCTTGTTCTAAGACTGGTTTCTATTATATGCTCTTACAGAGCAGGATTTGCGTATCCTGTAGGGAGGACTTAGGCAAAATTCTGAATAGCTGCGATGCCTGCTAAATGTACTATATTTTACGTAATTATTATTTATACCCTGTGTTTCTATCATCTATTACCTATCATCTACCATTTTAAAAATCATCTATTTATTTTCCATCTATCTGCCATCTAAGTAGTTATCATTTATTATAGATGTCTCTCATCTACCAATCTATCATCTGTTATCAGTTCATCATCTGTCATCTGTCTATTCATTATCTACTATTCATATATCTATCATCTATAGTTCTATCGTCTATCTATCTATCTATCTATCTATCATCTATCTATTATCATCTATCTATCTATCATCTATCTATCTATCTATCTATCATTCAATCAATTATCTACCTATCATCTATTTATAATTCTGATTTCTAGAAATCACTAGTCATCAATATAAATTACTGTCGCCATAGACGACTACCAAAACCACAGAGGTTTGTAAGATTCCTCAAGTTTCAGCAGCTAGCATGGACGATCATTCTTCCCAAACTATTTAAACAATCTTTAGTCTATGTCTTCATTTTTTGGTTGTTGTTTGGAGACAGAGTAGCATGGAGTACTGGATGATCTGAAATTTGCTATGTAGCTGAGAATTACTTTGAACTTTCAATCTTCCTGCCTCCACCTCCCAGGTATTAGAATTATGAATATGTCCCACCATCCCCCAGTTTGTCCTCAATCTTTATTCAAGCAGTATAGAGGCCCAGCATTTTCCTGTGACAGATCCAGTTATTAAGTGTATCACCCTGACTCAATCTGACTTCTCTAGCTAAGTTCACTGTATTTACAGGCTGACTTCTAGGTTGTCTACTTACAGAAAAAGAAGTTCCTCCAAGTTATTTGTTCTGGTTAATACATCACATTTCTCAAAATTCTACTCCAATTAAAAGTGAAGTCATGACATGAAGTGTGCATGTCACGATGTCTAGACTTGTACTTGTGTTCCCTAAAACATTTTCTATCTTGTGGACCAATGTTGTGCATTCATAATTTACCAATTGTTTTGCTTCTTGGTACTGTGTATTGATGGGCTAAGTGAGAAAATAATAAGTGATTTGTATTATACAATGTTGGGTCCTCAGGCTAGAGTTAGGTGAATGACAGTCACACTTGAACAGAATCTACTTTGAATATGCTGCATGGTCTCTATAAGATTCCTCATTTCAAGGATTTTGTTGATTATTATTAGGGGCTCAGATTTAAGAAAAAGAATAAATATTGCATAATACCAGAACCTTCCAGTTTTATTGTTTATTATTGTGGTTCTGTTTAATGCATTCTATTTACAAGAACAAAGACGTACATGTACAGAGCATGATGGGTCCTGTCAATCATACTGGCTTCTATATTTTGACATTAATACCAGAAGGCTTTCTAACATCTGGTCATGAAGATTTATAGACTTACAGTATGGTCTGTATGGTCTCTTGGGGAGTTCTGGAAACATCTTTCCTAATGCTACTTCCTACTAGATGTAACTTGAAATGCCGATTTAAAGATATTGACATATCATTAGACTTAAAATCAGTCATCAACAGACTGTCCAGTTTATCATTTTATTGTATAAACAAATCTTCTCCCAGAGCAGCGGTATCCAAGTTTGCTGTCAACAGATCTTGCCAGGTTATAAAGGCAGAGGAGGAGGTCTTGGTAAATGTATCAGTAGCAGTATCCTCAGAGATCTAAAGATTCCATCCTGTGAGGAGGCTTTTTAAGTCAGAAGGTAAATAACTCAAAGTAGCTTTAGGAAGACTCTGAAACAGACCAGATTCACTATCTTCCCTCATTCTACCTGCCAACAGGAATAAGCAATAATGACTGTGTGGGTCATTCCTCAGAGAAACCAAGATAAAAAAGAAGAGTGAGTCTAGCCTAGCTGCCTGGAAAAGGTTCAGACTGAATTACTTGGAAAGGGCAGTCAAACTTGTTGGAGCTGCCTGTAGGTTGTGCAGCGTGTTACATGTTCCCAGTTTTAGTGAGCTGTCACCTGTGCTGCGGTGGTCCTTAGTGAGATGTGGCTATGTTCTAGGTAGGATTATTATTGCTGTGATGGAACACCATGCCCGAAGCAAGTTGGGGAGGAAAAATTTGGCTTACACTTTGTCATCCTTGTATTTCATCATAGAAAGTCAGAACAGAAACTTAAACAGGCAGAAACTTGGAGGCTGTCATTGAAGTGGAGGCCACAGAGGAGCCCTGGTCTGGCTGTCTTCTTATGGCTTATTCAGCTTGCTTTCTTATAGTTCCTAGTACCACAATGGGGCACCAGTCACAGTAGGCTGGGGACTTTCCCCATCAGTCATTAATTAAGAAAATGTCCTACACTTGCCTACAGCACAATCTTATAGAAGCAGTTTCTCAATTGAGGGTTCCTCATTTATGATGACTCTAGCTTGTGTCAAGTTGGCCAGCAGAGGCTCCATATCTGGGATGAATAGATGTCTGTGTTGCATCTACCTAGGAAGTCTTGCTCCTCAATAAATGAATAGCTTTATTTTTTGGAGCGTGGGTAAAGTGCTAACAGAAAATATTATATACGCTTGCTCCAAGATTCAAGGCAGATAACACTGTCAAACTAGATTTCTTTCATTACATGCCCAGTTATTTATTTTTTTTTACCTTCAACTGCAATTTTCTTATATATGTCATTAATTTTTAACTCAAACTTTCCATTATCTCTCTCCCTCCCTCCCTTCTTGTTTTCTTACACTGGATACTGGATAGCTGTGTAGCCAAAGCTGACTTTCTACTGATGGCAATACTTAGCTTCCTGATTTAGAAGATAAAGGCATGAGCCACCACGCCTAAAAAGCATTCTGCGTTTACTCTTATACACTTGTTCCCATCCTGCCTTAGGTGCAAGAAAATTCTCCCTTCCACATATCTACCTCATATCATTTCATGGCATATGTGAGCTTCCTTAGGCCATACATTTTCCTTCAAGACACAGTTTATGTTTTTTCTCTGTGTAGCTTCCACAAATTCTTCCATGGCTAGAGGATCTCAAACTATCCTCAGAGTTATGATTCACTAGAAGAAATTAAGAATTCTGTAAATGTCATTCTATTAACGTTATAGTTTATTACAGTTAGAAGATAGAGATTACATTAAGCAAAAGTAAAAGGCATTTGAAGTGAAGTCCAAATTTAGCTACTATACTGTTATAAACTGTTGATAGAAAAGCTATTCTGAGAAGTATCTCTGCTTTGTTCCTTTTAACCTATAGAGAGTAAGATTACATCAGTGAAGATCATACATAGGAAAAATGGACTACTTTCAACATTGGGAATATCTTTCTCTATTCCATATCTATTCAAATTTTGCTATGTGGTGCCCACTCACTATCCGCTATTTAGATGTGAAATTCCATCTCTGTCATATTTTGTGTTTTGAGCAGTTTCCCCTTGATTGACTACTGGAGAGTTTTAATGTTTCAAACAACTATGAAGTAAAGTTTTCCAATCCCTTGCCTCAATCAGAACTCAGGAAAGTTGTATTTGTTTTCCATAATGAATATAATATATACATTTTATATAATTTTCATATTCAATAAAGTTTCTAAAAGGTTAACCCAAATAAAAGTTTCTCTCATAAAGTTGTTGGGGAAAGGTATATTTTATTATGTTCCATTTTTCTACCATCTCTACATTTTTTGGACATTCAGAAGAGGCGCTTAGAAGAACAAGGAAATGGAACATTTCAAGACTGGTTTTGTATTATGGAGATAACTGTTCATGTGGTAGACTGTATTGTAGGGTATATGTTGAATAATTTGGAAGTCCTTCCAATGGCTAAGTTCTAAAATGCTTCCATCACCTTCTCTGGGTAACTAATGTTCTGCTAACCCTATTGCTTCCTGCAACCTTCAATCTACCTTGTGGCTTTTTACTATGTAGTCACTGGATCCATCAGCCCCTTTCTGGGGATGTGTTTATCTTGATAGCTATGTCCTGCTGCCTTTTAGACACCACTTGGACAGAAAGAAAACCATCTTGCCATCAGTAAAGTGGCAGTTCTGTGGCAGTTCTGATTGACTCACCTCTTCCTGTTATGTTATTGACTATTTTGTCATTTTAAAACTTCCAAAGAGCCTGGTAAGTGAGTCTCCATTTGTCTTTTCCTCAGACTCCAGAGTATTTGTACCAAGCTTCTTGTTTTCTGATCTAAATGACTGATCTAGGACCAGGTTATCATTTAGATCTTGAACATCTCACCACAGGCCATATGTTAAATTTTAGACCTTAGGTAGTGTTATTTGGATGTTGTGAAACTTTTAAGAGGAACATTTATGGAATGTCTTTAAATCATCGGGGACAAGACCTTGAAGGAGATTGTGGTGTCTTGGCCCCTAACCCACCCGATAACAGAAGTGAGCTTCCTACCGCCATGTGCTGCTGTCATAATGGGATACTTTGCTGCAGGCTCTGAGCAGTTAGACCAACTTATCATGGGTTGAAATGTCCAGAACTCTGAGCCCAAGCAAGCCTTTTCTCTTTGAAAATTGACTTCTTCAGGTGTGATGTTTCAGTGATGGAAAGTTGACTTAAACGGAGAGCTAACATTTTTTTTGCAATTCTGCAAGTATACAGTCTGAAAGATCAGTTTACTGTGTTCTTCCACTCTAGTCTTCTAAGCATTCTTCTTGATACCCAGCTATTTTATACTTCTTTTTATAAAGAATTATTTATTTATTGTAGGTACATGAGTACATTGTAGCTGTCTGCAAAAACACCAAAAGAGGACACTGGATCCCATTACCGATGTTTGTGAGCTACCATGTGGCTTCTGGGAATTGAACTCAGGACCTCTCTAGCCCCTATACTTTTTTTGTTTTGTTTTGTGTTTTTAAGACAGGGCATCTCTGTGTCGCTCCAGCTGTTCTAGAACTTACTCTGTAGAGTAGGCTGACGTTGTACTCCAAGAGATCCGCCTGCTACTGCCTCCCAAGTGCTGGAGTTAAAGGTATGCACCACACCACCCAGCTCATTATATATTCTTACTCACTATACTGACCTGTCATAGTGATGTTTAGTCTCAGGATTTTATTTCTAATTAGCACCTTGTAGTCTTCTCCCAAGACCATCACACTCTGTTTCTGTTCATGGTTGAGATCCTCTGGGGACATATTAGGAAGTTGTAGCTGATAGTCTCAGTTGGAGCAGTCTAACCATCTGGTCCCTTGCAGGATGACAGTCACCCATGAAAGAGCTATTTTAAAATCTCATACATCAAGCTTGTTCTTATTCTGTAGCCAGGGAAGGAGAACTGAGGGACAAATGTTGAGTTGCTTTTAACTTGAGTCTCAAATACTAACATTTATGACTAATTAAGAAAATTTAGATTTTACCATATTTGAAAGAAACAGAAAGAAGCCCATATTTCTTCCAGGTATTGTAGTTATGTTAGATAGGAGTTACATTTAGCAGTTCCTTGTCCTTCCCTCAGATGCTCTAATCTTTTGGTGTACCCATTATAAACTAATCTTTAAACTAGTCCCTAAAGATAAGTAGATTTCAGTTAGAACCTCAAGTACATAAGTGCAGGATTCAAAGGCCCCAGCCATACCGTCTTCTATGAATTAATTTTGCCAACTTGCCTTGTGTTACCATGGTAACCAAAGATTGTGCATCTGAATCTGGATAGTTTTTCTCATAGAATTTGGGGTAATGTGAAATCTTATTTTCATTTTTTGGTACCTGTAAAAGTTTTGAGTTGATGTATCCATAATATTTTTTATTATAATATAGCTGTAGCAAGGACTTAACTGCATTGTGAAGAACTAGCATTAGGGTCCTCAAGTTTAGCTTATACATGTTTCTGGAAGTAGAGACCTAGGAAACTGTCAGCATGACTCAGGTAAAAAGTATTTTGTCCTAAAGAAAATGTTAGATAGATCATTGGTGGTACCAAATAATAGCTGTAATTTTCACATTTTCTTTCAAGATTTTTCTGTGAAAAATAACTTATCTTTGTTATGGTCAGAGTGTCCTGTAGAGTAGGTTTTAGAGTTGTAGAGTGAATAGACATTTAAATACAGCACAACAATTTATTACGTGATACAAGCTTTGGAGCAGCAGACATGGTGTCTTGTTCATTATTATAATTCCACTTCCGCACACCCACTGTCCCCTCTACAGCTTGTAGTTCATAAATATTCGCTGAAGTGAATCAGACATACCTATTATGGGCAAACTTCTGCATGCTCTTTATATTCACTCAGTATGTGTCAAATTTATGGGCCTAGACTTTTATTCTGACCCATTCTGATGACCTGTTATTCTTCTCCTTGGTCGCAGGGACCTATTCACACTAGGAAATAAGAGCTGACATTCTCTCTGTCTCTCTGTCTCTCTCTCCATCCCCATCCCTATCTCCATCTCTATCCTTATCCCCCTGTCTATATCTGTATGTCTATCTACTTATATCTTCACATACATATCTATCTCTCTCCACTCTCCCCCCACTCTCCTCCCTCTGCCAAGAAGACATACATATGGGTAACATTATACAGAGTGAGTAGATCATATGTAGTAATACACACACACACACACACACACACACACACACACACACACACACCTGTATATATGACTAATAATGAAAAGAATACTTTTAAAGATATAATATATAGATATAATACCAACAGATATATCTACAATACATTTTCTGAAGTACCTTAGAAAATATCTAGGAAGAATGATCAGAAAGATTATAAGAGTAATAGAATCAGGGAGTTTGCTGTGAGATTGTGTCTCCAAGTAATGTTAGAAGCTACATTCATAAAAACTCATCGACATTTCTACCTAGACATGAGCTAAACAAAGACATCAGCAATAGACATCTCAACATGGATGGGGAAAGACCATGACCACGAAGCCTCAACTCTATACAAAGACCTACAGCAGGAATGCTAAGAACGGGAGAAATAGTCTTCTCTGAAGATTCATGCACCAACTGGTTCTCATACCAAAGGAAAAACCAGAAACTATAATTATGAGTAGTGTTACACAGACTGAGCACATTATATGTGGGAAAACACACACACATGCATACACACACATACACACACAGACATGCATACATCATAACAATTAAAGAAAAAAGAGGCAATGAATTTGAAAGAGAACAAGGAGAGAAGAATGAGATACTTGGAGGAAGGAAAGAAAAGGAGTAAGTAATATAATTATACTATAACTCAAAAACTAAAAGATACAATTAAAAGAAAATTGACCTAAATAGCAGGTGTTTATTAGTTGAGTTTAGTCTTCTCTTTCATTTTTATATAAACCATAATTGAGTTAAAAAAAAGTCTATGAAACAAAGACTACAACTAATGAAGCCAGCATGATGACATTTGTGACATTTCTAAACCATAGGCTTGGTTTTCTACTTCTTTTGGGACAATACATGGACTTAGAAACAAAGATGTTTCGACTTAATCTCCTTTGGAAGTGATCCCAAGTTCATTCTGTGCAGATTTTGTTATGGACATTAGTTTTTCCTGGGAAAGGTCTGAGGAGTCAGTCTTGAGGCTCCAGTCTGCCTCTTGGAAAGGCTCACTCAATGGATGAAGGCAACTCTGTTCTGTTTCTTCAGTTCCACATATGTGAGAGCCTGTCTGTTATCTTTCTCTGCCAGAACTCTGTGCCCCAGAGCTGATTTAAAAAATACTTTTAAAAGATAAAGTTGTCTGAGATGCACCTGTACTTTCTTTTTCATTGGTTCACCACATTTCTTTTTTCTTTGTTCAGTGGGGATCAGCAGTCTAAAATGAGTTGGGACAGGACCCAAACGTGGTATACCTTAATATCAATATAGTATAAAAGCTAAAAAATATTGTATCCAGACCTCTAAGACTTTGACCATTGAGTCTGAATTTAAAAACCTGAACCTGTAACAGGCATTTTCTCACTCTATAATTTTAAAATATGGTAAAATTATAGACATTTTGTGAAACCATCAGATAAAACAATATAGTAATCTTGTGGGGCTTTTGCATGTGTAGACCCTACTATATACTACAGTAAAAATTCCTGAATTAAAAAAAAAGAAGAAAGGGAAAAAGATTTCATCAACGTAGTTGGAAGACAGAGAAAAGACTCTCTAAGGGGAATGGGGGAAAGACTTTGAAACAGGAAACTGAGTTAGTTAGGAAAGTAGGAGGGCACTGTGCGTGACATGGAGAGAGGCAGGGGTCGGAGCCATCCCATAATCGCCATTCTGGTTTGTAATCTTTAGTTATTTAGAAGAGTTGGAGTGTGGTGAGGGAGCCATTTTAAAAAAGGAATTATTCAACTGAATTTGTTGATGCATCAGATTTGAGGTCCACCTCCTCCAATATTCCAACAACTGTCCAATCACTTGTTCCTGAAATAACCTAAGAGGATGTTATTATGTTTTATGCTTGCCATGAAAGGATCAGGTATATCATCAGTGTAATTAAAGCACAAGCTTTTATCCATTTATTCATCTCTTAGGAAATATATACTGACTGCCTGGGTCAAACGCATGAGTAACTGAAGCAAGAGGCATATTGTGAGGCTCTAACTCTGCCATGAAAGAGCAGCGACTTCATTTTTACATCTCCAAAACTACTTAGCGAATATTTCATGTTCATTTAAATCTGTTCAAAGATCATCTTGGCACAATTTCTGACTCTCTAGATCAAAGCCCCTTTTCTTTTACTCTTCTGCTCAAAAGTCAATTATAATATTTATATCGGGACTCAATCCTTAGATATACGGTCATCTCTGAGGAGCCTTCTATTCAGGATACCGATTAGCAAGGACTATGACAAGGGTGTAGATACAAACATAGAGGGGAATGGATAAATAGAAATGACAATTAAAATATGATGCAAAAACTACCAACATGTATTCTCATTTTTTAATTTTTTATTTTTCTGTTTCCCTTTCTTCTAATTTATTTATTTTTTTAACAAAAATCAAGAGTTTGGTTATTCTTTGTAATCTAGTGTGACAGCAACATTTTTCTCTTCAGTAAGTGAATTAAACTTACTTATATTTATTAGCTTTTATATAAACTGTGTTTCATCTTACCCCTGTGATAATGTGTTGTGTTCTGTTCTCTGGTCTATAATGCTAATAAACTGCTAAGTGGATGTCCAGCTGGCCTACTAGCTGTGCATGTTGGTTGCTTGAGATGTCATGTAGAAAAGATTATATATTTGTCTTAGAGATTACTTTCATAATCAAATATTTATATAACAAAATAGGTTATGTAATTTTTCTCTTTTTAGTGGATATTTTCTTTATTTACATTTCAAATGCTATTTCCTTTCCTAGTCCCCTCGCCTCCTGGGAATCCCTATTCCATGCCCCCTTTCCCTACTTCTATGAGTGTGTTCCCTCACCCACCCACTTCTGCCTCCCCACACTGGCATTCCACTACACTGGGGTATCCAGCCTTCACAGACCCAAGGGCCTCTTCTCCCACTGATGTCCAACAAGGCTATCCTCTGCTACATATGCAGTTGGAGCCATGGGTCCTTCCATGTGTACTCTTTGGCTGGTGGTTTAGTCCTTGGGAGTTCTGGGGGGTCTGGCTGGTTGATATTGTTCTTCTTATGGGGTTGCCAACATTTTTTGACGGTGTGATTTTTTTTCCATGAACAAGCAACAAGTATCTTTGTTTGTTTGTGTGTGTGTGTGTGTGTGTGTGTGTGTGTGTGTGTTAAAGCTTAATTTTATCAGTAGTATTTTCTTAGTGTTTACGTTTATAAACTATGGTTGATAAAATAGGCTTATAAGCACAAAGCTTTAATGATATTACTGATTAAATCTTCTGTAAACTATATAGGTAATTAACCAGTTTACTTCTCTTTTTCTAACTATTTGTATTTTCATGCTTTATAGGAAGATATAACATTTTCATTTTTTTACCACATATATCCTCATATTTATTTTAGTCTTTTAAAAACATATTATATTACATTTATTGTTTTTTAGTTTAACCTTCTTACTTATTCACTTTACATCCTACTAACTGCCCCTTTCCAGTCTCCCCTTCCCACACTCCTTCCTCACTCCCTCTTCTCCTTCTCCTCTAGCAGATAACAGCCCCCCTGAGTATACCTCCACCATGGTACTTTAAGTCTCTGTGAGGCTACGTGCTCCCTCTCCCACTGAGGCTAGTTAAGAAAACCCAGCTAGAAGAACATATCCCACTTACAGGCAACAGTTTTGGGATAGCCCCTCCTCCAGTTGTTTGGAACCCACATAAAGACCAAGTTGCACATCTGCTATATATGTGCAAAGAAGCCTAAGTCCAGCCTGTATATGTTCTTTGGTTGGTGCTTCAGACTCTGAGGGCCCCAAGGGCTGAGGTTAGTTGGCACTGTTCTTCTTCATGTGGAGTTCCTACCCCCTTTAGGGCATGCCATCTTTTTTCCCATTCTTCCATAAGAGTCTTCAAGCTATATCTACTGTTTGGCTGTGGGTATCTGTCTTTGTCTGAGACAGCTGCTGGGTAGAGCCTCTCAGAGGACAGACAATATGGTTCTGTCTGCAAGCATAACAGAGTATCATCAATAGTGTTAGAAACTGGTACTTGCCCATCAGATAGGTCTCAATTTGGGCCAGTTATTGGTTGGCCTTTTCCACAGTCTGTGCTCCATCACCCATCCCTGCATTTTAGGTAGACAGTATAAATTTTGGGTTGAAAGTTTTGTGGGTAGGTTGGTGTTACTATTTCTTCACTGGGGTTCCTGTCTGTTAGATACTTTTGATTCAAAATAGCTTTTAGTGTCATTATTTCTCTGTTTAGTTTTTGCCTGGATATTCTGTCAATTGGTGAGAGTGGGGTGTTGAAGTCTCCCACTATTGATGTGTGGGGTTTGATGTCCAGTTTAAGCTTTAGCAATGTTTCTTTTACAAATGTGGGTACCCTTGTGTTTGAGGCATAGATGTTCATAATTTAGGTATCATCTTGGTAGATTGGTTTTCCTCTGATGAGTATGAAGTGTGCTCCCCTGTCTGTTCTGATTAATTTTGGTTGAAAGTCTATTTTATTAGATATTAGAGTGGCTACTCCAGCTTGTTTCTTGGGTCCATTTGCTTGAAATATTTTTCTCAGCACTTTACTCTGAGGTAATATTTATCTTTATTGCTGAGGTGTGTTTCTTGTATACAGCAGAATGCTGGATACTGTTTTCTCATCCATTTTGTTAGCTTGTGTGTTTCTTAGGGGGAATTCAGTTGATTAATGTTGAGAGATATTAATGACCAGTGACTATTATTTCCTGTTATTCTGCTATTGGGGGTGTTAGAGTGTGTGTGTGTGTGTGTGTGTGTGTGTGTGTGTGTGTGTGTGTGTGCATGTGACATGTGTGTGTGCGTGTGTGTGTGTGTTTGTATGCTTGTGTTTATGTGGTTTCCTTGATTTTGCTGGTATGAAATTACTTAATTTCTGTGTTTTCTTAGGTATAATTATCCTTATTGGGTTGTAGTTTTTCTTATAGTATTTTCAGAAGGACTGGGTTTGTTAATAGGTATTATTTAAAATTGGGTTTGTTTTGAAATATCTTGTTTACTCCATCCATGGTGATTGAGAGTTGTACTATATATAGTAGTCTAAGTTGGCACGTGTGGGTTTTTTTAAGAGGTTGCAAGGTGTCTACCCAGGTCCTTCTAGCTTTTTAAGTCTCAGTTGAGAAGCTGGGTGTATAGGACTTGATATTTAGGACTTGATAGGACTGCCTTTAAGTGTTACATGGCATTTTCCCCTTGATACTTTTAATATTCTTTTTTTGTTCTATGGATTTAAGGTCATTTTCTTGTGTTCTGCTTGTGTTAGGATATCTGGAAATTGCTGTTGTCAGTTAGATGTGCTTGGGAGGTTTCATGGTTTCATATTGCCCTGGCCTTGTGTGTGTGTGTGTGTGTGTGTGTGTGTGTGTGTGTGTGTGTGTGCTCTTTCTAGGACCTTTAGCCATCTTTATGTTTTTTCTTGTCGTAGTAGGTACTGAGAGGAGATAAACCTTGATAGTCTTGATGTTCCAGGGTCTGTATGGCTCAGGAAGCTCAGATCTGATGAAGATGGGCAGAGAGAAGACAGGAGAAGGGAGGTCCCCTTGGGATAGCAGGGTGCTTGAGGCAGCTTGGTTTGATCCAGAGGGCTCAGCTAGAAAAGAAGATGGAAGGGGTAAGAGCCATTTTCCTGTAAGGCTCATGATCTGTAGGTCTGATGGGTGTGGGGAGCAATGGCAGGAGAATCGAGGTCTCCCTGAGCTAGCAGGCTCCTCAGAGGAGCTTGGCTTAGCCCAGAAGACTCAGTGAGTAGGCAAGATGGGAGGCAGAATGGAAGATTACCTGAATGTTTCAGGAGTCTGATGAAGGTAAAGGAGAGGTGGTGGGAGAATGGAGGTCCCTCTCGGATAGTAGGCTGATCAGAGCAGTTTGTCTTGGCCCAGAGTTCTCAGAGAACAGAAAAGATGGGTGGGGAAAAAGAAGTTTATATGGTTCAGGAATCTCAGTTCTGATGAAAGTGGGGATAGAAACAGCAGAAGAATGGTTTATTTATTTATTAAAGTGTGTGTGCATGTGTGTCTGTGTGTGTGTGTGCATATGCATATGTCTTCATAAACAATATAATCTTTTTGGCTAGTTGCTCAAAGACACTATTTTTAGCCTTCCACTTCAAAACTTTTTCAGGATATGCTTTTTGTTTGTTTATCAACAGTACAGGCACATGACAGACCTCTTCACGTATCTACTTGAATATTTATCTTATCAAATTGGTTTATGTTGTTTTTCAGTAGCTCGAATTAGATGTATTTTAGATTTATGTTTAATGTTTTCTGTATTTATTTGTCCTGTAACTCTCTCAAACTTCTTCCTTATTTTCTCTGCATTTAATGAGCTTTTTTAGTTTCTATACTTTATATTCTAGAGTGCTTTCAACAGGGCTTATGAATCAGCATTGTGTGTGTGTGTGTGTGTGTGTGTGTGTGTGTGTGTGTGTATTCTATTTGACTTTTTGCCCATATATGCTTTCTATCGATTAGTTTTATTCTCTTAGTTCACATTTCAGTTTATACCATTGTCTCACTATCTGTATCATTAGCATTTCTACATTATGATGTCCATTTGTAGAGGTGACATATTGTTTTGCTAAGGTTGCTGTAACCAAATACCACATGACAAGTTGCTTAATAAGAGAAAATATTTTAAAGTTCTTGATATTAGATGTGCAAGTTCAGGGTTTTGAAAGGTTTGATTTTATCTGATACCTCTCTTCTTGGATTGCAGGGCAGTAAGTAACATTCCTTCATGGCCTCTGCATCAGCTCCTGCTTCGTGTCCTGCTTGAGTTCCAGTCCTGACTCTTTGGTGATGAACAGCAATGTGCAAGTGTAAGCTGGATAAACCCTTTCCTCCCAACTTGCTTCTTGGTCATGATGTTTTGTGGATGAATAGAAACCCTGACTAAGACAGTGATACCCTGGATGTTCTTTCATTCTACAAGATTATGTTAGCAATCCTGGGTTACTTGTTTTTTTAGTATTAAAATGAGTATTGTCCTTTCAAGATCTGTAAAGATGATGTTGGAATTCTGGTGGGCATTGAGGTGAATCTGTATTTTTTTGTAGTATAGTCATTTTTACTACATAAATATTAGTGATCAGTGAGTATGGGGGATCTTTCAATTTTCTAATACCTTCCTTAATTTATTTCTTCAAAGACTTGAAGTTTTTGTCATGCAAGTGTCATTTGCTTGGTTAGAGTTACCCCAATGTAATTGGTAGAATTTGTGGCTATTTTCAAAGTGTTGTTTTCATGATTTCTTTCTAATTCCCTTTGTCATTTATATATAGAAAGGCTGTAAATTTCACATTTATTTTCTCAGATGGAGGGATGAGATGACTGCTCTGGGCTCAAATCATTTTTTTCTCTGTTCTAATTATCCCTAGACCATGACCTGGAATCTTCTAGCTTCTGCACAATCTAATATTCCAAACTGACTGAATCAACATGGCTTCATTCAGCTCCTGACTGTATTGCTCTGCTTGGCCTCATTTATACTTTGGCAATATGTTCTAATCTTCTAGCTCCTCTTCATTTGCTCGCTCATTCTGTCTTCACCTGTGTTTAGCTTGTTCTCTCTGCAACCTGTCTCTGTAAAACTGTCCCACTAAAACTGCCAAAGACACTCACTACACATACTTTCTCTAGGTACCCCTCAATAGCCTATCTTTCTTCTCTGTGCTGTTCTCATGTGATTGGGCATATCCTATCTCTGACACACTCTATTGTGTTCTCTTATTTGTCACTTTGTCTAACTCTCAATCAGAAAGCACTATTTGCATTTGACATGGCTGCTTCCTTCTACAAACTAACCTTACCTTCACCGTTAGGGATTAAAGGTGTATACTAAGGGCATGTCTGTATTCTAGCCAGGTCATACTGTAATCTAGGATGTATCTGTATATAGACCTAGAAGGTCTTTGGATGTGACACCTTGACAGAGCAGCCATGTTGCTAGATTAAAATTCCCCTACAGAGGGGTGCTATGTTTTTTGTTTTGTGTTGATTTGTTTTGTTTTTGTTGTTTTGAATTAATCTTTTATCCAGCCACATTGGTGAAAGTATTTATCAGCTGTAGAAAATTATTCGAGGTTGCTTACATATACTATCATATTAACTGGAAATAAATAATATATCTTCTTCTTCCTTTCCAATCTGTATTCTCTTTACCTCCTTTAGTTTTCTGATTGTTCTAACTTGAACTTTAAGTACTATATTTAATAAATACAGACAGAGCAGACAGCCTTGTCATGTTCCTAATTTTGGTGGAATTGTTTTGAGTTTCTCAATTTAATTTGATGTTGGCTACAGGCCTGCAGTAAATTGCCTTAATTATGTTTAGATATGCCCCTTGTATCCTTGTTCTCTCTAAGACTTTTATCATGAAGAGTGGTTGTATTTTGTCACAGGCTCTTGTGGCATCTAATCAGATAACCATACTTTGTTGTTGTTCTTGTTGTTTTGTTTTTATTTATTTTCTTTCAGATTGTTTATATGGTGGATTACATTGACAGATTTTTGTATGTTGAACCATCCCTACATCTGAGTTATAAAGCTAATTTGGTCATAGTAGATGAACTTTTTGATGTGTTTTTGAATTTGGTTTGTAAGTAATTTGTTGAATATTTTTGTATCTATGTTTATAAGAAAATTGTCTGTAATTTTCCATGTTGAATCTTTGTGTGGATTGGGTATCAGTGTAATGTGACCTTATAAAATATATTGGGCAATGTTCCTTTGGTTTCTATTTCGTAGAAAATCTTGAGGAGTATTGGCATTAACTATTCTTTGAAAGTCTGGTAGAATTCTGTGCTAAAACTGTCTGTTCTTAGGCATTTTTTAATTGGTAGACTTTTAATGACTGCTTCTATTTCACTAGAGGCTATAAGTCAATTCACATTTCTTATCTGATTCTGATTTATCTCAAGTATGTGGTGCCTACATAAAAATTATTTATTTCTTTTAGATTTTTAAAATTTTGTTGAGTACAGGTTGTTAAAGTATGACCTAAGGATTTTTTTTAGAATTTTTTTTAGAATTTTTTTGTGTCTCTTTTTATGTCCCATATTTCATTTCTGATTCTTAAAATTTGGATATTCTATCTCTGTCTTTTAGTTACGTTGTATAATGTATATCTTGTTGATTTTCTTCAAGAACCAACTGTGTTTCATTGATTCTTTGTATTGTTCTCTTTGCTTTTGTTTATTGATTTTTGAGTCTCAGTTTGATTAGTTTCTGCCATGTATTCCTCATTGATATGCTTGCTTCTTTTATTCTAGAGCTTTCAGGAGATTTTCAAATTGTTAATATGAGGTCTCTCCTGTCTATGTATCTGTCTATATTCCTATCTATCATCTATCTATCTATCTATCTATCTATCTATCTATCTATCTATCTATCTAT
>JANHMN010000009.1:6209942-6224929 GCA_030674055.1 Rhabdomys pumilio | reverse complement strand
TATCTATCTATCTATCTATCTATCTATCTATCTATCTATCTATCTATACGTATCTACTTATTTTAAAATATAGGTACTTAATGCTATAAACATTACTCTTAGCACCACTTTCATTGTGTCCCAAAATATTTTTCATTGAACTGTAGGAAGTCTTTAATTTTGTCTTTATTTTTGGCTTGACCTAGTATTCATTTAGAATAGAACTGTTCCATTGCCATTAGTTTGTAGACTCTGTTGTTTCTTTTGTTGCTGAAGTCCAGTTTTAATCTGTGGTGTTCTAATATTACTTATATTAATCTAACATTGGGGATTATTTCAATTTTTCTGTATCTGTTGAGATTTGCCTTGCTAATTTTGGAGAAAGTTCTATTAGGTATTGAGAAGAAGGTATATTTTTTTGTGTGTGTTTGGATAAAATGTTCTGTAGATATTTATTAAGTCCATTTAAATTAAAACATCTGTTATCTCCAGTATTTTTCTGTTTAATTTTGCCTTAGATGACTTGTATATTGGTAGTAGTGAGGAATTAAAGTCGCCCACTATTAATGTGAGACTGAAAGTATGGTTTGGATCTTAGTAATGTTTTTTTTTTTTTCAAAGTTGGTGCCCTTGAATTCAGGGGATACATATTAATAATTGATGTGTCTTCATTGACTTCTTCAAGCTGATTATGGGCATTGAGATATTAGAAGAGGAGCAGGGGGAAGAGTAAATTGGTAAGCCTCTGACAAAGTGTCTTTACTGCATTCAACTGGAATTTCAGGACATCAGAGGTTCAAGCAGGTCTGCTCAGCTTTCTTGATGAGTAGATACACTGAGGTTGTGTATTCTGCAATACATAATTCTCAAAACAAATTTTAGTATCAAGATAATTTTTTGTTTGAATTCTGGAATCATGTCTTCTGGTGGCCTGCCTCTGTCATGTCTAATCCATATAATTCTGGGAGTTTCTATGCGGGTGTGCTCCCACCATCCTCCCGTTCCCACCTTTCTGCTCTCAAATTCCCCAACACTAGGGACTATAAACTTGAAGAAGTTAATGAAGAGTCAGCGCCCCTATTCTCTGGGCTTGGGCAGTGAGGTGGTTAATATTGGGCTGTCTTTCTAGGGAAAAGTAGTGGTTTTGTTGGAACGGGGAGGATTAACTAGGATTTATTGCATAGTCATAATCTATTGGTAGAAATAAGTATAATTGTTATTAAGATGAAGTTATAATTTCTTAAATGGTACAAAATTTACTTTGATTTCAAATTTAAGGTTTTCATTGGTATGTGCTTCTTATTAATATAAAAGTGAGATTAATATTGTTACTCTCATAGGCATTGTGCCTATATAACACATATAGGAATACAAGACTTAGACCCAGTCCTTCTTCAACTTTTCTAACTGATTTGAGATGGTTAGCCTGTGAGTTAATGGCCTATAGCAAATTCATGGCTCTGAGTTTATTGTTAGGGTGTTTTCTATATTTTATTTAGAAATAGCTAAGAGGAGTTAACAGACAACAGTCCAGATTGCCTTACATGAATAGTTGGTTTTCAAAACGTCAGAAGTCCACAGAACTGAGGTTACAAACATTTCTGTATCAATGTTCGTTTTGATTAGAGACCTGTCTGCTCCTGACAGCTTCCTGTCTTGGATTCTAAGAAGAAATTGAGCATCTTTGGAGTTACCCCAGTTGTGGTGAGACAGCCACTAGGCAAGAATTGCCTCTTTTCATGTACAGACAAATCACTGTCCAGAAAAGGACACACTTGTGGAATAGTCGACTGATTATATCTGCCAAGACAGAGTAATCAGCCCTTAATAATTCTGTATCACTAGGTATGTCAGATGAGTCTGGGCCAGAAGGCTGAAGATCAGATACTCCAATGTTTTGTAGTATAGGGACGGTCCAGGTGTTCAGTGGTCTCTATAAATTGGCTAAGTTTTAGAAGCTATGCTTTGTGCTTCCCATAATTTCAGTTAACTCAGTCATTCTGTATTTCTGATGGGTTTGAAGACTTATAATCTCATAGCCAATCCCGGCTATTTACTTTGAGAGAAAAGGTTTGAGAGGATGGTTTTCAGCTGGCATTCATTCTAAAGCCAAGAAAAAAAAAAGCCAGGTTCAGAACTAAGTCTTTTAGTTAGAAGGGCTGACAGAGGTCCTGGTTAGTCAACAAAATGATGGACTTGGTATTAAGTCTATCTTGTACCTTACTGACACAAATTGGCATAGTTATGCTCTAATTGTATTTTAAGAGAAAAGTTTTATTTTAACAGGAAGGGTAATGTGTAGGAGAAGCTAAGGTGGGAGGAGTAAGGAAAGAAAGAGGAGAAGTAAGGAGAGGAGGAGGAGAAGGAAAGGAGGAGCTAGGTAACAAGACAGAGAAAGAAGGGGGGCGGGGAACATGGAGGTGGATGTTTGCATGTCTCCACCAGTCAAAGATAGTTGATATATCTAGGTTAGGTATTGGGTTACACTTCTGATTGTATGGGCATCTTGTTATTGAGCAGTACCAAACTTATAAAGCCTTTGATTAACTTTTTAAAAAATTGTATAAAAGCAAAAAGGAGAAGGGGGGATGGGATAGGGATTTTCTAATGAGAGAAAATGTGGAAAGGGGATGGTATCTGAAATGTAAATAAAATATCCAATAAAAAAATTAAAAAAAAAGAATTGATGTGTCATCTTGGTGGATTTTTGCTTTGATAACTGTGAAACATCTCTCCCCATCTCTTTTAATTAATTTTGGTTGGAAGTCTATTTTGTTAGCTATTAGGATAGCTACATTGACTTTTTCTTAAGCTGGCAACTGGGCATCTGGGTTTGTGGTGATGATATGTTTAGGTACCAATTTCTGGGTTTGTCTTTGTTGGATGGGAATTGTTCCTTGCTTTCTGTTATATCTCTGGTTTTCTCACTTGTGTGGCCTCTGTTTAAGAGGATACTTTTGACCTGAGTTGGGACTGGACTTCTGGTGATCACTGTAGTATGAAGTAAGTGGTCTCTGCTTGAGTTGGGGGTAGGAGTTCTGGTGGGATGCTTTGCTTCTGATCCAGCAGAAAGTCTCTGCCTTGATTAGAGACTGGAGTTTCAGGGGTTGTTAGGGTCTCTGGTCCAGCAGGAAGTGTCCTTTTGTGTTTGGCATTGGGGTATGGCAAGTAGGAGGGGAAGAGTGACTAGGTATATGATGGGTGGCTTACCTATTCTTGTGGCAGGCACAGCCTGTGTTTACACAGGGGTTGTCTGCCTGACAAAACATAAATAGTTGTGGGGCTGTCCTCAGTCTGTGTGCTTTCCTTTTTTTTTTCTTCTGGCAGTTGGAGCCTGTGGTTGGATGAGATAACCTGTTCTTCTGGGAGGTGTGGTCTGTTCTTGGCTTGGGGTGTTTTTTGGAGGAGGCCCAAAGAATGGGAGAGGTCTGCAGGCTGACACTCTCCTGGTCTAGTACATTTGGCTGATGGTTGGACAGGGAATATTTGCCTGAGGGAACAGAATATGTGTGTATGGGTGGGTGGGGGGTTTTGCAGGGTGCGTGCTTACCTATTTTTTTTTGGAAGTGGTGACTATGGTTGCTAGGGGACACTTACTGAAAGGAATCTAAAAAGAGAGGAAGGTCTGTGGTTGACTGTATGGCCTGTGGTTGGGCAGGGGCTTTCTGCCCTAGAAAGCTGAAATAGTGGGAGGGGATCCCCAGGTTGTGTGCTTACCTGTTCTTCTGTTAGGCAGGGACTGTGGCTGCCCTGACCATATTTTCATGTGCATTCCATTTAAATTTTGCTTGTATCATTCAATGAATTTTCCTGTTCTGTTTAAGGTGTGTGTGTGTGTGTGTGTGTGTGTGTGTGTGTGTGTGTGGCTTTCTGGACATTTTTTTCTGTTTTGAAAATAGATTTCTTTCTCCTGCAATATATGTTGATTGTAGTTTCCTTTCCTTCTACTTCTCCTTACTTCCCCTCTGGCTTCACTCCCTTTCTCTCTCTCAATAAACAGGGCTTCTAAGAGATAACAACCAAACATGACAAAATAAAATATAATAAGATGAAGCAAGTCTATCATATTGAATTTTGCCATGGCAACTCAACAGGTAAAAGATCCCAATTACAGGGAAGAAAGTCAGACTTATTTGTTCTCACAGTCAAATGTCCTGTAAAAATGCTAAGCTAGTAGTAATAGCATATAGATGGAAGACCTGATACAGGCTTTTGTAGGCCTCATCATTGAGGCTTTTGTAAGCTCATATGATCTTTGCTTAGTTGACTCAGAGGACTTTGTTATCCTGGTGGCCTCTATCTTTCCTGGTTCTTACAGTCTTTCCATCTTCTCTTCCACAGTGTTCCCTGAGCTCCAAAGTGGAATGGGATAGGAAGAGATATAATGAAGACTTCCAATTTATACTTACTCTCCTCACAGTGCATGGCTGTGGGTCTTTGTATCTGTTTCCACCCATTGCCAGAAGAAGCTGCTCTGACAGTGACTGAATAAGGCACTGACCTATGACTATATCAGAATATTATTAAAAATCATTTTATTGATCTTTTTTAGAGCAATGGTGTTCGCATTTACTCTAGATCTCTCAGCTATTTAGTCTCTGGTTTTTGGTAACCCAAGCATTGTTAGGTATGGGTTCCTTCTCAGAAAATGGGCCTTAGATCAAATCAGACATTGGTTGGCTACTTCCACATATTCTGTGCCTCCATTTTCCTAGCATATTTTGCAGTAAGGACAGGTTGCCAGTTAAAAGTTTTATGGCTTGATTGGTATCCACATTTTTTTCAGTAACCCGCAGAGCATGTTCCCACACCAAAGAGACTAAAACTTAGGCATGAGAGCTCCATGTGGGCACCTGCTAGACTTCTCCATGTTCAGTGAGTTATGTGGGTCTTTTCCTATCACTGAGACCCTGCTGACAGTTTGTGAAGAGCAACCTTTTGTCTTATCAATAGTCTGAGTCCTTTGAGGATTTTCAGGGTCCGCCCCTACCCCAGTCAACTCAGTCAATTGAATGCACCTTATTCCCACCACTGGAAACCTTGTCTGGCTACAAGAGATGGCTAGTTAAGATTCTATATCGCTCATTACTGGAAGACATCACTAGGATTACCTCCATAGAGTCCATGACGTTTCCACCGAACTAGGTTCCATACTACCCACAAATGCCTTGAATTTCAGTCATCTCTCCCCACACTCTCTCCCTCTACTCCATCCTATCCCCAACCACAATAAGCCTGCCCATAAAATCTATTCTATTTCCCCATGACAGGGGAATCCCTGCCTTCCCCAATCTCCAGACTCTTCCTCTTTACGTAACCTCTCTATGTCTATGGATTGTAGCTTGGCTGTCATTTATTTAAGGGCTCATATATCTTCATAAGTGAATGCATACCCCAGGATGATTTTTTTTCTAGTTCCATCTATTGCCTCCAAACTTTATGATGCCATTTTTTTAAACAGCTGAGTTGCACAAATGCACAATTTACTTTATTCTTCTCTTGATGGACATCTAGATTGTTTCTAGTTTCTGGGTCTGATGAATAAATGCTTAGTGAAAATGGTTAAGCACATGTCCTGTGGCAGAATGAAGTGTCCTTTGGTACACTGCCAAGGTATATACTTTGTGTTCCTCTTGCCTCGCATCCCTGCCAGCATGAGCTGCAACTTGTGTTATTGATCTTAGTCATTCTGAAAGGTTTTAAATGAAACCTCAAAATAATTTTGACTTATATTTCCCTGATGGCTAAGAATGTTAACATTTAAGTGTTTCTCAGCCATTCAAAATATCTCTATTGAGAATTCTCTGTTTAGATCTGTTCCCCAAGTTTTAACTGGATTATTTGGCTTTAATATCTAGTTTCTTGTGTTTTTGTATATTTTGGATATTAGATGTGGAGTTAGTAAATTTCTTTCCTGTTACCCAGGCTGCTGCTTTGTCACAGTGTGCTTTGCCTTGTACAATTTTTTCAGTTTCAAGAAGTCTTATTTATTAGTTGTTGGTAGTACTGCCTATGCTGTTGGTACTCTGTCCAGAAATTTGTTTCCTGTGCCAATGTATTAAAAGCCGTTACCTACTTTCTCTGTTTTGAGGTTCGGTGTATCTGGTTTTGTGGTGAAGTCTTTGATCTATTATACTTGACTTTTGTGCACAGTGATAAATATAGATTTATTTGTAACTTTTTACATATAGACATCCAATTTGACAAGCTCTATTTTTGAAGATGATTTCTTTTTTTCCAGTGAGCATTTCTAGCTTTTTAAAATTAAAAGTAACGTGGTTATATGTGTGCAGATGGATGTCTAGGTCTTCCATTCAATCCCACTGATACACATGTCTGTTTAGGGCAATACCATGTGGTTTTTATTACTAAAGTTCTATAGAGCTACTTGAAAATTGAAATGGTGAAACACCCAGCAGTTCTTTTATGTTCAGTGCCCTTTTAGCTATCCTGGGTTACTTTTTTTTTTTTTTCTAGATAATGTTGAGAATTATCCTTTCAAGATTTGTAAAGAACTGTGTTGGAATTTTGATGGACATTGCATTGCATCTGTACATTACTTTTACTAGAATAGCTATTTTTCCTATGATAATCATTCAGACTAATGAGCATGAGAGGACGTTCCTTATTCTGATATGTTCTTAAACTGCTTTCTACAAAGACTTGAAGTTTTTATTATACAAGTTTTCCATTTGCTTAGTTAGAGTGGCCCTGAGATATTTTATATTATTTGAGCCTATTGTGAAAGGGTATTGTTTCTCTGATTTCTTTCTCAGTCCATTTGTCATTTGTACATATGAGGGCTACTGATTTTGTGTGTTAATCTTGTGTCCAGAAACTTTCCTGAAGGTGTATATTAGTTGTCTAAGTTTCATGGTGAAATTTTTAGGGTCACTTATATATACTGTCATATCATATCCTGCAAATAATGATACTCTCCCTTTTCAATTTGTATTCCATTAATCACCCTCATTTTCTCACTGATGTAGACAAAAGTGCAAGCACTGCATTGAATAGATATGGAGACAATGAATGATACTGTCTGTCATGTTACCTCTTTTAGTGAAAAGGTTTAGACTTTCTCAACATTCATTTTAATTTGGGTATAGGCTTGTTGTAAATTGCTTTTGTTATGTTTAGATATGTCCCTTAAATCCCTAATCTCTTCAAAAGATTTTTAATGTAAGGGTGTTGGATCTTATTAAAGACCTTATCTGCATTTAATAAGATATTGTGTTGTTGTTGTTGTTTTGGCTTGTTTATGTAGTAAATTATATGTATAGATTTTTAGAATATTCAACTATCCCCAAATTTCTTGGAAGAATCCTACTTGGTCATGATGCATGAAATTTTGATGTATTTCTGAATTTAGTTTACAAACATTATATTTAGTATTTTTCATCTGTATTTATAAAGATAATAGGTATGCAATTCTCTTTGTTGTTGTTGTTGTTGTTGTTGTTGTTGTTGTTGAGCCTTTATGTGCTTTGGGTATCAGCCTCATAAAATAAATCAGGCAATGGTCCTTCTGTTTCTTCATTATGAGAAAATATGAGGAGTACTGGCATTAACTATTCTTTGAAATTTTGGTAGAATTCTTTGGTACAACAGTCTGACCATGGTTTTGTTTTGCTTTTTGTTTTTGTTTGTTTTGTGTGTGTGTGTGTGTGTGTGTGTGTGTGTGTGTGTGTGTGTGTTTCCTTTTTGAAACTTTTAATGACTTCTATTTCACTAAGGGTCACAGGTCTATTCAAATTTCTTACCTGTTCCTTATTATCTTTAGCAAGTGGTACCTGTGGAGAATTTTATCCTTTCTCTTACATTTTCCAATTTTGTCGAGTACAAGTTTTTAGACTATGACCAAATGATTGTTTGGATTTCCTGAATGTCTATTGTTATGTACCACCTTTACCTTTTGATTTTGTTAATTTTGATATTTATTCTTAGCTTTTGGTTCAGGTATGGGTTTGTCTATCTTGATTTCTCTCAAAGAACAAATTCTTATTATGGATTCTTTGTATTGTTCTCTGTGTTTATTTTATTGGTTTCAGACTTCATTTTGATTTGTTCTTGCCATCTACTTCCTTTGGGTGTGATCACTTGTTTTTGCTGTAAAGCTTTCAGGTATGTTGTTAAGTTGCTAGTATGAGATCTTTACAATTTTTATGTAGGCACTTAGTGCCATGAACTTTTCTCTTAGCACTGCTTCCATTGTGTTCCATATAATTTTGCATATGCTGTGTATTCACTTTCATTGAATTATAGAATTTTTTATTTATTTCTTGGTCTACTTTTTATTCAGTAAAGAGTTGTTCATTTTCTATGAGTTTGTAAACTTTGAGTTGTCTGTATGAGTGAATGTACATATCCAGTTTTAATTGGTGGTGGTTTGATAGGATGCAGGGAATTATTTCAGTTTTCTTGTATCTGTTGAGACTTATTTTGTATCTAATCACATAGTCTTTTGTGTTTGGGTGAAATCTTCTATTAATATCTGTTAGGTCCATTTGGTTTATAATGTCTATTGGTGCCAGCGTTTCTTTGTTTAGTTTTTGTCTGGATGACCACTTTATTGGTGAGAGTGGATATTAAAGTCTCCCACTATCAGTACATAAGGGTCAATGGGTGATTGAGGCATTTTTCTTTTTAAATGTGTGTACCCTTGCATTTGGAGCATAGATCCAAAGAATTGAAATATCATTAAGGTGGATTTTTGTTTCCATAAATACGTACTGTTTTTCTTATCTCTCTTGATTAGGTTTGGTTAAAAGTATGTTTTGTTAGATATTAAATGGCTATTTCAGTTTGCTTCTTAGGTCTATTCACTTGTAATATCTTGTTTCCAACCCTTTACCCTGAGATGATTTCTATTCTTGATATTATGATTTTTGGATGCAAAGATGGCCTTTATCTTGTTTTTAAATTTATTCTTTGTGTGCACATTTATTGTTGAGTTTATCATAAAATATCATATTTCCTCCATTTACAGTGATTAAAAGGGTTGTTTGGTGTAGTAATTTGGGCTGACACCTGTTGTCTTGTATAGTCTGAAAGATATCTGTCCAGAGTTTTCTGGCTTTTAGAGTCTCCATTTAGAAGTCAAGTCTAATAGATCTGCCATTATATGCTACTTGGTCTTTTCCCCTTCCAGCTTTAAATATTCTTTCTTTGTTCTATAAATTTATTGTTTTGATTATTATATGATGAAAGGAACTTTCTTTGCTAGTCTAATGTATGTGTTATTCTGTATGCTTCTTCTATTTTCATGGCCATCTCCTTCTTTAGGGTAGGAATTATTTCTTCTAAAACTTTTCCATGACTTTGATAAAAAACATTTTCTGAGTCTCTGAGTTGGCTTTCTTCTCTCTCCTCTACACCTTCTATTCTTGGGCTTGGTCTTTTCATGGTATGCCATATTTTCTGGATATGTTTTGTCAGGAGTTTTTTAGATTTAACATTTTTTTGACTGATGTACCCATTTCTTTTATCACATCTTGAATACATTAGATTCTCTCTTCCATCTTTTATATTTTGTTGGTGAAACTTACCCCTGTATATCCTGTTTGTTAGATTTTCTATTTCCAGAATTCTCTAAGTTTGTAGTTTTTTTTATTGCTTCTATTTCTGATTTTAAGTTGTCAATACCTTTATTTACTTTCTTTAACTGTTTTAGCTATTATTCTTGGTTCTCTTTAAAGGATTTATTAATTGCCTCTAATTGTTTGTGTTTTCCTGGATTTCTGAAAGAAATTTATTTATTCAGCTTTAAGGACCTATATCATCTTCTTATAGTTGGTTTTAAGGTCTTATTCTTGTGCTTCTGGCGTGTTAGACTATTCTAGTGTTCTATTGTAGTAATTTAGCTAGCCTCTGGTAGAGATGTATTGTCCTGAGTGTTGTTGATTATATTTCTATGCTCCCGTCTTGGCACCTGGGATCTGGAATGATAAACAGTCTAGGTGATAATTTCTGTATTTGTCTTTGTCTGGTAGGTACTTTATTTTTTGGTTTCTGTTTTCAGAGAGTGTGAAGGCTGTGTGTTGCTGCTTACGTTGCTTGCTTGTGTTGCTGGCCTGTTCAGCGGGTGTGTTCAAAGAGAATGCCTGCTGGTATTAGAGGCAGGATAACTGGGATGAATTGGGGAAAGAAATGTTTGTGGAAAAGGATTTTCTCCTCCACTGGTTATGGAGTCAGAAAGAAAAGGGAAAACACAGCATATTTCTAGCTACCCAGCTGGGAATAAGGAACATTGTTCTCAGAAGCAGTAGAAGAGATCTGGGTCTGCCTTTAACCTACTTGTTGCCCTGTAAAGAGCTGCCCTTAGGTTAGTAAAGAGTGCTTGCTGGAGTTGAGGTCTAGGACAAAGCAGAAAATGAGGGGAGGAATATTAGGAGGGTGTATTTTGTGGGACCTATAGGAAATGTGAGCAGGGGTGAGGAAAGGCTGCAGCTGGCGTTCTGTCATAGTGCTAGAGTAGAGCCTGAGGATTGGGTCTGGGGAAACACAGAGAAAAGAGAAGGTTTCCTGGCAGCCTACCTGATTTTATGGTAGGTATAGCTTATGGTTTAGCAGGGGTTGTCTAGTGAAGTTGGGAGCTGATATACAAGATGATTAGGGTGAGAAAAGTTAAGAGATGATGGTCTGTGGGATCCACAAGTAACATGGAGAGGGTTGAGGGAAGGCTGCTCTTGATGGTCTGTATCAGTGCTAAGGATAAGAATGGAGGATTGAATCTGGGAGGAACAGAGAGAAAGGGAGAAAGTATTACTCTACAACAAACCCACAGCCCTAAATACTCTACACGTGGTCATTTCTGCTTAGATATTATCCTGTTGATATAACCTAGAGAAGGAGACATTGTGTGTTTCTTTGTCTCCATCACTCTCTCTGTTAGAATGTTGTATTACTACTGTGGCTAGTATGACAAATCCGCATTTCTCAGGTTTTCTTCCAATGCATTTTTGGAATGTGACCAAACTGCCATCTAGTAGATATGTTCCATGGACTTACATTTTATAGAGTGCAATATGGTGTGGTTAGAGGGGGTACCTCAGTGGGCCCATGATGAAGTATCCCGCCCACCGAGGTACCAGCCACACAATGGGTCTAGTAAAGAATAGAGTTATTTGAGGGCATGGGAAGGAGAGTTGAGAAGAGCGTAGATTGAGAGAAAGAGAGGGGACAGGAAAGACGGAGAGAAAGAGAGAGAGAGAGAGAGAGAGAGAGAGAGAGAGAGAGAGAACAGGCCAGCTAAAACATGTGGAAAGAGAAAGAGAGAGAGGAGAAAGAGTTTAGAGAGAGTGAAGGAGGTTAGAGAGTCAGAGAGTCAGAGAGTCAGAGAGGCCAAACAGTCCCTATTATAGCAAACCACTCCTACCTGGCTGTTGCTAGGTAACTGTTGGGCAGAGTATAGAAGGAATGTCAACATCCTCCATTTAGGTTTAATTTTTTTTTTAAAGGAGAAACTAGAAAGAGGTGATGGCCAAGCAGGAACAGGGTTATTGTGGTTTTTATTTGCTTCTTCCGGACTTTGAGAAGATGTGTCTCTGGAAAACCTAAGAAAATGTGGATGGAAATGTTGGTCAAGTCTTAGGAGAGTTGGCTGCTTGTTTGCTATTCAAGGTCTGTGAAACCATCTGTAGGTAGAAAGGTGCAGGTCCATTAGAAGTAGCTGTGTCTGTGAGAGTAGGTTGAGGCATCTGTGGGTTGCTTTTCTGGAGCTGTCCTGGATGCAGATTTGAGTAAATGCCTGGACTTGGTAAGATGCTGAAACACACACACACACACACACACACACACACACACACACACACGTTAGAAAGCAAAGTTAAGTAGATTTGGGAGAAAAACTTTTTTAAGTGTACATTTGAAACCCTTAGATCTTGGTTGTTGAGGAGAGGAGAGTCCCAAAACCAGGGTACAGGAGGGGAATCCCACCTCTTAGAATAGGCAGTAAGTGGGAACTTAAATTATTGATTGGCAGGTGTACTTATCCAGATGAAGTCTACTTGGTCCATGAGAGGTAGATCTGAGTGTGTTTCCTGGAGCTTATATGTTTATAAAAGAGATAAATTTGTTAATAGCATGAACAGGCTTTAAGCGAGCTTAGGGAAGGCAAAAACCTTTTTTGGAGCAGAGGAGTAAGAAGGGCATTTTCCTTCTGACTAGGTGACTAAATATATATTAATATATATTAATTTGTTGTCAATTAAAGGAAAGTTGAAATTTTGATGACCTTGTGAATATGATAGTTGATCATATATTTTAGCATTAAAAACACATTTTCAGTCTATAGTAAACCAAAGGAAATTTAATACTTGAACTTGTGATTATCAAAGTTGGATCTTATAGTGAAATGTTTTGTTAGAGTTAGGCTAACTTATAAGAACTCTATTAATGTTAGAACATTGTCATAACAAGGGAGGAAACATGAAGCATTTAGTCACTGGAAACAGGGTGTAGATAAGGAAGTAGCAGGAGGTTACATCTGTGAAGGGTTATGTCTGAACTTGTGTATCCTTTATCATGAAGCCTGTGAGCAAGGCAAACCTGTCTTTCTTTTTTTTCCTTTTCCCTTTCTTTCTTTCTTTCTTTCTTTCTTTCTTTCTTTCTTTCTTTCTTCCTTTCTTTTTAAATAAGAGATATGGTAGTCTTAACTAGTTAACAAATTGACTAGTGACCTAATATGGGAGTGGATTACCTTGGGGTAAGGAGTTAAGTTTGTGTTCTAGCTGTCAAGCTGTAGTTATTTTAGCTGTCAATGTAATGAGAAATCTGGGAAGAATAAATTATAATCTAGATGTCATATATTAATTAAAATGACAGAGGTTAGTCAAAGCCTACTACTTAAACAATTTTCCTAAGTCTCTGTTGTTCCTATCGAAACTTGCATCAGACTCCAGAAAATGAAGCTTTTTACAGTTTTGATTGAGCCCTGGCAGTGGGTGAGGCAATGGAGCAAGCAGTCTTTCTCAGTGATTATCATATCACAATCTAGTTAGTCTCTTGTTGCTGTTCCCGTATCTTCTTGGAGACCTTGGGAGGGTCACTGTCAGCATTTGGGAGTCTCTGTCATAGTAAGCTTAAACATTTAATGTTGTATTTAGCAGATTTGTGACAAGATTGAGAGTTAGGATCTATCAAGTATATCCGAGTTAAACAATCTGTGTTTGAATTATTTGTAATGACAACAAAAACAAGGCTAAACATATCTTTTAAGACAGTAGTCTTTAATCTTTTTAATGTTGTAAATCTTTAAATTAATACTAAAATTATTATTTATCAAGGCAGGATAAAAAATATATGAAAAATTTGTCTTAATTGGTAAGTTTCTTTAGAGACCTTAAATCAGGTTATTGTAAAGTAAGAAGGCAGTGAAGTAGGAAATGCCCATAACAAAGATGACAGATAGTCATGAGACTGCTCTCAACTAAGATGGCGCTGAAGCTACAGTCAACCATAAGATCTCCCTTAACTAGGTCCGCATGAAGCAATAATTCTGCCTGCCTGAGGAAAGTCACATATTTGCTATACCTTAGCGTGGAACAGCAGCAAACATATAAAAAGACAAATAGACACATTTTGTGTGGTGGACAGTATATTATGTACATGTGAGGAGATCTTTTCCTGTCACCACAGGCAGTGCCTGCTGCTGTGCGTGGAGCGGTGGTGGCCTGGTACATCTGAGCTATATGGTGTGGCTTGGCTGCTCCTTGTCCCATCACAGCTGGTGTGAACCAGAATGAGAAGAAACCAGAGATTAAAATTTCCCAGGTAGTAGACATTTAAGACTGTGTGCTGGAGCAAGTAAAGACAGCTACGGGAGTTGGCAGGAGCTGTAGGAGCCTGAAGGTGCAGACAGTGGCTTGGGTCAGGCAGGGAACAAGAGAGCAAGAGAGCAAGGGGAAGGATGTAAGGCAGAGAGCAAGGTAGTCAGAGCAAAGATGGGAAAAAGCCTGGTATAGAAATCTTTCTATTTTCTGGATCACTGGTGAGAAGTAAAAAATAAAAATTGTTTTTGATTTGTTTTGTTCAAAGAGCCATTAAGGGGCCATTTTGAGTTATTAGTTAGTGAGTATTGGTTCCAAATTTAGCCAGTGAATTCAGAAGACTTTAAGACAGGGAGGCAACCCAATAGGGAGTCTGGAAGTAGAGCAAAGACATTTTCTTTTGAGTAAGAGTAGAAGTTATCAATTATTTCTATCAGCTTCCTGAGGACAAATTAATAACCAGAAGTGGACAACCAGGCAAGATCACCAGGTCATCATGAAGTCAAACTGGGGGCTGAAATTTAGGCCAGTGTCTGAGAAGCAGGAGAATGATTTACCTAGGCCTGAGATATTCAAGCAGCAAGAAGGAAACCATTTTGAGACGGGAGAAAGATGTCACCCAAGGGAAAATGTCCTAGAACAGTCAGGACTGTGAATACCTGTGTCTCCAAGGACACCAGAGGGCAGACAAGAGTTCAGAAGTCCTCCCTGCCTCCCTTGGGACCAGGGGCTGTTTAAACTGACTGGGGCCAGGAGAAGCTGACTAGTTCACCAGTGTTTGGATAGAGATATATCGATCCAGTGGCTGGAAAGTTCATGTGGCAGTGGGAAATATGAATCTGCAAGTTTGTAAATCCGAGTCATAGAAAATGTGAACCTTTGAGTTTCTGAATCTGAGGCATTGCACCAAATGATGTATTTTATAAAATCAAGGATACATTTTATAGGGCTTGGTATGGTGTGGTGGGATGGGGTACTCTCAGTAGGTCCATGCTAAGACATCCCTCCTACTGAGGTACCAGCCATATGATGGGTAGTACAGAATAGAGTTTATTTGAGAGCATGGGAAGGGAAGTTGAGAAGGGAGTAAGGCAGAGGAAGAGAGGGAACAGAGAAGGAGAGAGGGAGGGGGAGGGGAGGAGGAGGGGGAGGAGAGGGGAGAGGGAGGGGAAGAGGCAGAGGTAGAGGCAGAGGCAGAGGCAGAGGCAGAGGCAGAGGCAGAGGCAGAGGCAGAGGCAG
>JANHMN010000009.1:6190298-6209842 GCA_030674055.1 Rhabdomys pumilio | reverse complement strand
GGGAGAGGGAGAGGGAGAGGGAGAGGGAAACAGAGATAAGAGGCCAGCTGGAATATTTGGAGAGAGAGGAGGGAGAAGAAGGGGAGAAAGGAAGAAACAGGTCAGGAAGAGTAAAGGGGATCAGAGAGTCAGAGAGTCAGAGAGAGTCAGAGATGCAAATCAGTCCCTTTTATAGCAAGCCAGGCATACTTGGCTGTTGCTAGGTAACTGTTGGGCAGAGTATAGAAGGAATGCCAACAATTAGACCTGTACCTCCTTTCTCATCCATGACCTTGTTGTAGGTGTTTGTGTTTTTTAGCAGTAATGACAGGGTGGTTGTACTAAGACTTCACATAGGCATGCGTTCTAGGGAGCTTCTGTAGTAGCAGTTTGGAGTTTCTAGATCCAAGTGTGTGTGTGTGTGGTGGCTTTGAGGAGAGTAGACTCTTGAAGCTCATGTTTTTCAGCGCTGCTTTTCAGAGATAATGATTGCTAGGTGACTATCACTCGCTAGTTCGGAACTGCTTTCCAGACCTGTCTTACAAACTTTATGAGCTGCTAGGTCCCTACAGGGATCACATTTGCTGATGCTGGTCAGAATAGCTCCTGATTAGGGTTCTACATTAACTAGTAGATATGTTCATTTATATTTTATAGGGAAGGAAATGAAACCACTGAGGATAAAAATAAGACCTATTCCAAATTTTCCTGACTTAAGACTTGCTCACATAAGTACTGTGACTGATAATAGCAATCAGACTACGCCACTTGGCTTATGGTAAACTAGGCACTGATCTCAGGAATTACCTTTGGTAAGTTACAGATTTTCACTACAATTATATGACCAAGCCTTTAAAAGTACTATTTTTATTATTTTATTCATTATCCATGAAATGAACATGAAAAGCCTAAAAAACTTGCCCAAGGTAACAAAGATATACTCTTAAATTTACAGATAGTCCCAGTGGCTAGGTGACCTTCATCAACAAAACAAAACAAGACAAAACAAAACAAAACAAAACAAAAACCAGGATTTATCTTGATTTTATACCTTACAATTTTACTTCTTTAAATAGTGTTTAATATTCCATGCTAACTATAGAAATTTTGTTGTTACATATTTATTCATTAAGCTAAATGGTTGTCTCACAAGAATATTCTACATAGATTCTTGGTATGTCTTCAATTCCAATATTGTGGAAATGGCACCACCAGAGAGTTATAGAATCTCAGTGTTGGAAGGACGATTAATTATCTCTTTCAAGGACTAGAGTTCTCTCCTTGCTCATTTATCAGTCAACCTGGGAGGCTCAGCATTTCCCTCGACAGCCAGTTTATCTTCCGCTAAGATCGATCCATAAGTCTTCCTAAGACTGAGCTGAATATGCATTTAGAATCTTACTCATACCATTGGTAAATACATTCTGTGTCACAAGAAGCTTTTCAGGCATTGAAAGGCAAACATGTTTCCTGGATGCTCTCTTCTTCTCCAGTACCATAATAGAATATTAGCCATTGATTGGATAAACAGATAACAAAAATTTTAGCGATTATGCAAATATTCTCAGTGTCAGGGAGATTTTATTCCATCCACACCCTGCCAAATCTCATTTGACTTTGAGTTTATTTGAGATAAACACAGATTTAAAGTTGGCGTGATTGGGGATGATAAGTCCCTTGTTTGAGTCTGTGGGAACCTTATCTCAACATTAAGTCATATTGAAATGAGGTCCAGTTAAGTCAGTGATGTTTTCCTTCTTTGCAACTGTCCATTTTGTCCTCTCTGCTGGAGCCATATTGTGTTACTGTGGGCAGGTTAATATCTACAGCCAGGAGATTATATATATATATATATATATATATATATATTTCTGCCCAGCAGACAATTTTCCTTCTCTTTGTACTATATATCCTCATTGCTTTATTGTCATGATTTCTGGTCAATGCTTGGATGCCCTCAGAGCACTTCAAAATTTTTTATATGTCTCTGTCCTGTGGATGGCATCTTAAGTTTATCTTTATAAATATTGCACAGCTTTTTTTGTAGTAGCTTATCTCTGTTGCACATATTTTAAATGTGCAATGATATGTAAATATCAAATGTAAGAAATTGCATTGTTTTTTAAATTCATTTAATATATCAAAACTGGGTGTGTTCATGAACCTGTCACTGCAAATATTTGCACAGTCACTAAAATTTTGTTACATGTTTATTCAATCTTTGGCTGAAATCTTTTATAATTGTATGGAAGGTTTCCCTTCAGGCTAATGTACAGTCTTTCAATTATTTTCATTCCAATAAGATTTTATTAATTTTCTCTAAGGATAACTCAATTTTTAAATTTTGAAAAGAAAACTTATTTTCTTAGATTTTCCTGAATACCTAATCTAAATTCTCAAAACTACTTTCACTTAATTTAGTAAATATATAACTGACTTCGACTAAGTATGATTTCTCCCTTTCAACTCCCGCTAACTAGTTTTAAAATAGAATCTTGCTTAAGATTGATTTTATGCATCTATACATATGAGTTATGTTTACAAAAGTATTTGAGAATAAAGAGGGAGATGGCAAAGAAGCATATTTTACACACTACTGTATATTAGTGTTTGAGAAACGTATCATTAATATGTTATCTAATATTTAGTTCATATTCAAATGTCACAATGGTGATCTTCATAACAGTATGCAAACAAGGCTCACATGTTGTATTTAGCTGTCAAGCCTCTTAGTCTTTCTAAGACTAAAATAGTTCCTCTGCCTTTTTCAGCTTTCATACCACTGATGAGTTTTAGAGTAGCTTTTTGGAATTGTTTTGAAGACTGCTTTTATATTTGGATTCATCTTGTTTTTCTACAATGATATTCTGGCAAACCATTTATTTTATTTATTTACTTATTTGTTTATTTATTTATTTATTTATTTATTTATTTATTTATTTATTTGGCAAGACTAGCATGTAGGTGATATTTGTTTCTTAGCAGATGACATCATGTGACAGATGATGTCTGGATCTTGCCAATAATGATTGTCATTTGATTTCTTGACAAAAGTAGTGTGCACTGAGTTTCTCTACTTCAAAGGCACCATTTCTTTTGCTGTCCTGTGCCCACTTCTCTCTCAGGGTAGCCAGGACCCTCATGGCTGGGGTAGAGGGAGGGATGCTTAGTTGGGGAAAGTGGGTGTAGTACATAATCTTGGTCAGCTGTGAATACTGGGGGTAAAAACCACACACCTGTGGACAATTTCTGAGAACTGGTTCAGTTTATTTGAGGGAAAGGGGAATTTATGGCCCTAGGGAGGTGGCAAGTGTATCTGAGGCAAGGTCTAGTATGGCCAGTGCACAGTTGAACAGGATGATAGTCTTGGAAGATACTTCATCTGCATACTCAGGACCTAGGAGGTCAGAGGTCCTGGCGGAGGGGGAACCTTATAAGGTAAAACAAGGAGTAAAGCCTGGAAACTGTTAGGGTAATAAATTCTTACCAGGGTTAATGATGGGAGAGCTAGCTTTCTGGTGCCAGGTTGGGAGGAGGGGAGAAAGCCAACTTCTGCCATCCCCTTTGAGGTTTCCAGGGTTGAAGCTTTTGTGACCGTTCCTCCGTGACCCTGGGCCATTATGGTCTGCATTCTCCTTCATATTTCCTAGCTACTCTGTCTGTTCGTTTAAAAATTAGAATGTCTGCATGTTCTTCACACTTAAGCATGTCAGACTGCTGCACCATCAACGAGTCTGTAGCTAGCTGTCAGTGTGAAAATGAGTGGATCGTAGTTAGTGCAGCCACTTCGTACCAACCTAGTCACTAAGCGTGAGTGTACAGTTCATAAATAAAGCCTGTTAGGTGATTATCGTTCTGGACACCAGCCTGCTTTGTGGAGCACTTATAAACAAGTATATTGACTAGTGAAAATTTACCATCAGCCCATAAACATAGCTGTTCTCTTTCTGGATGTCTCCAGTCCCATGTCATTCACGTAATTTGGGCTTATTACCTCTGCAATCTGTAAATTGACTTGGAGAAGTCTGAATCTTTGTACACTAATCACTAGACACAACAATGTGCAGTATGTTCGTGCTTAAGTATGCTTACCCACTTGAGACTGTTATTCCAGGTATTGTTTTAGGCACCAAGGCAAAATCACAAGTGCTTAAATCTATGGATCTATGTAACTAGAATTTTTTCTGCAAAGTTCACACTGGAAGCTATCTTATTAGGTCTATTGTTGTCTGTTCTAACTGGGCTATTCTATACATAAAGTAAGTTTCCTCAGAACTCCAATACTTTGGCTTTTTAGACAGAACACCTTTTGATTGACAGTCACTCTTGCTGATTTTTTTGATGTGTGCTAAGCTATTTTGTCCTAAACTGTCTACATATGATACGCTATTGATTATAAACATTAAGCATTTGTTTTGGTCTCCTTGGTTTTGGAATTTTCTAATGAGGCAAAAGACATCAAATAATTCCTTAGAAATTCTGTAACCTCAAGAAACAACACAACAGACAGAGTTAAATAGCAAGGAGAAACCTGATTCAAGACTGATTTCATGAGACTAAAAGTCACTCCGTAGAAACCAAAGGCAGGCATACTTAAAGGGCCAGAATGAGCTAGTGGAAGGTTGGCAGGGTGGCTGCCCAGTGGGCTTAGGCACTTTGTGTGTATGCTAATTAGTGTTTATTATAGTGTGGTTTCTATCCTATATCCTACCACACATACTAGATGGTGAGGAAACCTTGTTTGGAAGATTACATTTCAAAAGAATGACTCCCAGGTTCTTTGCAAGGAGGACTCAGAGTTGTCAAACAGGTAAGGGACTGGAAGATGTATTTACATTTCAAAGGCACAGGCAAAGACTTTGCAATTACAAGTTTTCTGAATTGCAGTGCTCTAGAGAAGGTCAGAGCCCAAAGTTAGGAAGAAAGTTTTCTACCTTGAGTCAAGCTGAAGTAGGACCCTCAAGGCTGTCTTGATAAAAGCAGAATTGTGTCTTTTTACATCTATATGAATACAAAAATCTTTACTGACTTTGAAACAAGTTCCTGGTCATAGGCAAAAGCTGTATGGAAAGAACATGTCCTCTCACCCCCACAAAAGTATCAAAGATCAAATCCACCAACTTGGACAAAGGCAAGAGGTTTTGGGCCAGGAAAAGAGAGGTTATGGTGTCCGCAAAATCAGTTTGCAGTGATTGTGTTTCTGATCCACAAGAATTTTCTCCAAATTTCTCTCCTCCAAATTACATACATGAAGAAAAACATTTTTAAATTTACTTTTCCTCTAATTAATTTAACTCTGACAATGTAGTGTTGGGCCTGGCAAAATGCATAGCAATTAATTCCCACACTTAACACACCATAGAAATAGTCTCATGGTCCTTTGTGTAGGTTTTTAATATGAGCCTCCTGTCTCAATTCTAATGTTTGGCATTTTAAAATTCTGCTTTTCATTATAAAGTACGTGCATTGTAGATGTGGTTTCATTATTTTAGTTTTTTGTTCAAAGACCTTGGCATGCCCTATGGAAAGAACCAAATGTGAATAAATGGTTTAAGATTTTTAAAACCTCCTTTATTTTTGCATCCTTCTTCATTTATAAATTTCTATATCTGGTTTTGCTCAAAAAATTGTTAATCTCTCTTATCTCTGGTAGTCTGCTCTCATCGTGAGTGTCTGATGGGCATGTAATTGCTCATTGTATTTGTTTGGAGCCCCAAAGAAGGGAGGTTAAACAATTTGGGAATATAATTTATTGCTCCATGATTCTTCATTTCCGTCCAGATGCAAGCTCTTGTCTAAACTCAGAACTTGTCTAAATGCAGATCCATGGACATTTGTGAGCTTTGTTTAGATATGGAAAAACCTAGCGGTCTAATACTGTGATAATTTCATACTTCATATTCTGAAGACAAACTGAGGTTCTTTCTATGCAGACCCACATCTCTCCCAGTTGTCAAACACTGATTTTTTTCTCTCCAGTGTCAACTTAGTACTTGTTAGGGTTTTGACCCCTTCCTTTGGATTCCAAGTGATTGTTTTAAAAAATCACTGTTAAATTCATATTTAAATGAATTCCTGATTTGCTAATATTAAAATGTCTGTTTAGCATTGAGTTATACAGAAAACAGCAGAAAGCATTGTGGTATGTTAAAAAAAAAATCTGACCAGCAGATTCTTCAATGAGCTCATTATGTGAATTGTAGTAGTTGTCTGGCAGCTTTCCCAAGAATGAGAGAATTCATTCAGAGTGTTGCTCTGAATGAACCAGAGGTCCACAGGACTGAAGACATCATCACACGGTGCTGAGGAGAAGACTGGTTTAGGAGATTTAGCCTGTGAGAACATATGTTGTTTTTTTATAAAAAGATAAGGAGAGAAGGAATATGTTTGGTGAATGTGTAGTCAGGTGTCAGGGAAGGGGGTGCCTCTGTGGGCCCATGCTGAGGCATTCCTTCCCCCTGAGGGACCAGCCATATGATGATATAATATAGAATAGAGTTTATTCAGGGCATGGGAGGAGGAGTTGAGAGGGTAGTAGAGGCAGAGAAAGGGAGAGAGGGAGAAAAATAGGGAGGAAGGGAGAGGGAGGAGAAAAGAAGGGAGGAACGGAGAGGGAGGGAGGAAGGGAGAGAGAGAGAGAGAGAGAAAGAGAGAGAGAGAGAGAGAGAGAGGAGAGTAGTAGAGGAGGAGGCTGGCCATGAGCACACGTGGGGGGGGGAGGGAATAGGAAGAGAGGGAAAAGGGAAGAGAGAACAGAACAGGAGCAAGAAGGCAAGAGAGCAAGAGAGAGAGGAGAAGGCAAGCAAGCAGCCCTTTTTATAATGAGTGAGGCACATCTGGCTGTTGCCAGGTAACTGTGGGATGGAGCTTAGACAAATGCTAACAACATACATGGAAGGATTTATAATCCAGCATAGTGCTTACTAAGTAGCAATTTCTACAGTGTTTATTTTCCTTGTTTCCTGTGGTACCTCACAGATCATCATCGGTGAGGACTTTCTGATTGTCACATGACCTACCCTAAAGTGCTTTGGCAAGTTTTCCACATTTCACATGACTAGGACTAGAACATTTCAGACATTTGATGAATGTCCATCATTTGTCCTAGCAAATAGCCCTACCAAAAGCACTATAACTTAACTAATATAAAATTTTCTAATTCTACAACTGAGTTCTGAGCATGCTTTTAACCTTACTGGATATATATATATTCTATGCCAGTATGTGATGATTACTTTTAAATGCCAACTTGCCACTATCTTAGATCACCTAGAAGGAAGACAAGACTCAATAGAATGATTACCCATAGCAGGCTGCCCTTGAACTTGTCCTGATTGTTCCTTGAGGTGAGGAGCTCCACCCTGAATATGAGCAGCACTATTTTATAAGATGAGCCATGAGATGTAAATGAATAAAGAAAGCTGTATGAACAGAAGCAGAAAGAAGCAAGAAAAGGTGTACTGTTCTCTCTTTGCTCCTGATTGTGAATTTGCTATAACTAGCTGCTAGAGTTCCTGCCAGGAATTCCCAGAACTGAAGGACACTGACCTGGAATTGTGAGCCAGGTAAACCATTTCTCATGTTTACCCTTTGTCAGGTCATGTTATTAAAGCAACAGAAATAAGACTGGGACTCTGTGCTTGGTGGTCTTTCATATGAAGTGTTTCTAGGAAGTGCCAGAAGATCTCAGTGTCCAGTTCTGTGTATATCATTGCACCAGCCCTGTATGTTGCTAAGGGTTGGGGAAACACGGCAGGAATGGAGGGCTCTCTATGCTCACAACTGTAGGCCAGGTGACTAGCTCTCAGCAGCTGCTCTTGAGCCTTTCTCCTTAGGCTGGGCTGTTTCCAAGGAAACATGAAAAGGTGTTTCAGATCTGGATATGATATTATGATGATTATTGACAAGAATAATGCATGAACACCTTACAATTATCTATCTGCCTCAGTTATTGTTTCCTGTAGTTATGTCTGAGTGGGAATGGGTTTACCAATAGCTAGTCAGAGTGGCTTCCTGGCCTCAGCTAACTGGACCAGAAGATTATGTTTCAATGTCTATTATAATCTGTATCATTCCTTTTCATATTGTATACACATCATCCAGGTTATTGATGTCTACCTAAAATTTAAAGGCTTTAACTTGACTTAGACTGCTATATCTTTTCTCAAGAGGATGAAGTTGGTGTTAGTAATCTATCATCTTCCTGAATAGTATTGCTCTTCAAGTGAGCAGAAACTACATTCTACTTATAACAGTCTAAGCCATATCTAGCATGATGACATAGAAATTAAAAGAGACACTGTTGTCGAAACTCAGTGCCAGTGTGTTAACTTGTGGAAAATATTAAACTCTCAGTGCTTTTGTTTCCTTGCCAATAAAATGGGGGCAGTACAAAGATAGCACTTAGTTCACCAGTCTCTTGTAACATTTAAATAAGGTGTCATGTGTGTGTGAAGTTCCAAAGAGCTGGGCTATAAATCTCCTTAATTTATAACAATTATCAAATGGGACAATCTTTGGGTTGTATAAAGAAGCAGAATTAACACAAAAGAGTATGACTAGATATTCAAGTTTAAAGTAACAAGGTACCAAATATTAATTAAAATTTACTATATGCTACATACATGGCTGAAAACACTTATAGTCTATCCAAAGAACACATAATTCATAGGAAATATAAATTATAATTGTGGCCAGATTTATATGTATAATTAGAACAAAATTTCATAACAGCACATAGGAATGAGGAGAAGAGGAGTCACTTTAGTGAATGAAGCATGCTGGGCTAGAGATATAGAGAGTCATCAGGATCTCAGCACACCAGCTTACTGTTTTCCTTGCCAGCCCTCCTCTTTTTTCTGTATTAGTGGGTCTTTTCTTTAACACATCGTTTTCTTTTCCTTTGGCACTTTTCCCTGCTGTTTGAGCAGATGTGACCTTGACTTTATCTCACTGGATTCTTTTACCTCCAGGACCTGATGCCAACTGTTCAGCCTCTGAATATTCAGTGCTCACATTCCTGGGAGGAATTTCCTTGGGCTCTCACATCTTTTCTCATCAGAACAAAGTACAGGTTCCTTGCAGACTGAAAACTGATTTCTTTGGGTTGTGTGCTGCTCTCTTGTCTGATCAGCAGTGACTACAGGTGCCAGGAACATGCGGGGTAAAATATAACTTCTTAAACATCAAAGGTATTTGCTTCTACCGTTGATATGTGCTCACCAGAAACGTTTTACTGTGCTTGGCATTGAGAAAACGGAGATAGCCATTTTACAGACAAACATTCACAGAATGATGTTACTTGAAGTCATGAGAAGGGATGATGTATTTTAAAAATTAAAAAAGCATAGATAATATATTGGGATAAGCTTTTATAAGGTAGACTAAAGTGGTGTCACAAAGGCATCCACCGTTCTTATATAGTGACCAAAGAGGACAATGGAGGACCTCTGCTGTTTCATGGTAGGGTGAGGACGTACTGACAGTACCTGGTGATGAACTTCAACCAGCAGAGGGGAAAAAGGAAGAACCAGCAGACATAGTTTTCTTCTTCATTAATGATTATCTTGTGACATAGCAGCTTCTTAGGCTTGATAGAGGCCACCTGTGAGAGCAAGCCATGAATGTATTGTCATGAAGCTGTGGTCGTCCAATACTACTCTGAGAGACTCTGCCCTTGCTGCCTGCCTCTGTGACTTTTCTTTCCTCTTATCATTGTTTTCCTGACTTTTCTTGCCCCTAAAACCTGAGTTGTTAAATTTACTTAGGACTTAAATTTCAACAAAACCTTGGATAAAATTATGTTTTGTTTTGTTTTGTTTTGTTTTGTTTTGTTTTGTTTTGTTTTGTTTTGTTTTGTTTTGGTTTGTTTTTGAGACAGGGTTTCTCTGTGTAGCTCTGGCTGTCCTGGAACTCACTCTGTAGACCAGGCTGGCCTTGAACTCAGAAATCCGCCTGTCTCTGCCTCCCAAGAGCCGGGATTAAATTCATGCACTACCACTGCCCGGCTGGATAAAATTTCTTCATGATGTATATGACCCATCTTTTCTTTTCTTTTCTTTTCTTTTTTTAGATTTATTTACTTTTTTAATTACTGCAGCACAGCAGACCTGATACCCAGTCAATGAAAGTCAGGCTGTTGCTCTTAGTTAATCCTGAGCCCTTCAGCAGTGGCAGGGATAGATACAGAATTTCAGTATGATTACCAGACTCTAAATGGTTTTGTCTTTACCTTGTGTTTCTGTGTAGAAGCTAAAGAAATCAGAACTGAGAATTGCAAGAAACATAGTAGAGCAGTAACTTTGATTATTTAGAACTCTTGGAAGAAGAACCATGCTCAGATGTAAGAAAGCCCTAGAGAAAAAGACTGAGAAAGAATTAAAAAATAGTAAAAAACATTAAAAAACAAGTATAAAATTTCAGGCTATTCATTGAGATACATGACTATGATCTTACCAAGGGTGAGGTTAGCCTGGACTACATGATGAATTAGAGACCAGTCTTCATGAGATAGCAAGATATTGTGTAAAAAACAAAACCATACTAAACCAAACTGAAGGAACACGAGAGAGAGAGAGAGAGAGAGAGAGAGAGAGAGAGAGAGAGAGATTAGTAAAGACTACATATCATATTTTGGCTGTTTTTATGGTAAGTTTTCAATAATCTAAGTAGTCAGAAAACTTACTAAAGCAACTTAGGGAACTTTATTTAATGAATATTAAGCTAAATATATGCACAAAATGTCCATTGTAAAGTCAAATTACAGGTGTTATAGATATATAGAGACATTTCATATACATTGTTTGAATCCAGGCATTATAATTACCTATTTAAAATATAGTTGCTTGGGACTATCCCCAGGAATATTATTAGTTTTAATGTCCCCATGCTTTTTATATGTGTAAGAACCAGTGGTATTGAACAGTCACTCAGTTAATCATTTAAGCTCAAGCTGTTAAATAAAATGCAACCAAAACTCAGTTAATGCTTTTCTTATTTATTCAATAAAAGATGTGTTGGGTATTGTTCCAGCATCCATTAGACTACACATAGAATTTGTAAGGGAGATTACAAACTCCAGTAGAATTTTGATGTCATGGATTGAGACGAAGTCAAATAATTCAAACATTCATAGTCATGGTCATGGGTTTTAAGGGCAGGGAAGAGCCTTGGGTAAATGTTGAGTGGATGAGGTACTATTTTCTAGTGACAGTGCAGCCTCCTGTGGCTGATGTGCAGCTCTTGGAGGGAAGCACACTGGGCTCTTCTGATGTAAAGAGAGACGAAGTTTAAAGGGGATGAAGGAAGAGAAGTAGGAAGGGATGATAAGAAGGAGCTAGGGAGATGTCAAGAGGTGGTGAGTAAAAGGAAGACATACAGCAAAGGGAAGGAGGGAGAAGGAGGAAGGGAGGGAAGGAAATTGAGAAAAACAGAGCTACAGAAGGAAAGAGGGGGGTTGGTATCAGGCTCTGAACCCAGTGACATCACATCTAGGTGACTCCCACATCGTTGCCAAGGCAACAGCCATACACTCCCAGAATCCACCTGGCTACCTCACCTTTACTTGGGAGATACTATGTCACCGTCCATATAAAACAGGCAGGACCCCCTGACTCTCTCTCTTATCCTTCCACCTTCTTCTCCCCACCTTTGCCCTATCTCCTGAATAAACCTCCTCCCCATTGTAATCGTGTGGTCTGGAGTGGTCTGTTCTGAACTGTGGTCGGACTTCTTCTAACAACTAACACTGGTGTGTTGGACTTGGATACCAAAACTTCAGGAACCGCTGTGCTGCCACAGCCGCTAGCTGCTGTGGCCAGGCAGGACCAATGCCATGTGGCCTGCTGATACTGCCGCTACCATCACCTCTACTCCAAGTGGACTCCATCGTTGCTACCTGCCATCACCGACCGTGTAAATTTCCACCGCTGCTGCAGACTAATTCCGGCTGCAGCCCACCACGTGGTATTCCGCCACGTGGGTTAGGCAGCCAGACAGGCCCACACAGACCTCACAGTTCCATTTTCCTGATACCAGACTGTATAAGCCTGCAAACACACATCGGCATATTGATTGGTAAGGAGATTCCAATTGGCGGGAGGGACCCTAGATGCCCAGATAAGGCCTGGCCAGCCTTCCTTGGACTGAGAGGTGTTGGAATTTGTCTGCCCCAGTCCCTATGACTGGCCTCCTAGCTGAACTACTATTTAGGACATTGTCTACTGGGTGACTCCCACCCCCACCCCCCAAGCAGTTTACAGTCTCCCTCCCTGCTCTGAGCTCTTGCAGCTGCCGAAATCTTGGTACCAGGTTAAACTGCTTTCTGTGACCTCCAGGAGTTCATGAGGCCCCTAGGTAATCTCATGATGACCTGGTTACCTAGGCAGTTGCCTGACTTCTTACTGCCTTCCTATCGGGACATCGATAAGATAGCTCGGTAAGCCCTTCCTGTCACCCAAAGGGCGATACATTGTCTTCGGCCACACCTCCAGACACCCACCTGGGTTGTCTCCTTAAAAACCTCAGATCTCTAAAATTGACACCTGATTTGAGGCCTTCCAAATTGATACATCTCTGCAATAAAGTCTGGATTCAGTATCCTCTAGATAATGGTTTAAAATGGCCACCTAATGGCTCGCTAGACCCAGTCATTTTAAAGGGTCTTCATACATACATACAGCAGTCTGGTAAATGGAAAGAGGTTCCCTATATCTAGTCATTCATCTACCTCCGCTCTAATCCCTCCATGTGTTCTGCCTGTTCCCCACCCCAGGTTCTTTTAGCAATGGAACCTACTCAACCCCCATTAGATGACACAACACCCTTAGATCCAGCTCACGAACCACCCCCCTTCTGTTGCAGACCTGTTTCCATGCCGCCAAAAACCCAAACTGCTGCCTCAGTTTCTTTTCATCGAGATACCTCAGAGTCTACTAACTCAACCTCTCCAGACCCATCCCCTCCTTCTGCTCCAGCTGCAGGCCATGCTAATCACTCTGTGTTAGCTCTGACCTCTACTCCTGTCACACGTTCTAAGGCCACAGCCAAACCTCCAATTCCTTCTCCTCCAGGGACACCTGAACCAGCACCTGTCCTTCCCCTGAGGGAAGTGGCTGGGGTAGATGGTCTTGTCAGAGTGCATGTTCCTTTCTCACTGAGTGAACTTTCTCAAATAGAGAGCAGACTGGGTTCCTATACGTCTAACTCCTCTGCCTTTATTAAAGAGTTCCAGTACATTACTCAGTCTTATAGTTTGACCTTCCATGATGTTCATTTGATTCTCACTAAAAATTTACTTCCTGATGAATGCAGGCAAGTTTGGGAAGAGGCAAAAACACACGTAGATCAGATTCATCAAACAGAAGGAACATATCCGATCGGATCTGAGGCGGTTCCCTGGGCAGGATCCTCGATGGAATTATAATTCCACAGGTGGTATCTTAGCTAGGGATAGATTTATAACATGTCTTTTGGCAGGCCTAAGAAAGGCAGCCTTAAAGCCAGTGAACTTTGAGAAACTCCAAGAGGTTGTCCAGGACAAACAGGAAAACCCGTTTCAGTTTTTAGAACGCCTTACAAAGGCTTTATTGCCATATACTAATCTGGACCCTGAAAACCTGGAAAATAAGCAACTTCTGATGACCTACTTTTTTTCCCAGAGCTACCCCGACATAAAAGCTAAACTTAGGTGATTGGAGAGGGGGCCCCTAACTCCACAGGCAGAAGTCTTGGCGCTGGACTTCAAGGTCTACCATGAGAGATGAGAAAGCCCGAAAACAAAAATAGCACATGCTGGCAAAGGCTATCTGACCAGCCTCAGCAGCTACACCAGGCTCCTGCTATAAATATGGTCAACATGGTCATTGGGCAAAGGCTTGCCCCAACCCCAACAAGCCAAGGGGACCATTCCCCAGGTGCCATCAGAAGACACATTGGGGTGTTGATTGCCCTTATGTCACTCAGAACAAAGGGACATCCCTCCCAGAAAACACTTCAGTTGACCTTCTAGGATTGGCTATGGAGGACTGACGGGACCTGGGACCTGAGCTCTCTCGATCCGACCACACCCATCACTAGCAGGGAGCCCCGAGTAGATATTATGGTATGTGGAAGACCCATCTCCTTCCTCTTGGACACTTGGGCCACTTACTTGGTCCTGACAGAGTTTTGGGGACCTACCTCACCTTCTCATTTCCCTATTGTCGGGGTAGAAGGACAACCTTACCTTCCTCACCAGACTCCCCAACTTAGTTGCATTTTTAGGGGTGTACCTTTCACCCATTCCTTTTTGGTAGTGCCTACATGTCTTGTCCCCTTATTGGGAAGGGATATTTTAGCTAAGTTGGGAGCCTCTATTTTCTTTGCTCCCCCAGTTCACCTAAACCCAAGCTCACCAGCAGTTCCTCTGCTCCTTCTAGCCAGTCACCCTACTAACACTAACATGTTATTTCCCTTACCAGCTTCTCAGGTGGGACCCCTGAGTTTGGGACATCCAGAACCCCTTTGTTGCTAAATATCATTCTCCTATTATCATCCAGTTATTGGACTCTACCAGGTACATCACCCAAGCTCAATACCCTCTCTCTCTCCAGAGCCTCAGGGGACTTAAGCCTATCATTTCTGACCTCTTAAGAAAAAAACTCCTTCGCCCTACCTCTTCCCCCTTTAACACTCGTATACTGGCAGTTAAGAAACCTAATGGTACCTATCGCCTGGTTCAAGACCTCAGACACATTAATTCTGCAGTGGTTCCCCTCCATCCTGTTGTGGCTAATCCTTACACACTTCTCTCTACTATCCCCTCAGGGACTTCTCATTTTTCAGTCCTAGATCTCAAGGATGCATTCTTCTCTATCTCTCTAGATGCCCGATCACAGGACATATTTGCCTTTACCTGGACAGATCCTGACACCCACTTTTCTACCCAACTTACCTGGACTGTTCTACCTCAGGGATTCCAGGACAGCCCACACCTATTTGGCCAGGCCCTGGCTTCTGACTTGCTCTCTTTATCTCTCCCTAGATCCAAGATTGTACTTTACGTAGATGATGTCCTTCTCTGTAGCCCCTCTCTAGAGATTAGCCAAGCTGACACAGCTGCTCTTCTAAATTTCCTTTCCAGTCGAGGCTCCAGGGTCTCACCTTCTAAAGTCCAACTGTCTACTCCTCAGGTCACCTATTCAGGACTAGCAATTACCCCAACCCACAAGGCTATTACCTTAGATGGAAAGAATCTGATTCAGTCTCTAACTGTTCCTTCTAAAAAGGCAGAGATTTTATCATTCCTAGGAATGGCTAGCTTTTTGCGTTCCTGGGTTCCTTCCTTTTCTTTGCTTTCTCGCCCCTTATATGAAGCAGCATTAGGCCCCACTCACAAACCTCTTCTCAAATCTGTTACTAAGCCCTTTCAAAGGCTCCAACAGGCTCCCCTTAAGGCCCCAGCCTTACATCTCCCTGACCTGACTCCACCTATTTCCTTCTATGTAACTGAAAAGGAGGGATTTGCCCTTGGAGTCTTAGGTCACCAACTGGGACCATCTTTTGCACCTGTAGCATACTTGTCAAAAAGACTAGATCTAACCATCAGGGCTGGGCACCTTGTGTTTGCACCTTAGCAGCTGCAGAACTCCTTATTCAAGAGCCAAAGAAACTAACCTTGGGATCGCCCATAACTGTCCTCTCTTCTCACAACCTGTCACAGCTCCTAACTTATAAAGGCTTATAGACTCTACCTCCCTCCAGGGTTCTTTCTCTCCAGGTAGTTCTAATAGAAGACTCCACCCTCATCTTTCAATCATGCCCACCTCTTAATATTTCCAGTCTTCTTCCTCGACCTAATACTAACTACTCCCTATCTCACTTGTGCACTGAAACTTTAGAGGAACTACTACCTCATCCTTCACACATACAGGAGGGCACATTGCCTCAAGCCATCTATACCTGGTATACAGATGGAAGCTCCTTTTTACATGAAGGAGCCAGGAAAGCTGGCTATGCCACAGTGTCACACACCAAGGTGGTGGAGGCACAAGCCCTTCCTGTTCATACCACCAACCAACAGGCTGAACTAATATCCCTTACCCTTGCCTTCCAACTGGCACAGGGACAATCCCTCAACATCTACACAGATTCCAAATATGCTTTCCATATCCCCCTGTCCCACGCTTCTATCTGGAAGGAGCGCGAGTTACTTACCACAAAAGGAGGATCAGAAACTAAACAAACCAAATTATGGCCATGCTAAAGGCCTCCCATCTCACCACAGCTATTGGGATTGTCCACTGCAGATCCCATCGGACAGAGAACTCCATTCTCTCCAAGGGAAACAACTGAGCTGATGAGGCAGCTAGAGTTGCGGCCCTTAGGGGTCTAGACTCATCTCACCCTCCCCGGGTCATTCTTACACTGCAACCCACATCCCCACCTACGCCCCCTGACACTTGTCAAACTCTGTCCTATCTTCACCAGCTCTTTCATCCTAACAGCCAAGCACTGTCTTATTTTGTTAAGACTCACCTACAGCCTACTCCTGAGGACTTAAGTTTCTTAAAATCTATCACTGCTTCTTGCAGAATCTGTCAGATGTCAGATCCCAACTCCAGGTATTGTAGCAACCCTTTTCCTACCCATCAGGCTAGAGATTCCCTTCCTAGAACTGACTGGCAACTTGACTTTACCCACATGCCCACTGTCAAACATGTCAAGTAGCTCCTGGTCTTGGTGGACACCTTCTCAGGCTGGGTAGAGGCTTTTCCCATAACTAAAGAAAGGGCTCAGACAGTCTCTGATCTCCTCGTCTGAGAGATCATCCCTCGATTTGGTGTCCTAGCCTCCCTCCAGTCAGACAATGGTCCTGAATTTACTTCCCAGGTTTCTCAAATTCTATCTAAGGCCCTAGACGTGCCCTGGCATTTTCACATTCCCTACCACCCTCAATCTTCAGATAAGGTAGAAAGAACTAACCACTCTTTAAAAACCACTCTTGTTAAGCTGTCACAGAAACTTCATTTTGACTAGGTAAAACTTTTACCTCTGGCTCTTTTCAGCCTATGAACTCTCCCAAGCGGCCTTTCCTCATCTCAGCCTTTGAACTCACGTATGGACATCCAGTCCTAATTCCTTTTCTTTCACCTAAATGCTCTCCCCTCCCAGACCATCTACTCACCCCATTACTTTGCCACCTCTGTTCTCTCTTGTGGGGCTTTGCTGACCACCATCTCGACCATACCCTGTTTCCTGTCCACTGCCTGTCAACATTGGAGACCAAGTCCTCCTCTCCCCTCCAGATCACCAGCCCTCACCCCTCTCTCCCAAATGTCAGGGCCCTTTTAAGGTAATTCTTGTGACTCCCTCATTGGGTCCACTTGTCTCACCTCAAGCCTTTCATTCCCCCACCTAAAATCGACCATTCATACACGTCGACCCTAACAGGACCATGCTCTATTAAGCTCCAGAGGACTTCAAAATCACCCACCTTGTTCTCAATCCCAGAACAGGAGACTCTTCACCTCTCACCCAGTGACATCACATCTAGGCAACACCCACATCGTTTCCAAGGCAACAGCCATACACTCTCAGAATTCGTCTGGCTACCTCATCTTTACCTGGGAGATACTATGTCACCGCCCATATAAAACAGGCAGGACCCCCTGACTCGATCTCTTATCCTTCCACCTTCCTCTCCCCACCTTTGCCTTATCTCGTAAGTAAATCTCCTCCCCCTTGGAACCATGTGGTCTGGAGTAGTCTGTTCTAAACTGTGGTCAGACTTCTTCTAACAACTAATGCGGGGGGTGGGGGGAAGAGGGGGAGAATGAATTACCTTGCCATGTGATTGTTCCCTGAAGACTTCATTTTGACACTCAGGGAGGAGAGCAGCTGGACCCTCTCAAGAATCCCTGGGAGCTCCTATGGGAGGAGGAGGAGGAGTCAGCCTAGAGCTCTTTCTACAGAACCTGAGAGCTTTGTGTCCTTCTGTTCTCTGCCCTTGTATGCTCCTCCAGCTCTGAGCTGTCCAGTATATCATCCCTACAGCCAGTCTCAATGGTGGCAGGTGAAAGACAGCGGCTGTGAGCCATGATAAAATGAAGGAAGGAAGAAAACCAAAGTGAACAGTGTTCCTGAGAGTGACTGTAGTGCTGCCTGCCACCTCAGAAGATTTAGTACTTTTGGAGGTTTTTTTTTTTTTTTTTTTTTTTTGTTTGTTTGTTTGTTTTTTATTTTTCTCAAGGAGAAGATGCCCCCATTCAGCAAATCTAAGGAAAGCTGGAAAAGTGTAGATTTAATTGAACTCATCATGTGCCTGGTTATGCTGATTCCACATCTCAGTCCATATTGATCTCCTTTAAAATGATTGCAGACATTTCCAAAGCTGCTTTGTCTGAAAGGGAGACTGGATAGGAAGCTTTTGGTGATTTTTTTCTTTACCTAAATATATTCACCAAATTGTAAGAAGAGAAATCTGAAGGAATGGCCTTTTTGGAGTAATTATGCTGTGGAACTCTCTATGTGATTACCTTTGAGGGTAGATGTAATCAATCATATGCCTTAGCTGGTCTTTAACAAAAGGTCAAAATTTTTTTTCTAGACACCCCAGAGAGATATATTTTAAAACCCAAATAATTGTCTCATGATTTAGCTGGTATTATTTTTAGCATTTATGAGCTTCTATTATTTTCTTGAACTTCACAAGGTGTGAATTGCTGTCTTATATTATATCCCACCCTGCATGGACTTCTGTTTCAGTATAATCCAAGTATTCGAATTGCATTAAAATATTCATGCACCTACAAATTATAGTTACTTTCTGTGTCGTGTGCACTGTGTTAATCTAGACCTGATTTCCTCTCCTTATGCCTCTCCATGGGTTTGTCTTAATAAGCTCCCTTGTTTCTTTGCTTCTGCTTTAGTAGAGTTGAAATTTAGCTCTTTGTGAGGGATTTCCATCCTGGTTGCTCCTTGAGGAATAAACCCAACCAATGTGTCAGTTTTTCTGTTGCTGCTCAAGGGTGGTCACCTCAACCTGCTCAGAAGGACTTTCCGCTATTTCACGTCCTCTGTCCTCTTACATGTTCTTACGCACTTGTTTATCAAGTTTGTAATTTGCCCAGTTGGAGACTACAATCTTCATATGAACACTGTATCCAGCATCCTGACTGTACTTTGACATTTAGTGTGAGACAATAGGTCACATCTTTAAAATGTGATTTGCATCTGCAAAGTGTCCTAAGACCACTGTTTAATCTGTCCTAGCTTTTCATTGTGTAAATGTATCACATTTTCTGTATCCATTCTTCTGTTGAAGGAAATCTGGGTTGTTTCCAGCTTCTGGCTATTATAATTAAGGCTGGTATGAACATAGTGGAGCATGTGTTCTTGTTATATGTTGGAGAATTTTTTGGGTATATGCCCAGGAGTGGTATAGGAGTACTATTCAGCAATTAAAAACAATGATTTCATGAAATACTTAGGCAAATAGATTGAACTAGAAAATATCATCCTGAGTGAGGTAACCCAATCACACACACACACACACACACACACACACACACACACACACACACACA
>JANHMN010000009.1:6148587-6190288 GCA_030674055.1 Rhabdomys pumilio | reverse complement strand
ACACACACACACACACACACACACACACACACACACACACACACACAAAACAAAACAAAACATGGTATGCATTCACTGATAAGTGGATATTATCCCAAAAGCTCGGAATAAATGAGTTACCAGTTCACAGACCACATGAAGCTCAAGAAGGAAAACCAAAGTGTGGTGTTTCAGTTCTTCTTAGAAGAGGGAACAAAACACAGAAATAAAGTGTGGAGCAGAGACTGAAGGAAAGGCCATCCAGAGACTGCCCCACCTAGGGATCCATTTGATATACAGACACCAAACCCAGACACTATTATGGATGCTGAGTAGTACATGCTGGCAGGAGCCTGATATAGCTGTCTCCTGAGAGTCTCTGCCAAAGCCTGACAAATACAGAGGTGGATGCTCTCAGCCAACCATTGGACTGAGCACTGGGTGCCCAATGGAAGAGTTAGAGAAAGGACTGAAGGAGTTGAAGGGGTTTTCAACCTCATAGGAAGAACAACAATATCAACCAACCAGACCCCCCACATACACACAACTCCCAGGAACTAAACCACCAACCAAAGAAAGAGTACACATAGAGGGACTCATGGCTCCAGCTGCATATGTTGCAGAGGATGGCTTTGTTGGGCATCAATGGGAGGAGAGGCCTTTGGTCCTGTGAAGGCTGGATTTCCCATTGTAGGGAAATGAGGAGGAGGGAGGTGGAAGTGGGTGCGTGAGGGAACACCCTCATAGAAGCAGGGAGGAGGGATGGGCTGGGGGTTTGAGGAAAGGGGATAATATTTAAAATGTAAATAAAAAATATTCAATAAAATATTTGTCCTAGCTTTTACGTTATAATTTCAGGTCTATGTTTTACCCAATCCCAGACTTCTTGCCATCTTGTACAACTTATCTTTGACTTAAAGCAAAGCCTCAATCTTCTGCAGTCAATCATTTCAGAGGCAGGAGGCAAAGAGTGGCAGAGGATGCTCAGAATTCCTAACCCAGCCTCCACTGGGATAGCTAGCCCCTCTTCATCTGCTCTTTAGGCTGAGTTGCTTTGTATGAGTAAGTTTGTAAGTTTGATAAAAAATATTTCTACTGTTTAAATATGTGGAAATTGGAAAGTTTAGGCATGGAATATTCCCCTTGAAGTGTAAATTTTTTATTCCAGAGGGCTAGAACCTTATTGGGCATTGACAATTAATTGCAATCGTTTCAACCCAGGGCTTAGCAAGTGTGTCCAGAGCTGAGTTGAAAGTACAGTGTTTGTGTTTCTGGAGTCTCAAGAAAGTGAAAAGGTTACAATGAAGAGAAAAGCTGAATAGTGAAGGAACAGATTCTTTCTACAAAGATGTAAACTTTTCCACCCATCCTGTTCTTCACAATTAATCTGGTAAGCTCACACTATTAGGTAGGCAATGACCTTGCCCACCTGAAATGCATGCTGGATGTACTTTATTATAGATAGGTAATGTCCAGAAAGAGCTCCCTGCCATGGGCAGCACTTAGGTGCTCACGCCTAAAATTTGAGAATAATCCCTTAGGCTTCTTCTTCCTTTACTGTCCATGTCTAGTCTGTCAATAAGTGTAGACATCCTGTCTTTCAATATATGTCAACATTTTTGCTCATCTCGACACCATTTTTGAGCATTTCCTTCCCCATTTATTACCTGACTCTTTAAATATACCTTATATATTTCATCTGTGGAGAAGTCTTCATTATCCTTTCATCTAAACCAGTTTCCTGCTAGGCTTGCTGGGTGCAGCATTTTATGTCTCTTCCCAGCTCTTATTTTTATTAGAATTTTTGGATAAAACTAGTGAATAAGATTCTAATGCTGTAGACACCACTCACCTTGGATGCAAGATGTAGAGAAATCAAGTTGGAACCAGACTGGAAGATTTCTCTTTGTTGGCTGCATCTCAAGCAGCCAAAAGAGGCTATGCAGGCTGCTTAGAGTCAGGTCCTTCACAAAACCTGTGGTTTAATGGTCCAGCTTCCCAGGCCTCTGCCTAACCTTGGCCTCCTTGTCTTTGAGAGTTCTCTGAGAGGTTTCCATCACAGGACTTGAACTCTGTCTCCTACTTGCCCATCTGTTGTCTTCTTTCTCTGAGCTTACAGTTAACTCTGGAAGACCTGGAAGTGTGTTTGCTGTTTGCACTCACTGGGCAGTTCCTTACACTGAGTATTCAGGACATTTTTAATAAGTACACACTCAGTTGTTCATGAATGAATGAATAGATTTGGTAAGTAGGGAAGGGGTTTCCCCTACACACCCCCAGTAGGATTTAATCAGCTGTGAGCAAAATAGATGAAGTTTTTTTTCTTTCAATAATTTTCTTTCCTAACATTCAACAGGCATGAAGACCTTACAACTCCTTACTATAAAAAAGACTTCAAGTATGTAGAGAAAAGGCAGAAACTGCTAGAATGGAGTGAGGTGCATGCTTACTTTTCTAGAGCTGACGATCTTGGAAAAAACTATGTTCTGCATCTCTGAGATGCATGTTATGGAGAAGAGGCAATTTTTAGTGTCTAGAGGGAGAAAATGTTTTTTCACTAGGAGTGAGCAGAATTATGTAAACAGGAGTCTCTTCGTGACAAGACCAAGAAGACTACAGAGGAAGGGCAACTTATTTGTCTTAAAGAGTGAATCTCATGAACTACTAATCTCCAAAAACATTGGTACGCTATTTGTGGGATCTCATGATCAGGGGGTTGTGTTAAAAGTATACAAGAAATAAAGTTACATGTAGGCTATGACTATATTATGAGTAACTACTAGCTAAATAGCTATTATTATGTATTATGTATATATAATATGTTCTTGAATGTTATATGTGACATGTCCTAAAATACATATAATGTCTACTTAACTGTACAATCTTTACTTATAAATAATATTTTTTCTATATTCTTAAAATATTTTCCTTTCATAAAATTATGCATGGAAAAAGCTTTTCCAGGTTTGTGAATATGGTCTTAAATAGAGAATAAAACCTGTTCTTTTGCCTTTTTTTCTGACCTATCACAGATGTCTCTCAACCATCATTTTGTCCTATTTTTCAGAAGGAAAAATCATTGACTCGAGTAGTTGGATTATAAAGAAAAAAAAAAAAAAACAAAGAGTAAATTCAGGACTACTGTAAATAACACACCCTAGGGATTTTTTAAATGCTTTATTACTGAATAAATGTTGTTTTTAGGAAATTAGTCCCGCTTGGTCCCCTGGTAATTCATTTTTTTTTGAAATGTAGAGACATTTATCTCATGGTTCTGTATACTTCTTTACACATTGGGGATTCCCAGCCAAAGAGAACTGAGATGTAACATTTGAGATCAGGGATGGATGTCCCGCTTTCAGAATTTGTTTTGAGAATGATATCATTTTTTTCATTTATTTTTATCTGTATGAATACTTTGCCTGCATGTACATTTGTCCATGCTCAGGGAGACAAAGGTGTTACATCTCCTATAACCACAGATACAGATATTGAGAACCACCATTTGGTTGTCAGACATAGAATCAGATTCTTGGGAAGATCAGCCAATGTTCTTAACCACTGAGTCATCTCTCTAGCTACTACCGTGAGATTTCTCACAAGTTTTTCCTAAAAAGGTTTATTTTGTCTATAGTAAGAAAATGAATGAAACCAATGTGCTGGTAACGCTGTAAGAACATGTTCTTAACAAGGCAATAAATTAATCTTTCCTGCCTTTTTTATTGAATATTTTATGTGTTTACATTTCAAATGTTATCTCCATTTCTGGGTTCCCCTCCAGAAACCTCTTATCCCATCCCCCCTCCCCCTGCTTCTATGAGAGTTCTCAAGTACTCACTCCCTCCCAACTCCCACCTCCCCTCCCTGGCATTTCCCTACACTGGGGCATGGAGCCTTCACAAGACCAAGGGCCAATCCTCCCACTGACATCCAACAAAGTCATCCTAAGCTACATATACAGCTGGAGCCATGGGTCCCTTCATGTGTACTCTTTGGTTGGTGGTTTAGTTCCTGGGAGCTCTGGGGGATATGGTTGGTTGATGTTGTTGTTCTTCCTATGGGGTTAAAAACCCCTTCAGCTCCTCAGGTCTTTCTCTAACTCCTCCATTGGGCACCCAGTGCTCAGTCCAACGGTTGTCTGTGAGCATCCACCTCTGTATTTGTCAGGCTTTGGCACAGCCTCTCATAGTACAGCCATATCAGGCTCCTGTCAGCATGTACTACTTGGCATCCACAATAGTGTCTGGGTTTGGTGACTGTATATGGGATGGATCCCTAGATGGTGCAGTCTCTGAATGGCCTTTCTTTATGTCTGTGTTTCACACTTTCTCTGTGTATTTCCTCCCTTGAGTATTCTGTTCCCCCTTCTAAGAAGAACTGAAGCACCCACACTTTGATCTTCCTTCTTTCTGAGCTTCATGTGGTCTGTGAATTGTATCTTGGGTATTCTGAGCATTTGGACTAATATCACCTTATCACTGAGTGCATACTATGTGTTTTCTTTTATGACTGGGTTACCTCACTCAGGATAATATTTTCTAGTTCCATGTATTTGCCTGAGAATTTCATGAAGTCATTTATTTAATAGCTGAGTAGTACTCCATTATGTAAATGTACCACATTTTCTGTATCCATTCCTCTTATCTCAGCTCCAGGCTATTATAAATAAGGCTTCTATGAACATAGTGGATTATGTGTTCTTGTTATATGTTAGAGCATCTTTTGGGTATATGCTCAGGAACAGTATAGCTGGGTCCTCAGGTTGTACTATGCGTAATTTCTGAGGAACCACTAGACTAATTTCCAGAGTGATTGTACCAGCTTGCAATTTCACCAACAATAGAGGGGTGTTCCTCTTTCTCCACATGCTAGCCAGCATCTCATGCCACCTGAGTTTTTGATCTTAGCCATTCTGACTGGTGTGAGGTGGAATCTCAGGGTAGTTTTGATTTGCATATACCTGATTACTAAGGATGTTGAACATTTCTTTAGGTGCTTTTCTGCCATTTGGTATTCCTCAGTTGAGAATTCTTTGTTTAGCTCTGTACCCCATTTTTAACAGTGTTATTTGGTTCTTTGGAGTCTAACTTCTTGAATTTTTTTGTATATATTAGATATTAGCCCTCTATCGAATGTAGGGTTGGTAAAAATCTTTTTCCAACATGTTGGTTGCTGTTTTGTCCTATTGACAGTGTCCTTTGCCTTACAGAAGGCTTGCAATTTACTGCTGTCCTATTTCACTGTTGTTGATCTAAGAGCATAAGTCATTGGTGTTCTGTTCAGGAAATAGTCCTCCTCCTCTTTCTTTCCTTGCATTTTTTTTTTTTTTGGTTTTTGTCTTTTTGATTAATTAATTTAGTTATATTTCATTTTGTTATTTCACTATTTTTTATTGGATATTTTATTTACATTTCAGATGCCATCTTTTTATGTGTTCGAGGCTCTTCCCCACTGAAGTTTTCTTTCTTTGCTGGGTTTGTGTGTGGTTTAGGTTCAAGCATAATTGCAGCTTCATAGAACAAACTGGGTAGTGTTCCTTCTGTTTCAGTTTTGTGGAGTAGTTTGAATAGCATTGGTATTAGGTATTCTTTCAAGGTCTGATAAAATTCTGCCCTAAAGCCATCTGGTCCTGGCCCCCTCTTTTTTGGGGGGACTTTTAATGACTGCTTCTATTTCTTTATGGGTTGTGGGACTGTTTAGATGGTTTATCTGATCCTGATTTAACTTTTGTACTTTGTATCTGTCTAGAAAATTGTCCATTTTATCCAAGATTTTGCAGTTTTGTTGAGGATAGGCTTTTGTAGTAGGATATGATGATCTTTAGATTTATCTGTTTCTGTTTTTATGTCTCCTTTTCAGTTCTGATTTTGTGAATTTGAATACTGTCTCCATGCCTCCTCCATGTCTGCTTAGTCTGGCTAAGTGTTTTCCTATCTTGTTGATTTTCTCAAAGAAGCAGCTTCTGGTTTTGTCATTTTTTGTGTAGTTCTTTTTGTTGCTACTTGGTAGATTTCAACCCTGAGTTTGATTATTTCCTGCTGTCTACTCCTCTTGGGTGTATTTGCTTCTTTCTGTTCTAGAGCTTTTAAATGTACTGTCAAGCTGCTAGTGTATGCTCTCTACAGTTTCTTTTTGGAGTTACTCTGAGCTATGAGTGTTCCTCTTAGCATTGCTTTCATTGTATCCCAGAAGTTTGGGCATGTTATGCCTTCATTTTCATTGAATTCTAAAAAGTCTTTAATTTATTTCTTTATTTCTTCCTTGTCCAAGTTATCACTAAGTAGAGTGTTGTTCAACTTTCAAGTGTGTGTTGGTTTTTTGTTGTTTTTGCTGTTATTGAAGAACAATCTTAGTCTGTGGTTATCTGATAGTTTACATGGGATTATTTCAATGTTCTTATATGTGTTGAGGCCTACTTTGTGACCTTTTATATGATCAATTTTGGAGAAAGTACCAAGAGGTGCTAAGAAGAAAGTAGATTCTTTTGTTTTAGGATGAAATGTTCTATTGATATCTGCTAAATCCATTTGGTTCATAACTTCTTTTAGTTTCACTGTGTCTCTGTTTAGTTTCTGTTTCCATGATCTGTCCATTGCTGAAAGTGGGGTGTTGAAGTCTTCCACTATTATTGACTGATGTACAATTTGTGCCTTGAGCTTTAGTAAAGTTTCTTTTATGTGCCCTTGTATTTGGAGCATAGATGTTTCGAATTGAGAGTTCATCTTGGCAGATTTTTATTTTGATGAGTATGAAGTGTCCTTCCTTGTCTTTTTTGATAACTTTTGGTTGAAAGTTAATTTAATTTGTTATTAGAATGGCTAATCCAGCTTTTTTCTTGGGACCATTTGCTTGGAAAATTGTTTTCCAGCCTTTTACTCTGAGGTAGTGTCTGTCTTTGTTACTGAGGTGTGTTTCCTACATGCTGCAAAATGCTGTGTCCTGTTTATGTATCAAGTCTGTTAGTCTATATCTTTTTATTGGGGAATTGAGTCCATTGATGTCAAGAGATATTAAGAAATAGTGATTGTTGCTTCCTGTTATTTTTGTTGTCAGAGGTGGAATCATGTTTGTGTGGCTATCTTCCTTTGAGTTTGTTGAAAGAAGATTACTTTCTTGTTTTTCTCTACCTTAGGTGTACTTTCCTTCCTTGTGCTGGAGTTTTTAATCTATTATCCTTTGTAAGGCTGAATTTGTGGAAAGATATTTTGTAAATTTGGTTTTGTCATGGAGTATCTTAGTTTTTTCATTTATGGTAATTGAGAGTTTTGTTGAGTATAGGTTCCTGGGCTGGCATTTATGTTCTCTTGGAGTCTGTATGACATCTGCCCAGGATCTTCTGTCTAATCCTTTTATCTTTTGCTGATGTCGGTGGTCAACAACAAGGGGACAAATCTTTCTGTAAAGTAACTTTGAGTATGCTCTCTTTCCTCTGCTCACCTTTATATTACCTGTCTTCTTACATCATCTCACAATGTTAATGAAAGCAGAGAGTTCTATATGTATGTTTAATCTTTTACTTACTAATGTAGAGGCCATGATTAATTGTGTTCATATTTTTGAGGAACATCCACAATTCTAAAAGATGATAGTAGTCATTTCTTTGAGGAATTAATCATAATTATCCAGAAACACATACAGAATATTCTGGATAAGGAATATATCTTTAAAATAGCCTCTGACACCTACTACATATAAAACCTGCCAGCTAACTTGTCTGATTGTGTGGAATAAATTTTCTCCAATACCAGGAGGGTTTTGTTCTTTTCTGTACAAGAAGAAAACTGGGATGCTAAACACAAAAATGAGATTAGTCCTTGAAACTTTAAAACTTGAAAAGATGTTAACCTTCATTGGAAATTATAGATTTGACTAGAATCTTAATTCTCAATGTCAAGCCTAACCCTGAAGATGTTATATAACCACAAGTTCAGGTCTTGGATAGGTAGGTGTCTCTGGTTCTTGTCCTCTTGTCTAAAGAATTGAAAATAGTATTCATAAAAGGTTGCAAAAGTAGCAATGTCACTTTCGGCAAAACAATTGAAAAGATCAGAATACATGACCAGAGAATAAGAGCCCACAAGAGTGTGTAAACTCAAGGGGTTAGTTAGTGTTTATGACTTCCCTTTATAGACCTCATGAGAAGGAGTAATTTGGTTGCTAAGGGATGTAAATTGAGTGGTTCTCTATAAGTTTATTTTTATACTGTGTATGTCTCTTTCCATAATTCATCTTGTTTTGATCATATGCAAACTCAACTATGCATAGGCATATGATGGTAAATTGTGGAGTTTCACTAAAAAGTTACCAGGGGAGAGTTTGTCTTACTGTTTATGTACTCCAAACCAATTCAAGCATGACAGCCTTCCCATTCTTTGTAACAGATACATTGGGGATGAAGATGAACAAAAAATGTCAAATTTGATTGTACTAAAGGCAGAGAAATCTCTACTATTGTTTGGAGCTGGAGTACATGGACTTTGATGCAGGTGAACATCAAAGGGTTTCTGAGGTTGCTAGATCCATTATTTGGAGAGGGATATGTGCATATAGCATATGCAGGTGAAGCAAATAGACTACCAAGTGTGTTATTGCATAATGGAGGTTTATGCATAATCAAAATCAAATAGAATCTTATGCCAACTTCTCTTCTATGCTTGTACTAATATGGACACAATTGAGACCACTGATCTTCATTCTTTCTCCTCCAGTCCCCGAAACACAGACTGTAAAGGAAACCAGTAGCATCACTAAAACTAATAAATCTCCAACAATGATGTAATCAGACAACATTGGTACTAGGCCTGCAATCTTCAGAAACACTGCAGAGAACATCTAATAAGTAGCATCAATATCAGACATAACACAAGGATCTTTATTCAGACAACCCATTTCTTTCTTATTATTTCCCATAACAACGGAGTTAATAGTCAAAATACATGGTTTGCTCTGCCTTTTCTTTTTTCTTGGAGTTTCACCTGTCTGCTGAAATGGAAAACTGTAATTATAGGTAGCATCAGTGTCAGATTAAAATAACTTCATGCCACATTCTTATTTATGAATCACAACAGTACTATAATTTAAAATATTTCTTTTCCTCTGGGGGGAAATAACACTGTAACATTAAGCTCAGAAGTACTTCTCTCTCTCTCTATGAACACAGATTCATGGTCTCCCTCCTCCTTCTTTCTATTTGAGCCTAAACTACTGTAATTCTTTTTTAAATGGTCTTCCCACTGGGCAAATTTAACCTCCAAACAGAGTAAATCTCTGCAGCTCATCTTTCCATTTAGAAATGAGCTAAATCTGCATGTATTTTCTTGATGGACGAATTTACCTTGCCTTCTAAGAATGCTCCACTGTGATTTATAAAAGGTTATCGCTCAGACTGTAGAACTGTCTGATGGCTGGGTTCTACCTAGAACACCTGCAGATTCTTCATGTTCTACAGCTGCCACACCGAACGTTTCTTAATGGTTTCTAGCAATGCCCCAATAGATTTCACTGCTAAATCTATTGTAGGGTTATCCCTGAAATTTGAATACTTATTTTATAACCAAGGAATACATGTCAGTCCTTGTTTAAGTTCCAAATTAAGATAGAGGGTGTTCATTATTTTCTGTAGCTTAATAAGATTTATAAAAGTATATAATTTTTTTCAAGTTGGATAATTTATAGAAATAAATACGGTCCGGAGTTTATGAGTACATGAACCTACAGCCTAGACTGAATCTTTGTGGGATTTTAAAGCTGATATTCCCAATGCTCCATGAACCAGAGTTATAATTTTGGTTGACTTTGTAGCAGAATTTGGAATAAAAGTAGATGGATTGCTCTTTAAAAATGCAAGAAGTAATTCACCACCATGTCCATTTAGTTCAAGGTAAGAAGTTACTATTACTATGAATTTCTAACTTTGCTTGAGGTTTATCTTTGATCACTAGGATTATAAATGCTACTGACAATCCCAAATTAGCTACCATGCAGCCATACAGATCTCAGTACTATGTGTGACCTTCTTGAAACATCCCCCAGAAGAGATAAAAACTCTTAGATTATACTTCCTTTGTATACAACACTCACCTGTTTAGTAGCTTGTCCTTACCACCAGAGTCTCAACATTTTGGAGATATGGATTCTGCCTTGTTTATCTGGTTAGTAAATCCCGAGAACTTGTCTCATGGCTTAAATCATATTCCCAAATTCACATTGGCCAGTACATACTGCATTCTAAGATAACCTGTGTTAGTAACATGAACTGAAGGCTGTGCTGATTGTGGGATGGAGTGAAATGTGGCACTGAGACGTGTACACTGTCTGTGGAACATGGAACACAGGGATATTCTGCTCCTGTCGTTTCTGTTACTGCTGGAAAGAAACAATTTGGTTATGGGAGCTACTGCCAGGTTCTGTGAAAGCCAGTGATGGTCTGGATTGTTCTTGTTGCTGTGAAACTCCCTCTGGCTTTATCAGCTGGCATAAATCTCCAGACTATCTTTGTAGATGACACCCTCCAGAAGCTCTGTGGTTGCCTGCTCTCTTCCTAGAAGGTGGTCTGACTAGTGAAGAGAGCTCTGGGTGTGTTATACAAGGACCTTCGTGATCTTGACCAAGCTACTTGTTTGGTATGTATCTACTTCATGGACATGGGGTTTGTATATACCCTGTTGAGTGGGTTTTCAAACACTGAGTGAGGTTAGTTGAGACTCAAGCTCACTGTTATTAGCACATTTTCACATCTCTGGAAAATCTCTGGAAAAGTGCATACATCTTGTATACATACCACTAGAAAGATACTAGCATTTCTCTCCTGGCTTGTGTACTTTGGAAGACATAGACTTATTTCTTGGGATGACTGTGATGAAAGGTTTAGGACTCTCTTTAGCTGGATTCTTTATTTTTCCGTGTCTTTGTGGAGTTAAATTCTTGGCAGAAGGCACTAAACTTCACCAGATACATATTTGTGTGTGTGTGTGTGTGTGTGTGTGTGTGTGTGTGTGTGTGTGTGTGTGTGTATGAACCTGGACTACTGTCTTTGGCTCAAGGTTAGATGAACATGGCATGACAATGCAGATTATTCTCTAAATCTAGCTCTGCTTATCTGAAGAAAAATAGAGGCTTGAGGTTACATGATGCCAGAAGCAGATTATCATCATGTTTAAACAGGCAAGTTTCTGATGTTAAACCCATGGAAATCTGAGTAGTGTGAGGGAAAAAAAAAACAGACATGTCCTCTCACATGTGGAAATTTCACAGAGATTCTGTGGCTGGACTTCCTAGGCACTGAAACAATTTGAGCTATTTGGAGGAACTGGAGCAAGTCTACTGTGGAGCATGGTTAAGACAGATTACATTGGGAATTTAGGAGATTCCAGAAAGCCAGTCTGAGTATGAAGACTTGGAAGTACAGATAAGTAGATATCTAAGTAGGAGGGCAAAAACCTGGAGGAAGAGAATGTGTTTCTATATATTTGCTAATTACCCCAAACTTAAAATAAAGTAGTTCCTTCAATATAGTAAATGCTTAAATATTAAATAAATATTGATGACTGAAGTCAGGGATTAATTGGAGGAATAAAGTAAGGTGTTAGGAAGAAGTTATAAGTGAGTTAGAAGGACTAATGGCCTAGTTAGATTTTCCATTGCTTTGAAGAGACACCATGACCAAGGCAACTCTTGTAAAAGACAACATTTAATTGAAGCTGGCTAACAGATTCTGAGGTTCCGTCCATTATCATCATGGCAGGAAGCATGGCAGTGTCCTGGCAGATATAGCACTAGAGAAGTCGAGAATTCTATATCTGAAGGCAAACAGTTGAAGACTAGATTCCAGACAGCTAGGAGAAGGGTCTCAAAGCCCACCTCCAAAGTGACACACTTCCTCCAATAAGGTCATGACTCCTAATAGTGCCACTCCATGGGCCAAGTATATTCAAACTTCCACAAGTGATCAGCAGTAGTCTTTCCTATGCCAGAGGTCTGCCATAGCACAGTAAGTTCTGGACTAGACTAAAGATAAGAGACTCAGACATATATAAAATAAGACAGAGGCTCACTTACAAAAACTTGACACAGAGCAACTGAATTTGCCACATAACCCACTACTCACGATCCACATGACTAGGATCTAGAAATGGTCTCCATGGAGATTCTAAGTAGCCATTCTTACTAGTATTGGGTGATGAAATACACATTTAAACTATAGTCCGTGACTGCATATGACAACTACCTTTCATCTGAAGGCTTTAGGTAAAATTTAAAATGAAAATATTTTTGTTGTGTTTTAAAGAAGTAGTACTTGGTGATGAAGTATTTTTCTAAGATCATTGTGTACATTCATTCACTTAATTCTTATGACTCTCTAGGAAAGGGTTTGATACTTTATTACATGAAAGAAGACCCAAAGTTGATGTAGGCTATACATCATTTTTGAAGGAAACAGACTAAAATGGTATTTAAATCTAGAAAGTCTGGCTTCTTAATCCTTACTTGTGACGACTGTTTTAAATTATACTTTCCATGGAAAAATTGAATTACCATCCTTGAAAATTGGAACACATAATCATTCTATGCAAATGCACTTTCACTATATGTATGTTAGGAGCTTCTAAATCAAGAACCTGATAGCTTTTCTGTTCATTTAGGTGTTAGGTACAAATAGTAAGTGATCACAATGTACCAAAGGAAGGTATCATGGAGTCAAAGGCACAGTCTATTCCATGGCACATCATAACAGTCATTTGTATTGAGGTAAAGCTGAATATCTCCTTCCAATTCATTGGTTATCAGACACACATTGAAGTGGAAGATAAATGGAGTCCTCCCGCTTTCTATCAGAAACTCATGGCCACATAAGTAGCTATTGATGTTTGGGGGAAAATGAAAATCACAAATGAAAAACTTACATGAAGTAAAGTGTCCTTGCTGGATGCAGAGCACATGTGCTGTTGAGTCAGGGATATTCTTTCTGTAGACCAAGAAGAACCGAAGGCAGGAAGCCCTAAGTATTCAGGGATGCACTACGGGTGCCAATTTGTGTGCTCTCAAATTGTGTTATTATAAAAGAGGAGAGAAGGATATTCCAAGATTGACAGATACTACTGTGCGTTCTCAGTGGTTAGGGCCAAAAGAGCTAGTAGAACCTGAAAGCTTTTGAGTCTCTATGAAGAAGATGATGTCAACTAATATGCTGCCAGAAAGCCCTTACACAAAGAAGGTAAGAAGCCCATGATCAAAGTACCCAAGATTCAGCATCTTTTTACTCCATGTGTCCTGCAACACAAGCACCCACTGGGTTAATGCAAGAAAAAAAAATACAACAAAAAAGTTGCAGAATATGCTAAACTTTTGGCCAAGGGAATGTAGGAAGCCAAAGAAAACCAGTAACAGATTGCCAAGAGATGTAGGTGGTCCTCGTTGAGAGATTCCACCTCAAAATCTGAGCCGAGTCAAAGTTAGACTTTAAGAATAACAAATAGATGATCAAGCCTTGAAAAAAAATCAATAGGCCCAGGGATATATTTAATGTGCAAACCATAACATTTATGTCTGATTTATTTCATAAGAGAATTAATGAAAAATAATGATACCAGTTACTGTCTGTATTTTCAGGGATATTAAACCTTTCCAGCACTCTTTGAAGGATCAATTTGGGAAAGTAGGAACTTTAAGCTTTAATTATTGCTGCATTTTAAAACAGAAGAAAATTATGTGGCTAGATCTTAAGGATAAAAGACGTTTATGCTAATTTGATCTTTTGCTGTAATTTATTTTAGAATTCTCAGTAGTAACATTAATCTTCAATGACTCATTTGAAGTAATATTGGATTCCAAAAGTATTTTCAAAAGAACTGTATTGTAGTCCTGGGTGAATTATCTACCTTTATTTGAATGCTAAGTATTGTAAACTAGGCAATTTTGAAGGCTTAAAAATTTCAACAAAATTATTGGCATTTGTTTTATTAACATAATCAAATTTCATGCTTTGTGTTATCTTAAAAAGTGAATCTTCCAGGATAGTTGTGAATATTGCATGATATCATGTAATGTAATTAAAATTATAATTAATGAATATATATCATAGCTATGACTTTATTTCTATGATTACCTTGTGTTGTGGATACAGCCCCAGCCTCCTGTTTTGATGGTAGTTTCACTCCTGGGAGGGGCTGCGGAGGAGTGAATCTTGTGAACCTTCTGTCCAATCGAATTTGTAAAATAAAGGCAAGAGCCAATGATTGAGCCATAGAAGGGGAGGTGGAGCAAAAGGCTTAGGGGAGGAGTCGGAAGAGGAGGAGTCAGAAGAGGAAGTTGCCGGGAGAGAGGCTACTGAGGCAATGGAGAGCCGAAGGAGCCATGGAGAAGCCGGAGGTAGAAGGACAACAAAGGAAAAGAATGTGGCCTAGAAAAACTGCAAGTTGTAAGGGATCTCATAGCTGGGAATAGAGTAGTGCAATGGTAAATCTGCCCAATCTAGGCTTGCAGTTTATAATCATAAATATTGAGTTGTGTTTTTCTTGACTGGACTTGTTTGGGTCAGAGATTTACCATAACAATCTTGCTTCTACGTTTGAGTATTACAGCAAGAAAAAAAAAAAAGTACTGTGCCCAAATGGAACATGTTAGGTATTAGATTTCAGCTCTGACCAGACAGGGCATGAGAACCGTTTGCCCATATTTTTTCACGTGTTATAATGGTAATGACTGGTAGATGAATTGACCTGTGTGGATGTAGGAGTGAAAAACCTAGATTTAAGTCATATTAGGATCCTGTAAAAAGTCGCTTTTGTTAGAATTGAAGCATACTGGGAAGTGTCACCTCACAAATTCCACCTCCATGTCTTCTTTAGGGCTGGCTCTGCATAGCTAGGAAGTCCATTATCTTTTACTTTCCTGTGAAGTATTCTAGGAGAGAATGTCTCTCCCTGTATAATAGAGTCTCAGGAAAACCTTCAGGTGTAATTCAGGGAGGCTCATATCTGAGATGAAATTATATGCTCAGAAACAATGAGTGATGGATGTTTTTAAGCAGGTACTGTGGATGAAGGTTTTTGTGCTAGGGTAAATTCTTCAATAGAGTATCTCTGTGAATAATGTAGTCAAAATACAATGATTGATATTGGTGTAACCCATACACAGATAGTGGAATTCAGTTTTCTCTATTTTTTGACAGCATACCATTCTCTCTGTAATTATGCTGAGTAGTTTAGAAGGTCCAAGGTGATTTTGACCTTCCACAGCACTGCAAACCTTCATATCTGTCTAGCCTCTGGCATGAAAAGACTCAGCCTCAGGTAACCTGTGGTAAGGTAAACCTGTAGTTCTCATCAGAGGAGAATCTGCAGACTGCTTTCCTACAGTAATTTTAGTGTGTCCCACTTTCAGGGTACAGACACGTGGCAAAACTCTAGGCCACTAGTATAAATTGTACTGTTTGCTTACTTATACTTGAAAGGACTTGTGAAGACTTATTGGAAACTTATGAAGATGCACATTTTGATAACTAATGACGCTTATCTTCATTGTTTGAATCATCTGCCAAAGAGTCTTGATTTCCCCATATCCCATGCACTTTAGAATCTGGGAACACTGGTCATCAATAGCAGCTAACAATGTAAGGAAGAAAACTAACAACATAATTCTAGTTTGGGCTTTCACTATTTTTACAGACTTGTAAAGTACAGTGTCTTTTTTCAGATTCCCTCCTTTGACCACATCTGGAGGGTTTACTCAAGAAGCAGATAGAGCCTATCACCACCTATTGAGAAGAACATTGGTTTTATCTGTAGATATTTTCTTGTTAAGGTGTTCAGAAAAGTGGCTCAGTAAGAGCCTTCACTGTCTGTCTATGGATGTCTGTCTTATGTTTTTGTTTTTGTTTTTGTTTTTGTTGTTATTGTTCATTTATATTATGTCTGTCTTTCCTCAAGCTCAGATCTAGAGTTGCTTCATCTAGGATTTTGGCAAAGATAAAACTTTAGATTGCCAAGATTTTATCAGAGTCATTTGCAGAGTGTTAATGGTATTTTGATTTATGTTTATTGAATCTTGAATGCATAGACTGGGTTGTCATCTCTGTCTGATGATATGAGGTTGTAGCTTTCAATGACATTTGGCCATGACTTAGTTGCTCCTGGAAAATAGAATGCAGTTAATGCTTGTGCATTTATTTGTCCCTAGGGATATTGTGCTCCTTGATTTTTGACATCTTGACCCAGACATATGTGGGAATGGGGCATCTCCATTTGGGAATTCCCTTCTTTGGGTTGTCCTGTGAGCAAAGTTATGGAACATTTTATTGATTGATAACTAACTAGTATGAGAAGGCCCTGACCACTGTGGGTAGTGCTACTTTTGTTGAATAGCTTTGGGTTATATAAGAAAGCAAGCTAAGCAAGCTCAGGAGAAGAAGCCATAGGCAGTTCCTTCATGACTTCTGCTTTCAGTCTACTCCAATAAACTCCCCACTTCCCTCAGTGATTGTGACCTGGAAGTTGCGACATGAAATCAACCAATTCCTCCTTAGTTGTTTTGGTCATTATGTTTTACCACAGCTACAAAAGAAAAGAAAAAAAATCTAGAAGAAATGCTTAAGACCAGTTGGTAAAATCATCCATATCAATGGACTTTGTGGGATGCTGTGTCAATGCCTTATTCTCTCTTCAGTATCAAGGCACTCATTTCCCAGGTTCTGGAAGTGTTGACCCCTGATCTGGTGTCTCTTACCTAAGTCCTTTTTCTGGAATCTATCCCCCTTTCCAAATGTAAATCGTTACCCTCTCAGTTGGTGTGAAGTCCCTGTTAATCCCAGATCAAGAGGTAAGGGGTAGGTTTCAAGATTGTGTCATGTTTATCTCTTCCTTCTGCACCCAACCTCTGTCAATGTCACATTAAGGACAGTTTTCAAAGAACTTCCCCTTGGTGTCACTTGACCAAGAGTAAGGCCAGATTTCAATTTGCTACTTCTCTCCTCCTTTGTCTTCTGTCACATGGATCTGAATCAGTACCTGCCTGGATGCTATTTTGGGAATCCGTTCTTGTGTCTGTGTCTGTTTTTCCTCCCTAACAAAGGATTTTGCTTTGCATTTATCGAACATCACAGCATCAGGTGGGGAAGGAAAGAGGGATACTTTTAGGAAGTCTTTAACTGAGTTTCACAAGGAACTAAGTCGCTGATTGTAACTGACCTCAACGGACCCAGAGGACAAAGTATTACAAAATTATTGTTTATCAAACAGTATTCATATGTTTTGATCAACACTTACAGTGGATATTGAAGGCTGATTTAAGCTTATTTTCTGCCATTATTATCACAACATACACATAAACATATAAACACACATAAATTACTCTTGGGGCAGGAAGAGTACCTAATTTAGGATTATAGCAATGCATTACCTTATGTTATAAATGTTGATTAATTGGAAACCAAAGGCAATAAGCTGGGTTGTTACATTGTTCTCTTATAAACAGGTTGAACAAGCAAGCTGAGTACACAGTGGAATAGCAGTCTTATGTCTTAAGTAACTTTAGGGTGTATTGTTAATGTTGGCTGTGAAGTCCAGCAAAATTTCAGTGTCTTAGAATCTAAGAAGAGCTGGGCGGTGGTGGTGCATGCCTTTAATCCCAGCACTTGGGAGGCAGAGGCAGGCAGATTTCTGAGTTAGAGGCCAGCCTGGTCTACAGAATGAGTGCCAGGATAGCCAGGGCTACACAGAGAAACCCTGTCTCAAAATACCAAAAAAAAAAAAAAAAAAAAAAAAAGAATCTAAGAAGTATTTTTTATAGTAATGCTTTTACTGAGGTAAGAACATTGCCCATTCAATCATCAGACACCAGTCTTCTGTACACTGGATAACAGAGCTACCACTTACTCATTTGCTTATTTATTTATTTACATTTTAGTCGATCAATCCACACATGACTCATCAATTCCTGTGTCAAATTCTCTCTTTCTCCTTCATTTTGACTCTGTCTCTACTGTCTCTACATTTATCTTCCCATGCCTTTGTGTGTTGGATATGTGCAAGAGGTGTGCGTGTATGCATGTGTGTGTATGTGTGTGTGTGTGTGTGTGTGTGTGTGTGTGTGTTTGTACGTGTGTGTGCATGCATGGGTGAGAATGTTGTGTATATCCATGAGTCTGTGTGCTCATGTGTACACATGTACTTGGAGATGCTCATGCCTGTGTGAGCATAAATACACAGGAGGAGAACATTCATTTGCATTCTGTTCTGTCACTTTCTACCTGCTTCCTTTGATAAGGACCTTTCGATGAACATGATGTCAGGCTGGTGTCCAGTGAGCCGAAGAGATACCACAGTGTCTGCCTTCCACAGTGCTGGGACTACAAGTGTGGTTGGACACCCTGGCTTTTTATATAGGCTCTGGGATCCAGATTCAGGTCCTCATGCATGCTAAAAAAAATGTTTTGCTCACTGAGACATCTTTCTAGTGCTTCAAAATTCTTATCGAAAGTGTTCCAAGAGTAAGAGGAGAAAAAACCTAGAAGATATTATTGTAATCATTAGGTATGTAGCCAGTGAATAGAGATGAAAGAAAGACGAAAGGAAATTGTGAATAATTAAGAACATATAAGGTGAGAAGTGCTCCAAAAGGTTTGATAACATCATTCTTAGACATTCAGCATATTTCTCAAAAATAAGGAACCCATTTGCTCTGTAATTGCTCGAATCACATTTCTTTTGCTTTGATTAGCAATTTCAATCAACTGAGACATCACCGAGCATTTCCAAATGAAAAGCTTCAATTTCTCAACAAGAAATCCTCTATTTCACCTTTCTGTTTTCTAAACATTCCTGATATGCTAGGCCACGTTATGGTATTCCCGAAAAAAATCTTAATATCTCTAAAGTGCAAAACTCTGTAAATGTGAAGGAGAAGACTAGAGCGTTTTCTATGTGAATATATTAATGCTAGTTTAGTCGGCACCATTTGGTTTCTAAACTCCTTTCCCCTTGGTTATATTTATCTATATTCAGGGAAGGCTTCTCTGGGTTCATAGTAATTATGCTTATATTTTAAACATCAATATTACAAAAAAATAAATTTTAATAAGCTTTTGGTAATATATCTGGAAAGCACAAAAACCCAAAGCCTGAAAGGTAGCTTAGGTTGTTTTCTTCAAGGACACCTGAGTGTCACTGTTGCCAGAATTAAGACAGTAGCTAAACGGGGAGTAACAGGAGCTAGGCCTCAATGTAACATAGAGGTCCATCTCAGAATATGAGATCTCAGAAGCATTTCTATATCACCCATCTCAGTGTTCTGCCTTTGTTTATCTTTCTATTCCCAGAGTCTCATGCTGTCCCTGTGGGATTTTGCCTTCTGTTTCTACAACAGATCCTTCTTTCTGCATCACAATAGCTAACACCAGTCAAAAGAGGCCTCTTTGCCATATTTAGACAAGAAAACTATTATCAGAAATTATAATGAGTGCTGTTGCTTCTAACAGCTGTAAGTGGCCGTTAGCCTGCTTGCCATATGGTGGCATGGTTTACGTTTGGTCTCCAATTAGGGATCATGGTCTTTTTCTTTGCTCATTATTCATTTTGTCCCAAGCCACTTTGTCATTTAATTCTTGTGCACAGTCTCTCATTGATTGCATTGACTTCCTCATACATATACAAAATATTAATGTATACAAAATGTTTTTAAATCTTTCTCTACATAAGGGAAACTAATTTATTCTGACTACATGAAATTTTTCTGGAATAAATAAATAAATAAATAAATACAGAGAGGGAGATATAGATAGACAGATAAACAGAGCACCAGCCACAAGACCACAAGATTTCCTTTTTTTATGTCAAGACGATGTTCATCTAAATGATGAAAAGCACCCTTAATTAATTACATAATCTAATTTATTTGCCAATAGCAAATATCTTTATAAAATCCAAGTATAAAAAGGTTCTCAGCTGACATTCATTCTAAAGCCAAGAAAAAGCCAGGTTTAAAATTAAGTGTTTTAGTCAAGAGAGACGACAGAGATTCTGGTTAGTCAAAAAGAGGAGGGACTGGGTATTAAGACTTATCTTGTACCTCACTGGTACAAATAGGAATAATTATGCTCTAATTGTATTTTGTGAGAAAAGTTTTATTTTAACAGGAAGGGTAATATGTAGGAGGAGCTAAGGGGGAAGGAGCACTGAGAGGAAAAGATGGAGTAAGGAGAGGAGAAGATGAAGTAGATGAGAAGCTAGGTAATGAGAGAAAAAAAGAGAGAGAAAGAGAGAGGGGGAATGGAGGCAGAAGTTCACATGTCTCCACCAGTCAAAGATAGTTTACATAGCTAGGTTGGGTATTAGGTTACACTTCTGATTGAGCATTACCATACTTATAAAGTCTTTGATTAACATTTTAAAAAATTGTATAAAAGCAAAATGGAAAAGGGGGCACGGGATAGGGGTTTTCTAGGGAGGGGAAATAGGGAAAGAGGTTGGCATCTGAAATGTAAATAAAATATTCAATAAAAAAAGTATAATGTTTGAAATACAGTTTTAAAATCTCTGGAATCAAAGCTGAACATTGACATTTTAACTGAATATAATTTTATATACATCTGCAACGTACAGGTATGTTTTAATTCTCATGTGAATTCCTGCAGAGTGTCACCTATGGAGTCGTGGGGACAAGGTTTTAGGCAGTGGTCATTAGAACAGGAGGTAAAACAAAAAAGCCATTAGTGACTGAAATTCACAAAAAAAGAATTTCAGCAGGCAGAGTTTAATTATCCCAGAATAGAACTTGGCCAGCAAACTGAATTGTTCTTCTTCCCACTCCTTTTGGAATTGCTTAAAAAGAAAACCATACTGAATTAGTGCACATATTTGTATTTTAAAATGCATCTGGTCCAGTGCAGTTGATATCTGAAATTGATAACTTCAGCATCCAAACCTAGATCAGTGATGGCATAGAACAATGCATGTACCGCCGTACGTGAGAGCGCTCACTGGTCAACTGGTCAGCCTGGATATGGATACTCTTTTTCTCCCTCCCCGCCTTCCTCCCCTTCCTTCTTTCCAGCCCTCCACTTCCCTCTGTCTCTTGTACCTTACGCTTATCATTCTCTCCGCCAAGGCAAAGATTCTTAAGTAAAATTGGGTTCATTTTGTTTTCTTTTTGTTTTTTTTTCCACTCATAAGATCTTTTCCTTTTAATTAAATGTAGATTCTTTTCTAATATAATATAATATAATATAATTTCATTACAGTTTTACTTCCCTTTACTCCTCTTAAACAAACAGTTGCAAATGCAGTTAATTTGGTCTACATCAGATTTCCTATTGGAAATTCAGTTCTCCTTTTGCTCACACAGATTCCTAGAAAGCTGGCTCTGGAAGTGAGCATCTTTGTGTATATCCCAGGTCTTATTTGTCTACTTTCAAGCTTGACAGTGATGGTTTCAATATACACAGGCACAAACCTGTGCACTAGTGAGTAAATTAAAAAATCTTAAGCTTTTGTTTTAAGTTGAAAATTAGTTTGAAACACCGAAACGACTGAAGGGTGACCCATTGCCATAGTTCTTTCAGCCCCGATGCTCTCTTGACGACATGTGTGTCAGCTGCTTTTTCCACTACTGTAGCCAGTTACTTGATAGAAGGCAACATAAAGGAGGGAATGGGTTTATTTTGCTTATAGAGGAAAAACCCATCACAATGTGAGGGATATGTGGCGGCTTGATCCCATCTTAGTAGAACAAGAAGAAGCACAGGACTGGAATGCTAAGTGCAGTTGGGCCATAGTGATGACCTCCCTTCAGATGACTCTTATCTCTCATAGTACAACTAACAGCTGGGTGGGGACTGGGTGTTCAAGCATAGGACCTGTGGCAGACATTTTACATATAAACCCACAGAAGTTAAACCAGTCTCCTCCATCATACCTGTCTTACATTCTTATTCCCACATGCATCTTTGTGTGGAAGTCTGTTTTATGCACATTCCTCTTGTGTGAGTAGCTGAAGAGCTGGGAGAGTGAGGAAGACTACAGGCTTTAGACTGAAGGGCAGGTGACCAGCTTCCATCTGTCCTATTTTCTCTCTGTGTTTCCTTGTGACCTATGGGCTTTTAGATCATAAAGTTTTGTTCCATTTTTTTTAAAATAATTTTGGGCCAGTACTATTTATTTTTTTCAGACAGGAAAATGATAAAAAAAATTACAGGTATTTAATAAAATGATCTGGCTAGCTGTATTTTGTAATGGTGTTCTGTGAATGGTAACCGTGCTTATTATTATGGCTTTGTGCTGGGGTGAGAGGGGTCTCACCATACTGAAGTGGTGCAGAGGTGTCTAGCATGCTTCATAAGTCATGTGTTCCTGCTCAGTAGGAAATCCTTCTGTTACAACCCACACACATGCCTTGTATGTTTTGAGACATACTCAGGTTCCTCAGGGTGCTCTTATGACATTCTATGGTCTCCCATGCCCATAGCCAGAGCTCTCTTGTGCTTCCCTTTGAAACCTGCACACTTGAGACTTTTTGAGCACCCTGTTCTTGGTACAACAAGGTCTTTCCTCCCAGAGAGTACACAGTTTATATACTGTCTGTATTTCCCCAACCAGTAATTGGTGGCTAGGAGTGGGACCAACTCACAAGTATAATTTTCACCTTTGAACTTGCTATAGAGTCCAGCTCAAGCTACAGCAACTTGGTCTCAGGTCTCCTTTTAAGCTTATCTCTACGTTAGTCTTTCTTCTCTCATTTCTGACTTTCTTTGGAGTCATTCCTTTAAAAAAGACTCACAAAAATGCTCACCTCAACCGCCTCCATGTCATCTTTGGAACTTCTTCCTGATGTGAGTTCCAGAGCAAGCATACCACTCCCACCCTTATCTGGTTAAAAGGCTTGTCTCAGTTCTTACTCTCAGTTTTCTATAGTCCAGAGTACCCAGAGTCACATAAGTGACTTCCATGTTTGTGTTTGAGGTGGGGAGCAGTCTTTAGGTAGCAAATATTTTGCAGACCATACATGACAATCAATGACATGCATTACCCTGATTAGGAATATATTTCTCTTGCCTTCGCTTCCTACATCTGGTTTCAACAGGAGTGTCTGTTCACAATGGCTTTCAGGTGCAAGGTCAGCATGGTGGGTTGTTTAAAATAAATGGTGCACCATAGCTTCGGGGAATATATTGGAAATATGAAGGGCGACATGACTGCTAACACCTTGGTCATCTTTCCAAGAGCCAGGGAATTATTTGGCTCTGTATTAAGTTATTGGTTTATGTATTGTAATGGCCCTGGAGCCTTGTTCATAGCAGCAAGGCAAGCTTTCTGAGTCCCAGTGGAAGGCAAACCATGACAGCACTCAGAAGAGTCATTGGCGTTTTGCAATCTTTGCTGTATTGTCTTGCCTCACACTGGCATCCGATAGTGGATCCTTGACATAATCATACAATTTAGTGGTTTATTTACTAAGCTGAAAAAAATTTAGTATTAACTAGGTGAGAAAGGCATATTTATATTCAATACTACTTGATGTCTTTGTAATTTTCCCTTTTCATGACAAAGGGAGAATATTTACATTAAAAACACATCAATAACCCTAGTAATCTCTGTGAACAGACACTGATGCATAAAACCAGGATGCAAGCTAAGAATGATGGGGTCTGGAATGCAGTAATGCCTGTTTTAGATGAAATTTAAGAGTGAGATGCAAGAACAACCACACAGAGTACTTACACCAGGGAAACCCACAAAAGCTGGGTGCCACCTGACTTCATTTTGATGAGGAAAATTGTGTAAAGAGTGGGGGCAAGTCATAAATATTTCAGCTTTACGACTAGGGCTACAGTATTTTTGTAATACGTTTGAAGAAAAGCATCCCTATAATATTGAATTTTTATGTAATATAAATTTAAAGTTTTCCATCCAATAATTCTTCTTGCTCTAAATAAAATCAATATTGGATTGCAGCAGCCACAGGGTAGAATGCATTAGGATACCTCGATAAATTTGTATTATAAATGTACTCATGGATGCTCTCAAGGTGTCTGACATGTGCTGGAATGAAACTAGTAAGGCTCGGGTGAAACTGAGAAACTTCTCAGCATATTACATATCTCAATTGTGTCTACCCTTGATGGACAGGCACACTGGCAGTGTAGTGCTAGGAAGTGTTCGTTATCCCCAAAAGAACAATTAGGGTCTTAATTCACCAGCTGGAGCTTGGACTTAACTCACTGCTGAGCCACAGGATGGTTTTGGTGGAGAAAAGCCCCAAACACTCATAGGGACAAAGTTTTATAGAAAATGTCAAGGGAGGAGTGAATATTTCTAACCTGGCAAACATCTAATTGGGGGGTTTCTGTGGCCTTTAACATAATTGGTTGGTGCTGGGAGCCAAATCACAGACTTAGCTTCTGCTTTCCTCCTGATTGGCGGTTGTTAGAAAGTGAAGTGCCAGGGGCAGGCTTGTGACCTTGAGGTGCAGATTGGTTGGGGAATAACCAGAAGGCTGGTGCTATATGCTGGATTTGTTGGAGGAATAACCCGGGGAGCTGGTGCTAGGTACTTGTCTGTTAGTTAACTTGAAGTCGACCTTAGGTCAAGTTCTCTAAGATGGAGTCTGAACCCCAAAAAGCTGGTCTCTCAGCAGCTGCATAGTGGTTCTGAGCATTAATAACAATGAGGCCTGGTGGACAGACCCAGTTTGGTTAAATATCATTGGTGATGATAAGAACTTAACCTAGTACAATGTCTGGGATTTGTGCAGAAGCTGTCAGAGGCAACAGCAGGTTATAGCTTCTGCCCTGAGATCCTGAAAGGCTAGGAGAGTAAGAAATGTTAAATTGGATCTTGTTTCAGGTAAGCTTAAATTGGGTTTTTAAGATTTTGACATCTGAGTAGATTCTTAGAGAGGTGATCATATAAACAAAATAGAAACACTTCTGGGAAATATTTTTACCCTACAAAATTATCTTTATCATGTTTGGCAAATTTCAGTTTGTGTAAGTGACAAACATTGTATTGCGTGCACATACATATACTCTTGTTTGCAACATTATATGTCTACTTTTGTCATAGCTGTCCAATAGCCAATCATCTGACACATGTAAAAGTCCTGAAACTTCCAGGGTCTACCTTCGGTTCTATCCGATCCAGGCATGACAAGGAGCGTGCTGGCCTCTTACAGGAATACTGGAAGATTAAAGAGGGAGCTATCTATAGACCAATGGCAGCTTATACGGGAAAGGAAGTTTATTATCCAAGGAGCTGAGACATAATCAAGAATAGGAGAGAACATCTAGACAGCATGGAATGGTCCTTTCATGTAAGATTACCTTCAAGTGGTAGGATTTTGGCAGACAAAGGCAAAGTTATTTTCATTTCCTGGAGTAGAAAAAATGAATCTACTGTAATTCTTTTCCTGCTCTCTTTCCCGGTGTAAGGGAATCATGAGGTTCTCTTTTGCTAGAACCCATCAGTTTTTCACTTTATTTCCAAGCAATTATTCCACAGTATCAGTACCTTTGAACTTTAATCACTGTATTTTATTGTCTTACTTTCTTTGTTTCATTCTTTGTTTCTATCTTTGATTCTTTTTTGTTTCTTTGTTTCTTTCTTTTCTTCCTTCCTTCCTTCCTTTCTCTCTCTCTTTCTTTCTTTCTTTTTTTCTTCCTGTTTCTTTGTTTCTTTCCTGTGTGTGTGTGTGTGTGTGTGTGTGTGTGTGTGTGTGTGTGATGCATGCACATGCCTTTTCTTCCGCTTATAATAGAGATAAAACAAGGTTGATTTATCTTGTTTGACTGTTTGCTGGATGCTTTTGGCAAAGTTGAAGAGGATGAACACTTAGTTTAGCCAGTCTCTCCTCAGGTCTGGCAGCCTGAACTTGCTTATTTAAATGTTCACCTGCTGAAATCTGTATTTATTGTGACTCACAGGTGACATGAGGAGTACACAAAAAGAAAATCCTCATATGAAATCCTTGTATTACTTTGGCATGTATTCATAAGCAAGTAGAAAAAGCATCATATTCACATGATATTACACTACCACAGGCATCATATGTCCTTCATGTCTCTGCAGCAGGAGGGGCAGAGAGAAACCTGTGCTTTTTGGTGTAAAATCTTAGAGAATCACTTCCATATCTATCTTACTTTGTACATCCTGGTACAAACAGACAAAAGCTGTTATTACAGAAGGGAAAGCTGATAGCTTTTAATACATCACATCTACTAGGATGAAAGCATAATTGGTACTTTTATATTCATTTTGCAGTGAATAGTAATTAGCCTTTGGCCCATTATGGTGTGTGAAACATCGAATTACCCACCTGCTCTTGCCACGTCTCGTTAACTTAAACTATGTGCCTAAAGCTTCAAGGGAAAACCTTGCATTTCCTGGCTGGAATGCTACTTCAGATAGATTCACCTGGAAAAGTCACAGAATTGCAGGATATCTCTCTCCAGAGAATTCAACATGAGATGCTTTAAATTATGTTCTGATTTCCAGCGGTTGATATTTATTACGTAAGTCCTTGAAAATACCAATGCTCTCCTTCCTTGAGAAAAACCCCAAATATTTTTTTTCACTTTTTCAAATATTCTATTTACTTGGGTATTAATTGATTCATCACGATGACATGATAACCATATTGCAAAATCAGTGTGTCTTGTGCACTCAGTCACAGAGAAAAGGCAAGAGGATGGTAAATGACTTTTGCTGATTTGTAGCTAAAAGTTTTCTTCCGAGGAAATGGGACTGAGGTGAAGTAGTCAAGATAATCACCCCAAACAGCACTTACGGAATCGGATCTGCTCATGAAGTAAATGCATACACATCTGTGCTCTTCACCCAGCTCCAGACCACGATGTGGGTACTAACTTAACATCGTAGAGCCAGGAGTGACTTAGAGAACAGTTAGTGAGGCCTGTCATGAAACGAGAGGAAATTCAGGCTTAATTATGGAGCATCTTGCCTATGCTGAAAACTAATGCTGACTCTTCTCTCATTATAAATATTCAAGATGTGATTTAGAATCTAAAGTGTCACCTAAAACATATAAGTTTCAGCTAAAAAAATTAGTAATTAGTGTATTAGTTTTGTTTCGCAAAGAAGGATCCATGGAATTCTGCCCTTGATATTTGCCTACATTAAAAAGAGGGAGGCATTGCTATTAGGAAAGCCAGTCGCTGACTAGGCGTCCATCCCAGGGCATCTACAGGTATATTGGTTTCTTATGACTATGGCAGTCAATTATCATTTTATTATTTTCCATTTGTAGAGGTCAAAAGTGCAAACATGTCTTTCAGTGGGCCTCAAATGAGTGAATTACTGTGATATGCTCTTTCTAAAGGCCTCAGGGGATAAGTCAGTTCTTTGTCACGTCCAGCTTCTAAGGTCTTTATCTCTTGCTTTGTGGCCCCTCCATCTCTTCAGTGTGAATCATGTCAACCTGCTCCCATACCAGGATGGCTAATAAAGACTCAGTCTCTCGTCCCAGTGATATGCAAGTCTTTGGGAAGGCTATGACTCTGCTCATCACAGTATGCTTCTAACAGATAAATAAGACTTCAAATAGCAAAGGGGGTTGACAGGCAGTTACCTAGATATTGAGACAGTAGTAGAAGTGGCCATAGCTGCTCTGTTTTCTGATCTAGCAGGATGTCTAACTAGCTGTGAAATAGGTTTCTTTGTCTAATGGACCTCTGTGTCATAATATGACCTCAAATCCACCGAGTCTTCAGCGTCCTATGCTGAAGGTCCTAATTGGGAGAAGTAGAAAACTAGCATTTGAAATTCCCAGGGATGGCACATGTAAATCCTGCTTGCTGTGGTGTCAAGGTTATTTAGAAGTGGTGTATATTCATCTGAAGCCTGACTGCTGTATGTACCAGAGATATGGAATGCTGGCACTTCACTGGAAATAAAAAATATATTTAAAAATTCAATTTTAAGAGCGTCTCTTCATTGTTTTTGCTTGATTTGGCCCATATCTGATTCACAATAGATAAATAAGGGAAGCCCAAGAGGAAACATTTATTTTGTATGGCAGTTAACTAATTACATTTGCGATCCACAGCTTTTGTTTATGAATAAACATTGGTAGGCAATCTTCAGGGTGCATTCTGATAAAACCATCTCAACTGAAACAGCATCTTAAGGGGTGGGTGTCCCAGGGTAAAGCACAGACAGCCTATCATCGTCAATTAGAGGACTCCTGAAGTCTTGGAAAAGAAAACTTGTTTGCTCAAAAAAACGTGAAGGTCATGTTCACCCTGTAACCATCAATGAGGAGAAGTCATTTGTTACTTTAAGCAGGCTGTCATTTAGCCATTATGAAGATGAATAACATTTGTTATTATCTAATAATCTTCCTGTTGATTGCACAGGGAAGACACTTGCAGACACCTTATGTGCCGTTCCTAGTTTTTAGATTATTAATGCTTTTGATTAAATTCTGTAAACAAAAATTAAGGCCTTTGTTCTCCAAGTTTTTGAGACTGGCATCTGGGATGCTCGGCCATGCCTTGGTCTGTGGTATTTTGAGTTGCATACGGTATTTGCCTACTGTTCATGCAACGTTGCAAAACAAAGTTCATTTTTTAATATCAAACAGATTGTCAGTGGATCATATGCTGCCTCTATTAAGGTTAGTTTTTGGACTTCTGCCTTCTTGAAGAGGGCTAATGAAGCTATAAGTTACCTGTGTGCCTTCGTTTGGAGTCAGGCCTAATTATCTGGATCTTGGCCACATTATTGTCCAAGCCTTATTTCTAAAGCAGATGGAGTCACTCAGGAATGACTTCATTTGTATTAATCTGCCACACCGTCTTCTGCTATTCATCTAGAAGCACTGCACTGCCATTGTCCTGAGCAGCAGAAAAGACAAAATGATTTCCTGGGAAGTGCAGGAAATGTATTTTGATGCTCACTGTAATCACAATACCCGTGAATATCGAGTTTCTGGGTTGCTTAAAAACAGGAGGGAGAGAATGGGGTACACAGGAAATGCATCACTTTGTGGATTGAACACAATGGCAAGCCTTCATCGCTCCGGACAATCGAAACTATAAACACAACTTCTCCCAAGGAAACTTTCATTCTTTTTAGGATGAAAGGTTTCTATATATCAACAATCAAGCATCTCCAGGATTTATAAAGCTTGGGGTTTTGGTCTTAAAAATTCTGGAGACAATCCTGTGTCTGCATCAGCTAAACATTCCTTCATGAGTCTACCTTAGTCCTCCACCTGTGTCCACTTCAGGGAAACACTCCTTCACGAGTTTGCCCCAGCAAAATACCTTCCAACACAACTGACTTTCCATAGAACCCGTAAGTTTACACTTCAGAGTACCGTGGGGTTTGTTTTTTGTTTTGGTTTTCTTTTTTTTTTTTTCATTCACTTTCCCATGTGTACATTATGTACTAACTTCGACCAAACGCAGATCAAGGTGGATGATGGGATTGGGGTTACTTATGTAAGAATTTTGAATGAACTTCTCTGATTATAGTAAAATAACATAATATCCCTCTGAAGGGTTTTATGGACTCATTTTTTTTATGGCTTAATGTATCTTAATAGCAAACTCACAGGAACAGCACAGAAGATAGACAACATTAAAAACAAGTACTTGGGAGCTCTGAGGGGTCCTGTTAATTAATAATGTTGTTCTTCCTATGGGGTTGAAATCTCCTTTGGCTCCTTCAACTCTTCCCCTAACTCTTCCACTGAGGTTCCTGGGCTCAGTCCAATGGATGGCTATGAGTATCTGTATCTGTCTTAATCAGGTACTGGCAGAGGCTCTCAGAGGACAGCTATATCATATTCCTGAAAAATGCTGCAGCAGAGTTCAGGAGGCTTTCCACTCTATCCGGGTCCCACAAACAGGAGAAAGGTCTGGAGTTCCAAAGGCTGGAAGCTTTGACGGTGGCAGGCCCAATGATGTGAGAAGTTTGTGGATTTCCAAAAAGTTTTACTGCCATAATGTGATAGCTGGATCTGGATGTCCCTCCGCCCCACCCCCCCAACTCAGGGCAGACCTGAGTTAAATAAGTAGGGAGAAAGGGGAGAGGGTCTGGGGGGGAAGGGGGGGAAATGCTTAATTGGCTCCGCCCTCTGGTCTTCAGGCATCTCATTAGTATGTAAATATCTCTAGGGCCTGAGGCCTGTAACCACAGGTCTACCTGTGCTCTTTGGGTGGGGCTGCATTGCCCTGAACGTGACTGAACAGTGCAGGTCAATGGAGTCCCACACCATGTGTTAGGAGCCTGGATTCTGGGATCTTGGTGGAATAGATGCCCCTCTCTTACAGGCAATGGACCTGTTGGGTCTCCTGGCTTTCCATCCAGTGCTTCGACCAAAACCAGACATCCTATCAAGGTCCTACAAAACACTATTTAGTTGCCCTCAATACGAAATCTACTTATTTTTAAAAATTCCAAATGCTGTTGTTGTCTGGAAAAATTTAACAGGTTTATTTATAATTGTTATAAAGTTGAGCTGTTGAGATGTGTTCACTGCAACATTTTGCTTGCACCAACGACTTATATCCTGTACTTGTATTAATATTCACATACAGATGAGAGTGAGAAGCTGCCAAATACTTGATTGTGTCCCGTATGTTTCCACTTGCAATCATATATTTAGGTACCTTTTAACCCCCTGGAAAAATTATCTAACATTCAGAACTACCGATAACAGGAATAAGAGGAAAATAAATTTTTTTTGAGAATGAAATGTTTGCCCTCATTGTGGACTCTTAAGCACATTCTCCTATGTGATGTGATAGCTGGATATCTTTCTGCATCATTATTATACGTTTGGCATGGATAGCATGCAGGTTGGTATCTTCAGAAGGGCCAACCAGATAGGCCTCACTAGCCTCCTGCACCAGTAGGTGCACTCTGGAAGCACAGATCTGTATTGAAGTCCTGAGCAATATCTTGCACTGGATGCTGGAGCGGGAGCTTATGAATCAGAAGTTCATTGGTCTTCTGATAGTGTCTGATTTCACAGAGTGCCACGGTACCAGGCCTATAAAGATAAAGTTTCTTCACCCTTCCATTACAGGGCACACTCTTGAGAGTGGCTTTAGTAGCCTGGGTGCTTTACCACAGCTGGATTTGCAGGCAATCTGCTTCATACTTATACCGAGACCCCCTCCTCTGTAGCTGGAGCTCGACAAGCAAGAGATGGCGATGGCACTGTTGTTAGAGGGCTGTGAATGAGCAGCAAAGGCTGCGAACACCTAGGGGCTCATTTTTAGAATTGTGTTTCCACAGTTCAGAGTTAGAAAACTAGAGAGCAGGGACAGAAGTTCTTACCAGCTGCTGATGGAAGTGGGAAAGGAAGGCTAGCAAGACATCATCCCGGAAAGCAAAAACTTAAGTACCATCGGCATATTCTCACATTTATTGCCATAATCCTTAAACATGTATTTTGTAATTGTGAGAATTTGATATACAAAGTCTTTTCTACAAAACATGATCCAGGATATTTGCATAAAGACAACCAAGGAAGAATTACTTTTACTGATGTAGTTATTGGAACACTTAGTCAACTCTAGGTATCATGCCGGGCATGTGCTCTAGGGACAAATATCTGTTTGCTTACAGAACTTGCATCTCAGTGGAGAAGTAATCTCCAGTCCTTCAGTGCTGCTACAAACACACTATAAATATATATTTAGTCAGAACTGTCATAAAGTAGAGTTGTCGGTGATTTAAGATTTGTGATCCGTTTTGTGAGGGCAATGCTGTGTAAAGTGGGGGGAAAAAGTTGTGCATTCAATATATAATATTTCAACAGGGAAAATATGCAGAAGAAAACATGCAGAAGAATGTTGAGATGAATAAAAGTTTGTTTGGCCATTTTTTTAATTGGAAAAATAACATAAAATATAAATTGTAGACACGGTATGTTGAATATAACATATTTATAAGAATAATTACATCGACATGAAAAAAGAAAATATAAGAATTTACATTTTGATTATTTGTAAGGCAATTAAGACTTCATGGATGTTTTCTAAAAGAAATGTGTATAAATACTTTTAAAATGAGAATAAAATGATGTTTCCAATAAATTTTCGTTGTAGTAAATGTGTATAACAGAGTATTTATCATACCAGTCTTAAATCCACACTTCAGTGGCATTAAGTACACACATAACTTTGTGTCTGTCTGTACTATCTATCCATGCAACATTCTCTATGCTTTCAGACTGAAAGTCTGAAACAATAATTCTTTCTGTATGTCTCCCTTGAGGCTATGGTGACATGGCTTCTGTTTCCCGTCTACAAATTTTACTAACACAGATACTTTAAATGCAGAATTGAAGGCTCATCTACATTGTAACATATATTTATGTATCGGGTTGGTCTGGTGATGCTTTTATTCAGATGGTAAGTTCTGTACCCTAAGACCTGGTTGCCCCCCATGAGGAGATTCCCATGTACACCAAGTGTTGCTATGCAACCTCGCTTTCCAAGTCAATTGGTCAACAAAAGGTTAAGGCCTGTGATTGGGCAGTAGATAGAGGTAGATTTTCAATTTCCTGACTGGGGGGCACAGGTAGAGAGGATGAGAATAAAGGACACAGAAGAGGAGCAAGCTGCCATGAGAGAATCATGAGTATTTGGCCAGGAAAAATAGCAAGTAACAAGGGACGAATTGCAGGCATGTGAGTTAGAACAGTTCCAAAAGTTGCCCAGTCTAGGTCTACAGATTGTAAATAAAATACCTGGATTGAGTTTCTTTTATATGGGGTGTCTGGAATGATTATTCCTTTTACATATTCAAGGTTTGTCTTTGCTTGGGACCAAATAATATTTTGTTATTCATGGTTATCTCTCCATCCTTCCATTGACACGGGTTGCTTCTATCTTTTGATCATTGAGAATAATGTCATGAACATTTGTGTACAAGCAATTTTTTCCCTAATCTGCTGAGTGTGTTGTTGTTGTTGTTTTGTTTTTGCTTTTGTTTTTTGTTTTGCCGCAGTCACCGTATTCTTTTCTGCAGTAGCTGTGTGACTTCACAAAACCACCAACAATACACAAGGGATCGATTTCTCTGCATTTTTGTCAATACTTGTTATGTCCTTTTCTCTAAATATATTTTCAATACTGTGATATTCTATGACCTTATTACTTTGATTTTCATTTGCTTAGCATGTCTGTCTGTCTGTCTGTCTGTCTGTCTATCTCTCTCTCTCTCTCTCTCTCTCTCTCTCTCTATCTACATATATATATAACGTACATATATATATATATATATATATATATATATATGTGCATAAAAAAGTAACTCAAAAGGGATCAAAGACATGAGCATAAGCACTAGAATAAAAGCTCTTACAAGAAAATGTAGTGAACAGCTTCCTGACGCCAGAGTCAGCATTGTTTCAAAAGCACAGTCATCAAAGAAAACATGGGTCATTCAGAATTCATCAAAGTTAAAACACTGGCGTGTCAAAGTTGAGACAGTAAAACACCCATAGAGGGGCAGAAACCACTGCACATCATATAATCTGAGAAGGAGCTGATGCCCATGACACATAACAGGCTCCTACAACACAAAAACAAAGACACCTACTTTAATAAGTGAGCAAAGAGAAAAGATTCCTATACAGTCCTATACAGATTTCAGATACACTCATGCGCACGCACGCGCGCGCGCGCGCACACACACACACACACACACACACACACACACGCGCGCGCGATATAATGTTTCTTTGATGGTTGTGCTTCTGAAACAATGCTGACTCTGGCGTCGGGAAGCTGTTCACTACATTTTCTTGTGAGAGTTTTTATTCTAGCGCTTATGCTCATGTCTTTGATCCCTTTTGAGTTACTTTTCCATGCATGATCTGAGGCACATCGGAGAGATTTTTGGTGCAGAGAAATGTTTCATGATTGAATATTTAATAAAACTAAAATTTAGTTCTAAATCCAAGCATATATGTGCTAGACGATTGTCAAAACTGCCACGTGTGTCTAACAATTATGTTTACAAGTAATTTAATTTAAAAGTAATCAGAATTTTATGTTGTGAAAAATGTTCATTTTTTCCCTTTTAAAAGTATAATTAGCCAAGTTTTACTACATTGTACAGGTGTTTTTTTTTCCCCTCAGACTGAACTACAACGAAAGAAAAAGAAAAAAGAAAAAAGAAAATGCCTCAGAAATCCATACTGAACGTCAAGGGCCAAGGCTTGTTTCTGCTTTGTTATTTGCTGTAGTCTTACAGTAGTGTCTGGTCAGTTGGAGAGATTCAGGCCTGTTCTTTGAACTCTGTGCTGTCAGTTAGATCTGACCTCTCCATGCAAATGTCCACCTAGGAGGAGATAGTGTGGAGAAAGTCTCAGGTTCAGCATCACACACTGTGAGCCTGTCTGCTCACATTGTACTCTCTTAGGTGAAGCAACTCAACAAAGACCATCACTTGGTGAATCTGGTGCTAGAGAGGAAGATGAGGGGTTTCATATACCATGAAAGATCTGCCCCAAGAAGATTCATTCTACATGAAGCTTATGCAAATTCTTCCTTACTTGAACCACCCAGGGTGAGATGGGGAGCTTTACTAAAACTGCTTTATCTACTTCCCAGCCTCAGAGGCCCTCACTCTGGAACCTTCATGATACAATAACCTAGAAATTCTATAATATCAGCAACTCACTTGGAATTGTGATCCCAAATGCAGGTCCTCATGCCATCTTCCTTTCCCACAGCCCTTCTTCCCAGTAGCACTGGGACAGTCCACAGCTTTCCCGATGAAGGTCAGCTTTCTTCTCTGGCTGGAGTGCTTTTTATTTATTTCTTTTGCCTATCAAGGCACTGCTTATCCTTTAAGGACCCCTTCCAAAGCCTCCCAGTCTTCCCATAGTCAGATTTAATCTTTCCCATATCTTATCTAATTATAGCACTAATTGTGTTCTACCTTGGTTTCTATTTACATAGAACATACTGGTTCCTTTAAAGTATTATATGAGCTCTCGTTGACATGACTACTTTTTTCGTTTTGGTTCCTGAGTTCAGAGGAAACAGTCCCCAACACACAGTATGATTTGCAGTGCAGAACAGAATTATATATCTGTATATCTATAAAATAATATTTAAAAACACAATGTGACCTCACCACCTCACTAAAGTCTCAGTCGATATTTCTAAGAAAAGTTGCTGATTGGTGAAGTAAAGAGTGAGTCAAGAATCAAGTACAGTTTGCCCTTCAAGAACCAGTGACTGACAGCAACAAAGCAGGGGTGATTTATTACCTCCTTAGGGTACATACATTTATTTTGCTCAAGGTGTGTATTTTATACTGCCTTAACAGCCTTGGGGAGCATAGAAAAAAATGTTCTGCAACTTTTATGCTTTCTGGTCACTGTGGTGACTCCTTCTGATGATCAGCAATAAAAGTAAACACACCCCTTCTCCATTCCACCATCCCACCCCCACCTCTGCCACCAGTGCTTTGTGCTTTGTTTTCCCTCCCTTATGAAAGCAGAAACTCAGTTGCCTGCCAGCATTATTTTCAGTGAAGAACTGAACTACAAGCAATTTTTTGTGTTGTTGTTGTTGTCTTCAGAACCATGTCCTGATGGGTATGGAGGTGGTCTGTCAGATGCTTCTCTATTCTTCCAAAATTGTTCTTCTTGTAGTTTAATAAGAAGAATAATCTTGATATTTTATGGATATGACTGCAGTGTGTCTTGTGTGTTTTAAATGTCTGTTTTATCCACAGATCTTTTTAGACCACTGTCCTCAAAATGCTGTGCATGGACCAGGAATAGGGCTGGAAGCCTTCTGTATTAGCCCTTAAACAGATGAAGGACCTGCACAGAACAGAAATGAGCTATGTTTCTAAGCTTTGCTTAGTTCAGCTGACTTTCTGTGTTCAGAAGTTTCTGGAGAAGAGCCCTGCATCTCTGTTCTGGCTCAGGCTGTTCTTATTGTAGACAGAGATGCACCATGCTGTAGAAAATGCCACAGTACGTTCAGTCTCTGTTTTCAGTCCCTAGAGTGGAACTGAGGCACGTCCTGTGTGAGAGATTCCTTTTCTTTGTCTTCTCAATTCATTCCCAAACCCCACTTCTGTCTGTAACTGGAACTGAGGTGGGGCCATGGAGATAAATCCATAGGTAAAATGCCTGCTAAATTATGAGGATCTGAATTTGGAGCCCAAGCAGCCGTGTGAAAACGCTACCACAAACTAATGTGCTGGGAGCAGAGGCTTTGAGGAATCTGGGAAGAGAATGGGAGAGGATGAAAGGATAACCACAGAGATTATGGAGATGGAGAAGATGGAAGAAACTCTTAGCTAGAGCCCCACGTGAAGGGTTCTGATCCAACACATGTTGGAACAGAGCCTGTACATTTTCACTTTAACTCATGTTCTAGGAATACTTAATGTAAAGATGTTGAGGTTCTGTGGTGGGTGTTGATTTACCTTTCAAGCTTTGGCCATAGTCAAAATACAGTTATAGGCTAAATGTCGTTCTATAACTTGCAACTTCAGGGCTCTGCAAACATTGTTCTTTCATGGAATCTCAGGCTTCTTTGGAGGTTTATTTGTCTATAAACGCATTATTCTTGCCAACAGAGCCACACTAGCCCTGTTGAAATTGTACATGCTTCCATTGCACCCAGTCCCCACCATCTTCTTAGATCTCCTCTCTCCCTCTCCTCACTTGAATTCTTCCCTTTGATTTCTCTTGGAGAAAATGCCCTCACATCTACCTTTCCTCTTTTTCTAATTGCTATTAGTTTTGGGTTTTGTTTGTTTTTCATGTTTATCAAATTCAAAAGTCTAATTCCAGTTTCTAAGGGTCTGATTTTGTCTTGATAGTCTGATTTTTCTCAGGAATATTTTGATATTAGCCATCAGTTTCTTTTTTTCTCTTGTTTAGCATTTTGTTACAAAAATGTTAAATACATATGAAGCTACAGGAATAGTTGAGCAAGCTGCTCATATATATATATATATATATATATATATATATATATATATGCCTACACTCAGTCTCTATCATGTTTGCACTATTTCTTTTACATTTATAAGAATGCATTCATAAAAATATCCTTGCTTATACCAATGTCAGGAATATTTTTCCCTGTATGGACTCTGATGAGTTATATAATTTTAGGGTTTCCACTTAAGTCATTAATCAATTTCAAGTGGATTTTGTACATGGGGTCTGTGTGTGTGTGTGTGTGTGTGTGTGAGAGAGAGAGAGAGAGAGAAAGAGAGAGAGAGAGAGAGAGAGAGAGAGAGAGAGAGAGAGAGATTGAGAGAGAATTTGAGAAAATTTTATTATTCTGTCAGGATCATTTCTCCCATACAATTTATTGAAAATATTGTTCTTTCCAAAATGCATGCTCTTGATGTATTTAATGGGCCTTTAAGTTCATGAATTTATCTGTTCTGCATTATGGGTCATTAGTCTCTGTGTCCAGCACCATGATGATTCTACTACAATAGTTCTGTATTATATTTTTGAAGTTGTGATAGTGGGTTGCTTCCAGACTGTTTTTAAAATTTATGTATGTGTATATATTATATACTTTTCTTAAGGTTTCTTTGGCTACATGAAGCCTTTTGTTGTAGAATTCTGGAGTTTTCTTTACAATAGTTTGTTGTACCTTTCAAGATGATGATAAAAAAGGATTCAGAATGTGTTCACTCACAAATAGAAATGGAGGCCGAAATATGGCTGAATAGTTGTCTTAGTTTGGGTATTCATTGCTATGAAGAGACATCATGACCACAGAAACCTCTTATAAAGAAAAAGCATTTAGTTGGGGCTGGCTTACAGTTTCTGAGGTTTAGTCCATTATCATTATGGCAGGAAGAATGGTGGGACACGGGCACACATGGTATTGGAAAGGTGAGTGAGGGTTCTATATCAATATTTTCAGATAGCAAGTGGGACACTGGGCCTGGCTTGATTATGTGAAACCTCAAAACCTACCCTCAGTGGTAAACATTCTCTAAGAAAACCACATCTACTCCAAAAAGGCCATGTCTTATCATAATGCTACTTCCTGTGGTCCTATCGGTGCCATTTTCATTCAAACCGCAACACTCCATTCCCTGCTTCCATAGTCATGTATCGATATCATAATGTAAAATGCATTACTTCAACTTCAAAACTCTCACAGTAAGACCACAACCAGTTGTGCAAACTCCAAACTCTGCATCTCCATGCCTGAAATCAGAGTGTTATTCAGATCTCTAGCTCCTTTCAGCTTTGTTGACTGCAGCACACTTTTTTCTCTTGAATTATTTCCACTCTCTGTTAACAGCTTTTCTCAGCAGGCACCCTGGGACTCTGGTATCTCCAGCATCATGGGGTCTTAAGGCAATCAGTCTTTACCTTCACAGTTTCACACAATGGCCTCTTTACGCCTCCATGCAGGGACACCTCTGACACATGCTTGGTCCCAGCTCACAGAGGGGGAGACCAAGCATAACCTCCTTTTTATCCTTGACTCTAAAGCCAGAACCATGTGGACAAAACTGCCAAGTTCTGCTGCTTGCTGGGGATAGAACATACCCCCTCATTCAAATATATTTTTCACCAGCTTTGTAGTTTTGATGATTCTCTTCACTGCCTAAGCTTGGTTGTTCTGGATCTCTCTCTGTAAATCAGACTGGCCTTGAACTCAGAGATCTGCCAGTCTCTGCTTACCAAGTGATTGGTTTAAATGTGTGCACAACCATGCTTGGATCGAAGCTTTTCTTTAATTCCTTTTTTAAAATATAAATTCCCTTTTATAAGGTGAAAACTTAGCTGGACATGGCCTTGCTCTGAGGTCACCATACCTATTATTATTATTGTTGTTGTTGTTGTTGTTGTTGTTATTCATCTGTTTATACTTCCTGGAGCCCTTCCCCCTCCCCGCCCCCCCATTCTCCTCAAACTTTACATTTTGCATTTTCTCTTGCTCAGCTTTCTACTTTTCATTGTAGATCTGTGTAAAACTGAGCACTAATCACATAACACAATCAATACTAGGCTATTTTGAATCTCTTGTTGCAACTTTGTCAATCCTAAACTCTTCAACTTAGCTTCAAGTAGGATTTTATGAATGAGACCAAAAAGCAGATACTTTTTTTTTTTTTTTTTTTTTTTTTTTTGGCCAGAACATTACAAGAATAGTCTCTAGACCACATACAAGTCTACTTCTTCTCTGCAGCCTCGTGAGCTGGAGCCCCATAGTTCTAGTAACTGTCAGCACCACTCTCTTCCATGATCGTACTAGAATGACCCAGTAAGCCACACTTACAATATCCAACATCATTTTAAGTCCAGAGTTCCAAAGTGTTCCATATTCCCTTAAACAATATATGGTCTGGCCTCTTACTCTAGCTCCTGGTGCCAACATTGTCTTAGGGTTTCTATTGCTGTGAACAGATACCATGACCACTGCAACTCTTATAAAGGACAACACTTAATTGAGGCTGGCCTACAGTTCAGAAGTGTAGTTCATTTTCATCATGGCAGGAAGCATGATGGGATGCAGGCCGTCATGGTGCGGAAGGGGTAGCAGAGAGTTCTATATCTGTTTCAGCAGATAGCATTAAGTGAATGACACACTGGTCTTGGCTCCAGCCTGTGCGTTCTCAAAGCCCCTTTATAGTGAAACCAAGGCAGCACCTCGTATTAGGCACACACTGTATGGGTCTAATTACATATAAACCAAATGCTCTTGCCTAGCACAAGACTTTTACATTTAATTTCTAACCCAGTAAAAAAATTAAATAAATAACTACATGCACTAAATAAAATAAAATAAAATAAATCTGACTTTAGTGCTACAGGCCATTTGTCAGAGTGCTAGCCTCGTATGCAATAAACCCTGGGTTCAGCCTGCACCACTGCATAAACTAGGTTTGCAATCCCAGCACTCTAGCATGGCTTAGGTGGAGGCAGGTGGATTAGAAATTTAAGATCATTCTTTGTTGCATAGGGAATTCCAGACCAACCTAGACTACTTGAGATATGGTCTTAAAACTAGATAAAATATTGGGGTAATATTTGTACATGGGATGGTATTCTATAGATTTGTAAAATTGGAAATTGTGCTTGTATGTGTGTGTATTTATACTTGGATCTGCATGTGTATATGTGTGATATTGTTTATATGTGCAAGTTTTATATATAGTTCGTGGACAGAAGCCCAGGATTGGTCTAGGTTGTCTTCTTTGAACACTCTCTGCTCTTTTTTTTATCACTGGAGACAGGGTCTTTCCCTGAAACTGAAGCTCAGTAGTTCAGTGATTTAACTAGTCTTGTTAGACAAGGAGTCCTCTCTGTTTCTGCATCCTTGCCAATGATGGGGTTGCAGAAACATGTCAACATGTGCAGCTTTTATAGATGTGTTTGGGAGCTAAACTCAGGTTCCTTATACTTGTACAGAAGACATATACTAATATCTCCCATGCCTCATAATTGTTATAATTGTTAAAACAATATAGAACTTTACACTTTTATTCTTTAATTTTCTAAGTAATTTGAAAGCTACAGAAAAAGTACAAAAATTATCTATCACATGTAAGTATGTTTTATAAAACACATCTACAAGCAGCAGGTAGAGACAAAAAGCCACCAGGCCTTGCTTGAACTTATGAGACCTTAAAGCCCATCAACAGCAACAGGCTTCCTCCAAAGAGGCTACACTTACTCCACCAAGGCCACATCTCCTAATAGTGTTACTTCCTATGAGGCTAGAAAAGTCTTTTTCTTCCAAACAACCATAGTCATCTTCTTCTCTCGACGTCTATCAATGCCTGAAAGCTCAGCATATGTTCTCCTCTGTATCTGAACACTCTTGACACACTTTATCAGTGTGTTCTTCACAGACTTTAAATATTTTCGTTACAGTTACTCAATATCATTTTCACACAAAATTGACATCTCAGAGTTTACATGGCTAATCAAGAACTAGTTTTCCTTCTGGCCACTTCTTTTCTTGTGTCATAAACAAACTGACCTCACTCAGAGGCATTTGTTCTACTTTTGAATAGCCTTGTATGTTGTGCCCAATAGGAATGGTTATGTACCTCCAACCAAAAGTGTCTAGCAGTGTGATTTGTTGTGTGCTCGACAACTGGAGAAGGATGGACAGTTTGATTCAGAAGTAGAATATTGGTTCACCAAGTACCAACAGACCTCTAGAGAAATTAAGGCCTAAGATCTAATACTTAGGCTGTCACTAATGTCTACACAATAAAACCCCAAGAAGAATTTTGAGCACTATGAGTAAGTGAGCATCTCTGATGGGTACTCCACATACACAGTACCACACACAAATGTTGGTGGATCAGTGCAGTCTTGATTAGTTATAAGGAAAGAAAATCTGAAAGCTTCATTTTGATATTTGCTTGGACTCCACACTGTATGAAAATTATTCCTTTTCTGAAATTTCTCTATATCCTTCTAGAGGATGGCCTTATCTGGCATCAATGGGAGGAGAGATCCTTAGTCTTGTGAAGACTCAATGCCCCAGTGTAGGGGAATGCCAGGGCAGTGTAGTGGGAGAGGGTGGGTGGGTGAGGGAGCACCCTCATAGAATCAGGGAGAGGGAGATGGGATGGGGATTTGTAGAAGAGAAACCGGGAAAGAGGATAACATTTGAAATGTAAATAAATAAAATATCCAATAAAAATAGATATAAATATACCAACTTTCAATGAGTTTGTGTGTGTGTGTGTGTGTGTGTGTGTGTGTGTGTGTGTGTGTGTGT
>JANHMN010000009.1:6124059-6142875 GCA_030674055.1 Rhabdomys pumilio | reverse complement strand
CACACACACACACACACACACACACACACACACACACACACACACACGAGCTCACACAGATAGCATTTATACATATACACTTGTGTACACACAAAGAAATAAAGATTTCAAAAAACAAAAGGGGGCACTCAAAGAATTGAAATAAACAAACACTGAAAATTTCTCCCGTTTATTACCATGCAATCATATCCAGCTGTTCTCTTATCAGATTTCTCCATGACTCTCCACTCTTCATCAAATCTATTATGACATGTGTGGAGGTGAAATATATTTCTGGCAAGGGGCACTTAATTTTCTTATGAAGGCAATCATGCCACACAAAATTTATATTAACTAAACTTTTATGCTTTGTCTTTTGAATTTGTTATTATTATAAGGTTTTTAATCATGAATCTAAAGTATCTAAATTAAAAATGTTTTCTTGCCTTATATTGACATAATGAATATATATGAGTGGAAAATGATTGCAAAGAAAAAGAGCTCTAGATAATTATATGTAGGCTAGCCATTCAGAGGCAGGAAGTCTGTGTTCCTATAGCTATTTCAGAACAATACCCAAGAGCTGGGATCTCAAGACTACCTGTGCTAGCATGCTAAATATTGCTTTCTCTACCAAGGAAGGAACAATGGCTTCTGTAGGTTAAATGATTTTGCTCATTCAAGTCAGTCAGCTAGTGATGGAGGTTAATCACTTGACTCCTGGTATTTACTATGACAAGCGGTCCTGTGGCTTCTGGAATGCAAATAGTGTTCACTGACAATGGAAATTTGAAGTGAGCCATGGACTCCACAGGAGAGTTTCATTTTCTAGGAGATATACAGAATATCAAAAAGTAAAAATCCATGGGAGAATTCAATTACCATCACATATTTTACCCAAAATCACTGCATAGTACTCTTTTTCAAAATAAAATTAATATAAATAGAAGTTGCTGAGTCTTCACAAATTATTTCAGACAGTGCTTAGAATTTATATACATTTAATCCTAATGATATATCCCACTGACAAACAGATATGATTTGAGTGTATATTGGCCACTCATTGTGTGGGATTCTTGTTTTGGACGATACAACCCTAGAAGCACAAAGTCAAGGAGAATTCCATGTCCAGGACTATAGCTATACATTATGATAAAATGTCTGTCTTACATTCTAAGTGACTGAAGCTCTTGCTGGACCTCACAACTGGAGGTAGGAAAATACCTTGAGGTTACTGAGGGCTTCAGCCTACTCTCCTACTGTACACTTTGCTTGTTTGTTTAACCTGCCTTTGAGAGGATATTGTACAGTCAACCCTACTTGCCTGAATTTCCCATTTAATGAGCTTTACAAAAGAAGCCAGTGCATAGAGACACCATTAATTATATGTTTTGCCATTCCCATGAGTCATATATTTGTATTACCATAATAATTTCCAGAAAATACCAAATATAGGCTGAAAATGGTGTTATAAGGTGAATATTCATCATAGATTTTGAACATAACATATTCATATTGCTTGATAAACAGTGATTGCAGTATAGGTTTTTTTTTTTTTTTTTTTTTTTTTTTGGGGGGGTGGCAACAGGGGGGAGCTGGAATAACTACTCATAATATTATTTTAATAAAGATTGTAGTATAGGTTTTTTTTTTTTTTTTTTTTTTTTTTTAGCAGGGTGGGTGCCAACAGGGATCAGCTGGAATCACGACTCATAAAATTCTGTTAAAGCTTTTGGTAAAGTGTCCTTTATTCCTTCTTCATGTGATACTTTCTGTGCTATTCAATGAAGATGGGGAAAATTCCTTGATAAGTACAAAAACACTAAGAGATACAATCATACACAGACAGACGACACACACAGGGACAGATTCACAACACAGTGTTCAATCTGGGTTAGATGAAGACTCAAAGAACAGACAGACTGAGACCGAAGACAGAAGACCTAGGAAGCATGACATAGAGAATTAAGTCTGGGTTTACTCTTGTTCAAATGACTTAAAACAAGATTGATGGGTTTCTGGTGACTGAGTTTATTGTTAATGCATTTGAACCAACTGCACAGACCTTCCAAGAGCAATGCAGGCAAATGTTTGTGTTTTCCAGCTTATTTCCTGCTGATAAATATATCAAATGCCCACAAAATCATTTCTTACCTTTGAGATAAAAAGTTGTTGATATTCTTTATTCTTTCACAGTGGTTAAATATTCAGAGCTGTTTTGTTTTCTTAACTTCTGCTTTACATTTCCAATAGTACTTACTTAAAATGTCCCCATTACTTCAATGCCTGCCATTATGTTCACTTTAGAAAATGACAAAAATGATCATAAATATGTAAAGATGCTTCTTTCAAGATGAAAAAGACATTTGAGTGTAGTGTTTCCTCTTTTGTAATTACAAAGATTCACTTGAAATTTCACTTTAAGTATATAATTTTTGAACATGCAAAATTTAATTGCTTTCTTACCAAATCTCATGAGGATGTGGAGTTCAAGTTAAGAAAGGTAACAAAACTTGTGCTTATTTTTTCATATATATATATATATGTGTGTGTATATACATATATACATATATATATATGTTATCTTACTGAGTATTTCTTTGTACAACAACAAATGAGGCCCCATGTAATGATGGCTTCTTAAGTGTGTTTTGATACCTTTAAATGTTCTCCTATGGCTCAATAGCCAGATCCGCTAATCTCATATCACTATTCCATGAAGTAGAATATAGGACAAATATGATGATAATTGACTTCTTTCATCTATTTGCTCATTAAGAAACACTAGACTTACTTTCTGTGATGGCTAGTTTTATGGTGACATGACACAAGCTGGAGTCATCAGAGAAAGGAAACCTCAATTGAGAAACTGCCTCCACAAGATCTGACTGTAGGCAAAAGCCCATGGGTCATTATTATCATTAGTGATTGCTGTGGGCAGTACCATCTATATGCTGGTTGTATAAGAAACCAGGATGAACAAGCCATAAGGATCAAACCAGCAAGCATCACCTCTTTCTAGACTCTGCATCAGCTTTTGCCTTCAAATTCTTTCCTTATTTGAGTTCTTTCCATGGCTGTCTTGTACAAAAAAATATTATAAGGAAGAGCAAACAGAATAAACCATTTTCTCCTCAAGTTTGTTTTGGTCACAATGACTCCTCAGAGCAATAGTAACCTAATGAAGATATCCTTTAACGACAGGGTCCTTAAGCAAGGGTATATTTCTCTTTATTTTGCACAACAGTAGAACTTAGAACAATGTCTGATACATTTAACACATGTTTGTTGAGTGAATTGAATAGGTAACACAAATAAAAGGCTCTTCAAAAATGAAACATGGTCTGCCTCTTTAGGGAAGCAAGCAGCTTGTCATTCTTCTAAAACTGCAACTAGGAGAGATGGCTCAGTGGTTAAGAGCATTCATTGCTTTTCTAGAGCACTGGGTAGCTTACAACTACGTGTAACCTAAGTTCCTGTGTATCCTGTATTCTCTTCTGGCCTCTAAGGGTACATGCATTCATGTGCATATCCCCATATCCCCATACATATAATTAAGATAAAATAATTTGCAGATAGGGAACTAGTTATCAGCACACAGAATGCCTTACTTTGTGTGAAGTTTATAGAACACACTATAAACGCAACTCTTACCCACATGCTGTGAATGAAGGAAATGCTTGATTCAGTGACTCACAGAACTCAAAAAGTAGAAGTGAATACAATTTCAAAGTGCATATGAATGAATATGCAGTCAGAATGGACTCCAGCTTTATCTGACTTCTGAACTTAGCTTTTGTCTGAATCAATTTCTTGGGGCCATGAATTACTATTGGCAAAATAGTTTAAAGTGACAAGATTCTAGTGTCTTTTAGTTCTGGAGGCTGGCAGTACATAACTAGGTGTCAGCAGTGCCAGTCTCCCTCAGAAATGCTTCTAGCCTCTGATGTCTGCTCTCATCTTTGTTAATCCTCTGTCTATAGATAGATACATCACTCTAGTCTCTGCTTAAAGCTTCAGTGGTACTTATATCCTGTGTGAACTTCTCTTCTTATAACTTGTCTCCTTATATTCTTGTTGGATTAAGTCCTCTGTGTGCTCCAGTATGACCTTATCTAGGTCATGCACACAATGACACTTTTTGCACATGAGGTCATATATGGGGGTTATGACTTCAATATTTCTTTTTATTCTAACACTCACCATACATGATACTTAAAAGCACAGGCATTTACTAAATAACTGAGAAACCCATTCCATGAGGGATTTTTTTTTTGTTAGTGTAGAAATACAAAACAAGTACAAAGCACCATTAGTCCTGTAGCTGGGAGACAAAGATTAGTTTTCATATAAATAAATATTAATGGTGGGTAATGTACCACCATTAATATGGAGACACAGTGACTTGTAGAGAAGATATAGATTACAGAAGTTATCAAGAACCCATTAGAGGTCAAAGAAGAAGAAACATCTAGAAATCAAGGTAGAAACAACACTCAGGGCAGATGGAAGGATTGAGAATTGGTGGGAAATCTAGGCCTCACAGTCAGAAAAATGCTGGATTTCAGTCAAGAAAGATCAAATAGTAAGTAAGAACATAGAGAAAGCATGGCACAGACAATTGCAGACCTCTGAAAAGAGACAGGGAAAACACCATAGGAAAAAGGGCCACTGACTGTTAGCATTAGAATATGCTACTAACTTTGTGCAAACTGTTTTATTTGAGTGAAAGGGGAGAGTCTGGAGTTTGGACTGTGAGAGCAGAACCGGGTCTTTGAAGACCATCAGATGGTGGTATTATGTGATATTTGGCTTCTTATGGGACTTCGGTTAATGAGGATGCCATTGTGATAAGGGTTTGCCTTTAAAATGCTATGAACTCATCCATATCCTCCTCTTTCTCCTCCTCCTCCTCCTCCTCCTTTCTTTTACTCCTCCTCTACCAGTGTATCCTTCTTTATGAAACACAGGGTCTTGTCCTATCCAAGCTGGTCTCAAACTTGCCATGCAGCATGAATGACTTTGGACGTCAGCTTTTCTCTTTCTGATTATAATTTAATTGCAACATTTCTCCCTTTCTTTTCTTGCCTCCAAACTCTTCCATATATATATATATATATTCTCCTCTCTCTCTCTGGCTCTGTCTCTCTCTCTCTCTCTCTCTCTCTCTCTCTCTCTCTCTCTCCAATGCTCCTTTAAACTCATTGTCTTTTTTTTCATTAATTGGTATTGCATATATATATATATATATATATATATATATATATATATATACACACACATGTATATATTTGTTTATATTCCTGAATATAACTTACTGGGTCTGTAAAATGTTTCTTATGGAGCTGATCACTTGGCACTGGGTAATGAACTAGTGTGCTTTTCCCTGGGTAAGACCTCCTGCTCCCAGCTCTCCTTAGATGCCTATAGTTTTTCCTTTGGGTGTGTGTATTGAGGGTGGCTTGAGGCCTTCTGGGCTTTTGTCCAATCTCCTTGTCATGCCCATTGGTGTCACCTTTGTCTGGCTCGTGTTTGACTAGTCTTGTTGGCAAGAATTGGTGTGTGTAGCTTCTGATGTTACTAGAAGACACAATTTCACAATAAATTCCCTTATCCTCTGACTCTTAAATTTTTTTCTGGAAGGTTCATTGAGCCTTAGGCCTGGGAATGTTTTGTAGATGTATGTGTTGAGACTGGGATCCATAAACATTTTTATTGGTTGTGGTTTTCTTAGTGTCCTCCATCTGCTGCAAAGAGAAGTCTCTTCGATGAGGCATGAACAACTACATCTAGTTCAAAAGTGCTGGGAATGAAGGCAGAGCTCTGAGAATGCTCATCAAACATTAGCTTGTGAAAGCTCCATTTTCAACCTTCAGATAATCGTCTGTTCTGTGTCGAGTTTGCTTCCCAGCAATTTATCTTTAGCAGGGAACAGGAAGATGTGATTTCTGCAGTTCTAGCCCTTGTGTCTCTATGGAGAAGGTAGAGAGTAAGCAAGCGGCTTCATATGCAGGGAATGCAAGTTTCCACGCTGATTGGGTCTATAAAAGATAAAGCAGAGTCAAGTTCAGGAGTGACAAGTCACATGACAGAGTACTGAGCTAAAATTAACATTTTCTAAATGAGATGTTAAATGCAACTTATATCTTCAGTTCTGGTTTTATCATGAACCCAGACAGAAGGTATTGTAACAAATTTAGAAGACACTGTGATTTGGGGCAGTTTATTTAATTCTTTCCTGTGTCTTCTGACACTGAAGACTGTTTTTCCATTTTCATAGGATCATGATACTAAAAGACTTTGCCTTGTTAAGGTTTCAGTCACAAATTCTACAGTTTCTTTGTTTGTGTTCTACTCCAAAGATGATATGAAAATGTAGACCCTTAAAGGCTTGTGATTCGCTGAGATAACTTTAAATACAAGTATTTAAATAAAAAAATATCATTTTTGAATGATTAGGAACCCAGGGCAAGGAAACTTGGATTTTAACATTGTCAGCAATTTTAAGCTAACGCATGATTTGAAGGAAAAATGGAAAATCAAACAGGAATTAGCTGCTTGTCAAGTGTGTTTTTCAATGTTTGCTTCTATGGTGACCTTCTTCCAAAGACACTGCCACCCTGGCTCTGGGGTCCTAGCAGGCTCTACCACATTCTCCTGAGGGAAATATCTTTACATATGTGGAGGGTATATCCATCTAAATTGCATTGTGACAAAGACTTTAGCTGTTGTTTCAGTTTAATGTCTGTGAGGTTTTGCTTCAGGAAATTTATTTTACTAATAGAATTTTGTGTGTGTGTGTGTGTGTGTGTGTGTGTGTGTGTGTGTGTGCATGAAAATCCCAGCTGTCAAATACTTCACACAAAGAAAATCTTGTTGCTTGGCTTTCATGTCTGAAGGGGAATAAGTTATATAGAAATACTTTATTTCTTATAAGCTCATGCCTTAAAGTTCCTCCATGAACAGAGGGCATAGAATGCCATCCCCAGCACACCAGCACAAATATGATACCCTGATGGAGACAGATGAGGTGGTAAGTGGCTCGGTAAGGAATGAAGAGGACAAATCTGGGCAGAGCGTTGCCCCACCCCCATCCTCACAGCGAAATCTTCCAAATGAACAGACTCTCACATGCCAGTACCAATGGAACAAGGTCAGTGCACATTTACACAAATTACAGAGCTCTCTTGCTGTGCAGTAGGCAGGCAAGCCTGGAGGAAGCAAGCTGGAGCTGAGTTATCACCACATGCTCAGGCTCAGAGGGAGGACTCTGTTCTCTCCTTTGCTGTGGAGTTGCTGCTCTTCCACTGCCATCTTTCTTGACAAGATTCAGAGTGATGGCAGCCTGCAGCTCTATCAATCGAGCAAGCCAGAGGCAATTGGCAGTTTCTTTGATTCTTGCCTCCTTGCCTGATTCTTTTTGGACTAGAACAAGAAGGAACAGCAACGGAGTGTCTTATCCTCTGACTTCAGTAGTCAGGTGCATCTCCTCTATAAACCTCTTGGCTGTTTTGATTATGACTCCTTGATCGCCTGGGTCTATAGTGATAGACTTTATAAAAAAAAGATAGTAACACAAAATGTCACCACAAGCATTCACTTACATAGCCGAAGCCTGACAGTCTAGAGTATCAAACAGACATTTGCCTTTGTAGGAAGGTTTTTAAGTGCAATCCTGACAGATGTTGGAAAAGATTAGCTTTCCGTCTCTATCCTGCTTCCTTGCAGCTAGTGCACGTATGCATTGCTTGAAGATAGCCTCTGTCTTATAAACAGACGAAGCTCGAGGCCTTCCACAGCATGAAGTGAACAGTGTAGTCATTCGAGCATACGCTTCCCCAGACACATACCTGCTCCTTTGTTTCAGGCCGGCAGCAGAAAATTCTGCTTGGCTTTTTATGCCACAAGCTACCTGATGCTAACCAGAGGCAACTTCAAAGCTACTTTATGTCATAGGAAACTTTAAAAACTCACCCTAAAATGGTGGCATACTGGATACTAAAGTGGGCTTGCTTTTTTTTTTATGCCTATTTACTTTGTCTCTAATCTCCCTCCAGGGGTTTCAAAGTGAACAGACATAATAAAAAGCTTCTCACTGTTTTGCTTCAAATTTACGGATTGACTGCACCACATGCCTTCCCTAGACTTATTTGGTTATCTCTAAGGAAAGGCTTTTCTCCCCAAAGTTCTCAGCTCCCCATGATCGTTGAAGAGAGTTCTATTCAACAGACACTTTTCTCCATCAAATTATGACACCTTATGTCACCATCTAATGTCACATGCGGCGCTCTAAGATCGAAAAATAGAAAAGTACTGGAGATGAGGGCCTCTTTGGAAACTTCTTTAAATGAAACATATGTGGATCAATCGGGCTAGAAAATAATGTTTTGTTTCTGTTTTTACTGCTATTGTTTCTTATTCCTTTAACAACTTTGTGCCATTTTTCTCCTTATTTGTGTGTTCTGTGTAAAAGAAATAATACACTTAGAATGCTGTTATATACATCTACATCATATACATATATATGTATACATATACACATATGTACATGTATATATACGTATATATGTGCATACACGTATATATGTGTATATGTATACATATATATGTATGTATACACATATATTTTTTTATCCCCTAGGTAAAAAAATATAGGTTATAGAAAAAAAAACAGGTCAGAAAAGAAATACTGTTCTCATAATTCTAGTGTGGTTCTTTGGGTGCTGGAATGCAAAGTGTGAGCATCTCTTGCCTTTATGGGCAGCTCTTGAAATATAAAGCTGAGCAGAACAGCAGTGTGAGGAAGGAGCCTCACCAGACCAATAGGCAGAGCCACTTCCCACAAGCATCCCAGCTCCCAGTAAAGCACAACACTGACGGAGTTTCTGGGCTATTCTCAAGGTCAGGGATCCTTAGTTTAGAAATGCAGACATCATCCACATAAGCATGTACTGCCAGAGTGGGGAATAACCTTAGGTCCTAAGGGGGACTAAAGAATTCATAAAAAGTCAAAAAATAAATTAGTAACAAGAAACTAGACAGAAGTTTCTCTTCTGTGTGCCAAAGCATATGATTCTCAGATTGTTTCCCAGTTTTAGTGGGGGTTTCAGCACCATGTGCTCCTATATTCATTTTCTGAGCTGATAAGTCAAAAGGCTAAAAGAATAATCTATCAATGCACATGCCTTTGGACGGATTGTGTTTTCTTGGTAAAGTCCCTTTTTATTTCATTTGTCTTTCCCATAACTCAGAGTGTCTCAAATTCTAAGTCCAGTGAAGTCATCCATTTTGAGTTGGCTTTTAAGCACGTGAACTAGAACTTCTGGGAAGACATCACATAGCTGGGGCCTTGGGAGACAGGAAGATTAGAGATATATAATTAATTTAGTAAATAGGAGACTTCTGGGAAACAAGTAAGTGATAATAAGATGGCATTAGCACAATGTTAGAATTAGCGAAGCCTTGAAAGTTTTTGTGACAAAGATATGATTCAGATAGATTTAAAAATATGTGTTTACTTTTGATGTAGAAAAGAAGTATCATATTACAGACAGTGAGCCCCACGAGGCTTTGCAGCCTTTGAGGTTTTAGAAGCTTCATTTTGTTTCACTTCCCAGGTTCAAAATTGATTACTGTGTGCTTAACTTTCAAGATTTACCAGGCCAACCAATCTATAGGTTTGGTTAAATCCCAGAATTTTAACATTCTGAGTAAATTAAATTAAAAAATAAATTATGACATTCAAAGATTTTTAAGAACTGCAATTTTTTTGTGGGTCGCCCAGCTTCTCGTAATTTTATAATCATATTCATTTGCCTGTGGTAATTTGATTCTTGTTTTTGGTGTGTGTGTGTGTGTGTGTGTGTGTGTGTGTGATGTGCATTGTGTACTTATGTAAATAGAGCTGGACATTCAGCTTTTCTATGCTTTCTGTAAATTTAGACTCAAGTCCTCCTCTTTGTGCTACAGTATGCTTATCCACTGAGCAATCTCACGAGCTCCTGGGGATGCATCTAGATGAACGTGGACCCAACAAAGCCAGTTGGTTTTGTCTGTACATTGATTAATTTAATTTGACTTTATGGCCATTGTCTGTAGGTATTGTGTCTTGCTAGTCTGTACTTGCAATGGACAACTAAGATGGCAGGATGCAAACAGCTTAATGAAAAAGAATGGTCACTGTAATAAATAGTTCCCAGAGAGAAGATGAAACATTGCAGAAGCAGGCAGTGATATTCCTCTTATGGAAGAAGGTCAAGCCACAAAGAATTCTAAAATTACTTTCTGCCTTGCTTACCAAAGGCCCTCGTTGCCAAGAATCTGAAATTGCATTAAGTCTATTTGCTTTTTGAAAAACAGACTCAAATTCCATCCATGTCTTTAAAAATAATTGGGAGTATCTCAGGAAGGTTTCACTAGTTTAGTGTAGAAATAGTGGCCAGCCTATTTTACCAAAATCGATCAATTTAATGAGGCATTCCTTATGCAAACCTACATAAGAACATCTATTTATTTATATTATAATAAGAATAAATCTTTGACTTTTTCTCCCTTCTCTTGATTAATGGCTGAGACCTCCTTTGTGTGTGGCTGCCTATGACTCCTACCTCCTTGTCTGCAGTTATGCCTGCACTGGTGTCATACTGTCCCCTTGAATGTGGGTTGCCTCTGTGACTTGCTCATTAACAAATAAACCACAGTAATGATGATAGGATGTCACAGAAGAGCATAACTTCTCTTTCATTTGTAGACTTGCTGGATTTAATGGCACAAACTGCCATGGTGTGCACTACTCCATGATGGAAGGACCATATGGCCAAACCATGAGCAGCTACAAGCCAAAAAAAAATCTGCTAAGAATGGAGACCCTGACTCCTACTTTTATAGGTTTGGAAGAAAATTAATCCACAGCTTAACCTGAAGGTGAGACATGAGACCTAGCTAACACCTTGGTTTCAGTCTTTTGAGAGACTCTGAATCAGGTGAAGCAATTAAACTAGACCTGGGCTGGACATCACTGAAGAGACAAATATGGGTGTTTTTCTGTCAGTCTGGGTTTGCTTGCTACAGCAATAGATAAATTATACATTTCTTGTTAGCAGCTAGGAGAGTATTGGCTGCTGCTCCTTTGAGTTATTCTCATGCTTCAGTGGTCTCTTTCCCAATTGGAAGTGAAAGCAAAAGACTGATCACTTGCTCTGGATGTCTTCCTGCAGAAAAGGCAACTCTGTTAGAAGCCTCTCCTCTGTCCCTTCAGAGTTCCATCCCCATGACTACAGGTGGAGACTGAAGCAGCAAGCTGGAGAACAGTGAGCTGCAAGAGCTGCGCTCTGAGGATCTGAGAGCAACTTTCTTATGCCAGTGACTTAGCAGAAATGAGCCTAGTTAATCCCCCGTGAGACATTTATAATAATTCCTTACAATGTTCCTCCTGTGACCTTGGTGGCTTCCTGAACGTCTTTATTTTTATTACTCTATTATCTATCTATCATCTATCTATCTATCTATCTATCTATCTATCATCTATCAATCTATCTATCTATCATCTATCTATGTATCTATGAATCTATCTATCATTTATCTATCTATCTCTATCTACAGCAGTCTATCTATCTATCATCTATCTCTATCTATCTATCTATCTATCATCTATCTATCTATCTATCTATCTATCTATCTATCTATCTATGTATTTATCTCTATGTATCTATGTATTTATGTATGTATGTATCTATCTATCTATAGCAGTCTATCTATTTATCTATCTATCTATATCTATCTATCTATAGCAGTCTATCTATTTATATCTATCTATGTATCTATGTATCTATCTTTCTTCTATGTATCTATGTATGTATGTATGTATGTATCTATCTATCTATCTATAGCCTATCTATGTTTTATCTATCTATCTATCTATCTATCTATCTATCTATCTATCTATCTATAATCTATCTATCTATAGTCTATCTATCTATCTATTATCTATCTATATACCTATCTATAGCTACTATCTATCTATTTATTATCTATCTACCTATCTATAGCTACTATCTATCTATCTATTATCTATCATCTATCTATCTACCTATCTATATCTACTATCTATTATCTATCATCTATCATCTATCTATCTATCTATCTATCTATCTATCTATCTATCTATCTATCTATCTATTATTTATCTTAGTGTGTGTATGTGTGTGTCTGTTGTATGTATGTCTGTATGTCTGTATGTCTGTGTGTGTCTGTGATAGCATTCATGTGGAGGTTGGAGAACAACTTACAGACATTGCTTCGCCCTTTCCAGTATGTGAATGGATCCTGGGGACTGAACTGAGGTAATCGGGTTTGAGGTCAACTGTATTTGTGCCTATACCTACCAATGCATCTCACCTATCATAACTTTCCTTATTTCTTCAAGAAATAAGGTCAGAACCACAAAGTCTGCAGGGTCAGAGGAATGTACTTAGAGTATTCACAAATTAATTACTGGGAATTACAACATGTTCCTTGTATAATTCCTTAGGAATTAAAAGGTAACTATGTGGTGAATCTCAAATACTTTGAGGGGCAAATGCTAACTGAAGTGGCTTCCTGGCTTTATGCTGGTAAATCTAGCTAGTAGTTTTCAGAAGGCTAACATAGCTTCTAGGACTTTTTGTTCTATCCTGCAACCCTTTTTGTTTTGTTTTCCATTTCTTTCCCAAGAGGAAATTGAATGTATGACAAGGAAGCCAAGCAGGGACCCTCTCATAAGAGTTTATTTATTGGACTGTATTGCCAGGCTTCTGTCCCTCCATCAGTTAACAGCAAGTTTCCTGCCCCATGTCTGTATGGCTAATCAAGATGAGAACTTTTTAATATGGAAATTATAAAAAAACAGCCATACACTTAGTCTTTGGTGAAATATCATCCATATTATTGTTGATAACATTAATTTTGTTCCCTATTTTAATATTACAGTTTGAGAGAGAATTGGTTTCATTATGAAAATTAAAGAAGTGTGGGGATTGTCCAATGTTAAATAAAAGCACAATTTAATCTCTGTTTATCCTCTGGTGTCATGAGTTTCTGAGCTTCTGAGGCCCTACTATGCTCCAAAAATGTTATGTTTACTTCCCTATCACATCAACAAAGCTGCTTTTGTTCACATGGAGCAGCAATAGAATAGGACTAAACACTAGGCAAACTGAAAGGTGAAATGCCACTTAATGAGAGTTAGAGTGACATCTGACCTCAAGTACAAGAAAAAAACTCCTTCTATGCAAAGAAGCATAGGTGAAGTCAAAGAAGCCTGCCGTTCAGTTACTTGTCAGGTAAAGCTGGAGCAGGCTAAGTGTTTCAGGCCATAAGCACTTTGACCAGCTATCAGAAGCCTACTCCTGATGCAATAGTTGTTCCAAATCTGCATTCTTTGATTTTTTTACTTCATTTTCCAAACAAAGGGATTATGAAGTTACTAGATATGTCATAGTGTTATATGTATAAGAGGAAATGTATGTAGTTGCTACATTGCTGAGAATAATAATAAAGAAAAGATATGGAATACCAATTGAGTATACTTATAGACACACACACACACACACACACACACACACACACACACACACACACACCCATGCACACACCACATTTTGTTTTTTTCTGGTTACATCCCAACATGTTAAATCTTAAAAATACTGTGGTCTCATTTCACATATACTTTCTTCTCAGAACAACTATTACTGCTTGTGAAAATGAGAAGACATTATTCATAAGCCTGTTGGCCCTCAGCCCGTTGGCTCTGCCTGGCATCTTTGGTTAAGCTGTGAAAAGCATTTGGCTACTCAGTGAGCTGCCCATGTGGTGCCATTGCTCATACTTTCAGTCTTTTCTGGCTCAGTCTAGAATGGTGGTCTCTGCATCTGGCAGGATAGGGAGCAGCAAGTGCCAAGCTCTGCTGGAGCGTTTTAAAACAACATTGCACATAACATAATTAAGTAGGGATGACTGAAGACCTAGAGTCAAGTCTACAGAGAACCTAAATGCCTCATCTTTGCATTCGTAGGGTAGAAAATGAAGTTTCTGGCAAATATGAAACTATTATAATCACTCGGATTCCACAAAGTACTAAACATCCTTTAGGATGATTTGGTTTAACTTTTGATATTTTATTCATTATTGATTGTTAAAGTAATTCATATTCACAAAAATGAGGAGTTATAATAGGAATTGAGCCTCTATAGCTTAGTGGCAGTGACCACAACCAGAGTGTTGCTTTGTGGGGTCCTTTCTGCACATCTTGAAGCCACACATTCACTGAACTAGTCTCAGATATTGTCTTCTAGTTGTTCTTAACTGTTATTTTTTCTTTGCTGAATTACTTCTTATAGTTTTTGCTAGGAGAATCCCTCTTGGTGAGGCTGGAAAATTGGACACTATCTTGCAAAGACTGTATTTCTGGTGGCAGATTGGTTCTGGATTTCCTCTGTGATCCTTACCTCTGTTTTCAGTAAGACTCCTGTGTTTATTGTCAAGTCCCTTCTTTCTGGTGTTGCTGTGTTTTAGTTTTCTTGTTTTGTCTCATTTGACATTTCAGTTTCTCCAATTCTTTGAAGAAACAATTTAACACAAATTAAATTTTCATTGTGTCATAGGACAATGCGTCTGTTCTGGTAGTTTTTTTTTTTCAACTTGACCCAAACCTAGATGTATCTTGGAAGAGGGAAGCTCACTGGGGGAATTGTTCCTATGATATTCGCCTGCTGGTATTTGGGGACAATTTCTTGATTGTTGATTAGTGTATGATGGAAAAACAACAGTGGGTAGTGTCATATCTAGGCAAGTATCCTGGAATATTTAAGAAAACAGGCTGAGCAGGCCATAAAGAACAAGCCAGTTTGCAACAGTGCTTCATGGCCTTTGCTTTAATTTCTGCTTCCAGGTTCTTGCCTTGGCTTCTTCCAATGGGTAACAAAAAACTTTAAGCTACAATAAACTCTTTACTAACTGAAGTTGCATTTTATAATGGTCAGAACTTCATCATAGCAAAAGAAAAGCACACGAGGATGGCATCCCTCACATGATAGACCAGTGATTCCTATGACTCCTCTCCGCACATTACGTATCCTTTTACACAGCCTAGGGTTGTAGGATCTACTTAATAAGGGCTGTTGACTTATATACAATGATATTTTGCAATTTTGAGGGTACACCTTAAATTTTCTTTCTTTTTTTTTTTCTGGGTTTGGGGGGGTGGGCTGTCTGTTAGTCATGTTCCTCTCTCTCTCTGTCTCTCTCTCTCTCTCTCTGTCTCTCTCTCTCCCTGTCTCTCTCTCTCTCCTGCCATCCCTCCCTCCCTTCCTGCCACCCTCCCCTCCCCCTCTCTCCCCATGTATGTGTGAATATTGAAGGCAGAGATCACCTTGGATACTATTCCTTAGGAGCCATCCACCTGTTTGTTTTTGTTTTGTTTTGTTTTTGTTTTGTTTTGTTTTGTTTTTTTGTTTTGTTTTTTTTCCCCCGAAACAAGATTTTTCACCGAGACCTGATGCTCTCACTTATGCTAGCTAATTAGTCCCCAGGGATCTGTCTGTCTCAACCTCTCTGTTACCTGGAATTCAGAGACACACTAAAACAGTCAGCGTTTTACGTATGCACTAGGGATTAGACTTAGGTCTTCTTGATTATGTGGCAAGCATTTCACCAACTGAGTCATGTATTTCTCTGAGCCTTTTGGCTTTTCTCCTTTTCTTTTTCCACCTTTTCTTTTTTGGTGATGGAGACTGAACCAAGGGTCTTCAGCATACTATATAAGAACTGTAGCATTCTATACCTGATATCAATTTGGTTATTTTTGACAAACAGATTTTGTGATCACTACTACGGTTGTGATATAGCCTCCTTAAGATCTTTAGGAACGTGGATACTTTAACATTTCCATAGTAATAACTCAGGTATCCTTTCTACCCACAGTTACTTGACTTTTGCATACTGTGCTTGGCAATGTGTCTATAAAATATTGCTTCATTTTAAATGTCAATTGGCTAAATTATTTATATAAATAATTGTTAAAGTACAGATTTTTGAAACTATTCCCACGTGTGTGTGTGTGTGTGTGTGTGTGTGTGTGTGTGTATGTGTGTGTGTGTGTGTGTGTGTGTGTGTGTGTGTGTGTGTATTTGTATCTATTCTTAGACATAGTGTGAGGAGGTCATGGTACACCTTGCAGAAGTGAGTTCTCTACTTTCCCAGTATAGGGAATGGGGACCACACTCAAGTCATCAAACATGACAACAAGCACCTTTGTCTACTGGATCATCCTATCAGCCACATCGCTATATTTACATATGACTTTTGTTACACATTTTGCAATTTGTCTTTCCATCTTGAGGTTTTATTTTCTAAACATTAGTTGTGAAGTGAGAAATTAGAAAGTAATATTGATGCATGTCATATTGGGTTGTCTAGTATTGTCCTTTGTGCATAAGAAATCATTCCCTATCGTATCTCCTCTTCTCTTTACTGCTACAGCAGTAGTGTTCTGCTAACCCCCACAATTGATAATAATACTTAGTTGTGAAAGTGCTATAAATTCCCATATTATTATGTTGTTATGTATTCTAAAGTGGATTGTTAATAAAGTAGACAGTTCTACATTTTACTGTTTTCACAAGGATGCATAAGAAACACACTCTCGAACTTGTGCGATTTTTTTAAAGGGTAACAGTTCAACTCTTTTCCTATACCTCACTCTTTTTAACTGGGCATCTTGATATATATTCATATCATCACCTTAAAATTGTTCAAGTCACCCAAATGGTTCCAGATAGTAACACTTCTGGATAGTCAGCTGCTCAGGTGCATTGATTTCAATGTCAGAAAAGGTTAAAAAGTTGAAAATCTCCAGGAGCAGCTAAATCAGAGGGACAGATGTGGCAATAGGTACAGATATAGCAGGTTAAACCTGTCTTTTCTTAAAACATGGCAATTTTATTGAGAAATAGTAGACAATTTGAAGAATTCAAGAAGGAACTCCATGTGTTCTCGAGGGACCCATTGACAAGAAGCCAGTCAATAATCCTTGTTGACCACTGGATCCTAAGCATTAGTAATTTTGGTTTGTTTTATTTACAGAATATTCATAGATAGCCAAATAGGCAATCTGTCAGAGGTATATAAACTTTCTGAGAGATCTGATAAACACTTTAACAAAATCCCAGATTCTGTGTTTTGGATCTGTCTGTGGTGGGAAAGGGGGTCTCTGAAATCAGTTCAGGGAAGACTCTTCGTCCACTGCTTCAGTATCTGCTAACTCATTAGTGCTTCAGGTGAAGCATTAATGACTATCTCAGACCAAAGGACTTCCCTTGGAAAACGTGGTCATAGATATACGAAGCAGAGACATTGTAGGGAACAAGGAAAACATCTAAAATGAGCTTTGATGGATATCCTACATTTGGTGAGTGAAAAATGCTACTTTAGAGAATAAAAGGAATATATTATACAATTTATACATTTAGACGATAAAATCATTTTAGAAGTAATAAAAATCACTAAAATTAACAGGAAGTAAATAGTGGGATAACATGGTCAATGAAATAGTGGAAAAGCTCATAGGGATGAAAGACTAAAAGCAGCATAAAGATTCATAGCTTCACGGTTTAGTAAATATAATATAGAGTGGACAGTATAAATACAGAGAGGATCTGTTACAGAAATGGTTTACAGAAGCACAGAGCATAAGTCTTGAAGAATCAGTTTAATACAATGAGAAAAAAGCCAATATTTAGCATTATTGTGTAATTTCCATTACTCATATGCCTAGAAAGATTTTTTTTTTCTGAGCAGGATGGCATTCCCACTAAGGATTCAGCCAAGCTGGGTGTGTGGCAATCTCTGAATCAGTTTGGACCAGACTCAACACAAGGCAGTCAAATACAGCAACGAGTCAACAAAAACAACAGCAGCAGCAGCAACAACAACAAAACAATGAAAGTGAGTATACACAAAAACATTGAGGCAGAAGGAGAAACACTGAGACAGTGGTGAGAGTCATTCTGCTGAAAATGTTTGTCAGTGAACTGTGAAATCAAGGGATAGAATAAGCCAGTTTTCAACATGGAAAATCAAGACCTATCATTTTAATACACACACACATACCCTCTCCACACACACACTAAACAAGTAATGGAGGACACATGCCACCCCCCAACACACACACAAAGGAAGACTTTTGATTATGGAGAGGAAGGTCCATAAAAAGGCAACTAAATGAGTAGAAGAAAGTTCTAGAACCTCTGCTATAGATTAAGATCAAAGGTGCCCAGTACAGACTGAAGAAGCAGATATCACCACTGAGAAGCCCTGAAAGGAAGCACTCAGGAGAGTGAAGCAAACAATTGCAAAAGATTTTCAAATTCGTGTGTGTGTGTGTGTGTGTGTGTGTGTGTGTGTGTGTGTGTGTGTATGTGCACGTGTGTGTGTCTGTGTTGAGAAGTGGGTAACAGAGTATGAAGTGTTTTACCTTTTTTTTTTTTCGTGGAAATAAGGTTTAAACTTTCACATACCAGAGAAGTATTCCACCTTTGCCCTACATCCTGACCCTTTTAAATTTTACTTTTAACATTTTAGAAAGGATCTCTGAATTCCCCAGATGGGCCTCCAACTTGCAATCCTACTGTTTCAGCCTACAAAGTTTAGGGGATACAAGGTTTCATAACATTATCCAATAGTAGTTAATTTGTACTTTATTTCTGTTACATCTCTCTTGGTATATAGACTTTTAGGTCATTACTAGCAATTAGCAATAGGAGAATATATATATATATATATATATATATATATATATATATA
>JANHMN010000009.1:6087454-6123959 GCA_030674055.1 Rhabdomys pumilio | reverse complement strand
TATATATATATATATATATATATATATATATATATATGTAATTTGTAGTATACATGACAATTTTTTAGCAGTAACCCAAATTGTTCTACAGAAGGTAGAAATACAAGTTTACTTATTTGAAGTTACTGAGTTAAACAAATAAACATTGTTTATATAACAGGGGCAAACAATCTAAGTGTAGACATTGTGATGGAACAGGTTATAGTAACCTTTTCAAGAAGACATTTGGGACAGGCACTTAATCCATGAAGACACCAGCTAGAAAAACACATTATAGTCCTAACTGCTTTACTGAAGAACTGTATTAAATAGTGTATGTGCTCCATGATTTGATGTTAAGGAGGAAATGTAGGAACTCTTATTAAAGTAAAAATAGAAGTATCTTAACCTTATTGATAGAAAGTATCCATGATGAATTCTTAGTTGATGAAAATGTTCTAATTACTGTGATTTTTGTGTTCAGAGAAAGCCCCTCATTCAGCTATTGTGTTGTAAGGGAATACATTAATTCTGCAACACTGCAGAACTATCGGCCTAGACACTTGTTACAATAGTAAAATTTCAAATCATGTACTGGCAGCCATCAGTGAGTAGGGCTTCTGTCTGATCAAATGAAGGTGTTAATTGACAAGTGAATTTTTCTTATTTCAAGAGTTTCCTAAGATCCTCTTGACTTGAAAGTAAATTTCCAATCAAAAGCGATCAACTTGTTCTTTTTTTATTTTTACTTAAAACTTCCCACAATATTCTTAAAGATGAAGAAACAGAATTAAATTAACTACTTGAAGATGTCTTCTTATTGTTCTTATAAAGGCTCAGGGAAAGTTTTTCAATAGAGAAGGAAAAATGACTTCATTGCCCAAGAGAAAAAGAAAATATATTGTTGGAGTTAAACAGAAAATAAAAGAAGGTTTTCTAAACAGATGGAGAGGTAATCTGAAAAGAGATTGGAGAACAATGTCAGAAACTCAAAGATTAAGTACAGTGTGATTCAAAAAAAAATTAAAAGTAGACTACAAATACTAGAAGACTAGAGAGATGACAGTTTATCAACTGTTTATCAGTTTTTATCAATGTGTTTGTCACTTATGCATGAAGATCTGAGTCTGTATCCTTAACACTCATGCTTAAGGTAAAATGCTAAGTTCCACTGTATGCTTTTGTAATACTAAAATTTAGGGAAGCAGTGACAGCTATATCCCTTTAGCTCACAGACACACAAGCCTAGCTGATTCTGTGATCTCCTGGTACAAAGAGAGATTCTGCTCTCCCCAACCCCCAAACATACATACTCATCACACACAGTTAATTTAAAAGTTCGGTTGAACTGTGGGCCAAGTTTTATTTTTCTGTTGCATTGATATATACATGCACACACACAGAGAGACACACATACAGATATATACTGTATTTCAATAATGAAGACAGACAGAGGATCCTGATTAGAGGTCTTCAAGTTGAAACAAGGAGTATTTTTTTTCCTCCGTCTTACATACTTTGAAGTAGAGGGCAGATTATGACTACATTTTTCTTTGTTTTGAAAACTAGACTATAATTTTGACTAAAATATTCATATTGTTTGCTTATTAGGTGAACCCGAGTCCTGCCTCTAAGTATTTATCATTATTCTTAGTAATAAAATTATTATTGGAAATACTATAGGATTGTATGTTGTGATGGTTTGAATATGCTTGGCCCAGGCAGTGGCAGCACTAGGAAGTCTGGCCTTACTGGAGCAGGTGTGTCACTTTGGATTTGGGCTTCAATACCCTAGTCTTAGTTGCCTGGAATTCAGTTTTCTCCTAGCAGCCTTCAGATGAAAATGTAGAACTCTTTAACTCCTCTTGAACTATTTCTGCCTGGATGTTGCCATGCTCCCACCTGAAAAATACTGGATTGAACCTCTGAACCTGTAAGCCAGCCCCCAATTATATGTTGTCCTTATAAGAGTTGCTTTGGTCATGTGTCTGTTCACAGAAGTAAAACTGTAACTAAGGTATATGGGAATCTTGTATAATTCATTCTGATAACACTTCCCATTCTTCCCAATTCCACACTCTCACCCTTGTAAACTCCTCTTAGACCAAATAAATTTGTTGCCCATATACTCACTGGAATCTGGTATAAGTCCCAGTGGCCAGCCGCATAAAGATAACTAAATCCTTTCCCATACTCCCACCAGAAGCCAAGAACTGTGAAGAGGTACAGTCTAGCATCACATGTTTAAGGACTCTCCTTAATGGCTACTTATGTAAACTGTTTCTTTTTTATCTAGGGGGTGGAGGGTTATTGCAGAAGCCTTCAATGTCTCTCATTCTCAATTATGCGTCCTGTATTAATCCATACCGATACAACAGTTGTTTCCTGCATCATAATCAGCAGGAACCAGAAACATCCACATGGTTCCAGCATAGATCACAGACATCAATATGACCTCCTGTTGTGTCAGAGACCACAAACATAAACATAGTCTCCTATGCAGCCCTGGTCATGGATATCAACATGGCCTCCAGTGGCAGCATGGACCACACTCAGCAGCATGGCCTCCAGCAGGAACATGAATCACAGAAACCAACATGGCCCCCTGTAAAAGGGAAGACCACAAGCATCAACATGGCTTCCAGTGATACTAGAAATATGAATCATTGGACATCAACATGGCCTCCTGTGGCAGCACACATCATGGACATGTACATGGCCCCGAGTGTCATCATGGAGTATAGACATCAAAATGGTTTCAGGTGGTAGCTCAGGCCATAGACATTCACAAATCCTTATGTCCTGTCTTGCTTCATGGTATATAGTGCCACCAAAAAATTCCAGAGATACCTGTGTGCATTGACAAAATGAATATAGAATGTAGAATTACTGAGAATTGAGAAGTACCTGGGGCAAAACTAGCCAGTTGTTCGTATGCAGAAAAATGTACAGTTTTAAATTGTATGTATCATTGCCACATATGACTTAGGAATGAAACAGGTTACATTCAATATCTAGATTTGGATGGTTTCATAAAAGGAAACTTTTGCTGTATAGTCAAAAGTGTTTTGACTATAATCGAATTGATTTTCAGAGACTGTGGTTTCTCAGGGACAAAGTTGTGTGACTCTCATTCTCTAGAATTTTCCACCATTGGGAATAATTAAATAAGAAAGTTGTGACTGTAAAGTACATGGGAACATGCAAGGATCCCCTTCACATTTCTTGAAAGTCTAAGGAGAAATCTGAGGTCTAGGAAGAGCATTTGTGTAGACTCATGTAGTATAACCTTTTTTTTTTTTCAGTTAAAAGTCCCTAAAAGAATTAATAGCACTTAGTTTAGCAGTTAGGTAGCATCAGTATCATCCTTTCCTCTCTTGTCCCTTTCTCTTCTCTTCTGTCACAGTTTCTATTTCTCTTTTCTATTCATTTGGTATTTCTTTCATTTCCCTCCTGCACTGTAAAGATTTATATAACTTTATAAATATTAATAAGAATAGGTACAGGTTGAATAGTAGAGGACATAGGAAGTGTAATATTTAAAATGAACTGGCACAGAGTTTGACAGGAAAAAACTGATGACACTTCATTGGGCGTCATATTAGTCAGCTTACTGTTATTATAACAAATACCTCAGAAAGATCCATTCACAAACAAAAACATTTCACTTGACTCAGATTTGGATGTTGTAGACTGGGATTATCTGATCTCTTCTTCCTAGCTTGTGGCAAGGCAACACGCCATGGCAGAAGCTTGCAGGGGAACAAAGTCACATAGAGATTGGTCAAGAGCAAGGGGTAAGGGAAGGGCGAGGTTGAAGAGTTCTCATCAGATAATTGTCTAGTAGTAGCCTGTGGGCTCCCACCAGGCCCTGCCGTTTAAATGCCTCCATTGTACCATTAGAGTTACACTCAAGGGATTAAGCTTTAGCATGGCAGTATTTGGAGAATATTCACAGTGGAAAGTGTAGCTACCTTGATTTTTTTCCTATTAATGATGAAATAACCTAGAATGCTCATAGAGTTTACAATGTCCATTTGTCTAGTTTTCCACACTATGGCCTCTACAGATGGCTCTTTAAAAGTAATTCCTGTGGGGCTCACTTTTCCTGGGATTGGGGGAGGGGATTGACCACTGGCCTGTGAGGACAAAGGGAGCAGAAGTAGCATTCTGTTGGGAGCCGACTTTTAACAGAAAGCGGCTAGAAAGCAGCTATCCATGCCTGTAAGGGGCACATGCTATCCACGACTGTAAGGCTTACATCATATCCATGTGCCTACAAGGCACATGGTAAAAGTGAATAAATACCCCAGATTTCCCTTCAATAAATGAGACTTGACCAGAACCTCTGTCTTGTCTCCATTCTTTGCGTCTCTTCCTCTTATCCCCACTCTCTCTCCCTCTAGACACTGACCCGAAGACTGGATCGGCAGTTTGGGCCTACTGGTGGTGGCACACGCCTTTAATTCCAGCACTTGGGAGGCCAAGCCAGGCAGAGCGGAGCAGGTCGCATCAGCTATCAAGTTGGGGAAGGCTGTGAGTATCTAAGGATGGACTTCCGGAGACCTATGCAGTGAGACCACACTACTTTGTTGTTCAAAGAATAGAATATGTAAGTGCTTTATGTGTGGATGGAATGGGCTAGTTGGTCATAACATGGTGTGGGTGGGAAGGGGCTGAGTAGTTGTAATGCAGCATCTAATTATTCTGTATGCAGGAAGTCGGAACAGAATTTGTGTGCTGAGTTAAGCTACTCTGCACAAGGGTATTCTTCACCAAAAGCCAGCAAGCTGTGTTCAGAGACACTCTTTAATTGAAGTCAAGCAGAGACAGGGAAGCCTCGTTCAGAAAGGGAATCTTCCACTTTTTGCCTAGCTCATGACTGGATGTTCAAGGGGGACTGTGACCTTAATAGCAGGGTTCTCCAACAAAACTCACTTTTTTTTCTGTATTTCGTATTGGGTATAACTACACTAATACTAAACTTAGTGAACTCTTTAAGTAATAATATTGATATATGTAATAAGACACTTGTTCAACTGAATTCATTGCTGCTCTTTTTTATAAAAGGCAGAAATTGGAAATAACCTAAATGTCCCTCAGCAGAGGAATGGATAAGAAAAATGTTCAACATCTACACAGTGGAGTATGACATAATGATGAAAAAATGACATAGAATTTGTAGGCAAATGAATGGAACTAGAAAAAGATAATCTTGTGTGAGTTAACTCACACTCAGAAAAAAATATCCATATGTGTTCTACTGTGAGGCTACTGACATCAAGTCAATAATAACCAAGCTACAAAACATAGACATGTTGAGGGTAGGTAGAGGATAAGGGAGTAGAGGAAACATACATCTTCTGATGATAAGGAAATAGAATAGATAATTATGGATGGATGAATGAGTGGTGGTTAGAATTGGAAAGATCAAGTGGGGAAGGAGAGGGAGAAGATGTTGAAGGAGGGAATATGAGGAGGAACAGCTAAAATTAAGAGCCATTTGAGGGTGATATGAAAACCGAATATGGGGAAACTTCCTAAAATATCTGTCTATCTATCTATCTATCTATCTATCTATCTATCTATCTATCTATCTATCTATCCATCCATCTATCTGAAGGTAATCTAAATCAATGTGATAAATAATGAAGGTAAGAGTTCCAACTGAACCATCCCTTGTCACCAAATAAAGCTTCAAGTTAGTTGGAGTATATCTAAGTGTGCTGTTGGGCAAAGGGTTCCCATGGAAATCTGCAAAGAACCCTGGTTGTTGCTGAGAATATTGGTTACTTTCCACAGTCTGACAGCAAGGGTCCATTGCTGAAGACAACACCTACACAACTCATTGAGCATGTAGAAGTTGAGCTGGTCCCCACATAAAGCCTTAACATATATATTACTCCATCTTTGTTATAGGAAAGTATTCTTCAAGCTTCCAAAGGAGAAGCATGAATGCCAAGCATGCCACAATACCTTTGATCCTGCGTGCAAAACATGCCTGGGTAGTAGTTGCACAAGGCTTGTAGGAGTTACATATTAATAACTGATTTGTCTTAAGATCCAATCTGTAAGATGGAATCCACACCAAGCACTATTTGGGTTGATCAAGAACCAGAGACTAGATAACTCAGGAATATAGGGTAAAACCAAATATTGCTGTTTAAAAAATATGTTGCAATAATAAAAACCCTCCAATGGCATTCTTCTATAATTTCTGATCTGTCCCTTACTCAGCACTCATCAGGGAAGTTTCCTTCTGCAGCAGATGGGAACAGATACAGAGACCCATATTCAGATGTTATGGAGAGAGAGAGAGAGAGAGAGAGAGAGAGAGAGAGAGAGAGAGAGAGAGAGAGAGCTTGTAACATTCAGCCTTAAATGGATGTCTCTATCAAATCCTTCCTATTATCCTATTAGAGCTCAGAAAACCCATGGAAGAGAAGGCAGAAAGTGTAAGAGTGTAAGAGTCACAGGGATAAAGGACACCAAGAGGATCAAGGTCCTTTAAATCAACTGAACAAAGTTCATATGAACTCAGAGACTGAAGCAGCAGGCACAGGGGCAGCACAGGTCTACACCAGGTCCTTGTATATATATTATGCCAGTCTAGTGTTTGTATAGGATGCCCAGGTGTCTCGATGAATGGGTTACTTATTTTTGTACCTTCTCTTCACCTCTTTTCCTTTTGTTGGTTTGTCTTGTCCAAGTTTGATGAGATAGTTTTTGTCTTATCTTTTTACATGTTATTACTTATCATTAACTATTGTAACTCTGTTCTTTTCTAATAAGAGAGGTAATAAGAGTGAAGATGGAGAGGAAAAGAGAGAAGTAGAAGGAATGTGTCGGGATATATTAGAAGAGAGAAGAATCCATTTTTAATGAGAGGCAAACAAATAAAAGAAAAAGAAAATCAAGGAATATTGATAGATATAGAAACATTGTAAATGACAAGTTTATGCTAATAATCTTTTGTTTGTAAAAGTCAGAATCATAGAAGGAGTGAATGAAGAAAGAGTTAGGAAGACATCTGAATGCTTAGTACTGAATTATTTGGCTCCAGAGAGGATCAGATATCACTTAGTGATGTGATGAAATTCAAATGGATAGAATGCTTTCTAAATATCCAGTAATCATCTACTTTGTGTCCTTTCCGAATCATCCGAAGTGATTGGGACCAGGGTATTGGCAATGATTGGATCCTAGTATATTCTATGCATTACAAGAGAAGCACCTTAAGAGCAATATGATTGCATATTGCTTTTAAAACATTCTTTTGCCCTCAGAATTAACATTGACAAGAAGCATATTTTCAAAGGGAATGAATCCTCTGTTTACTGATGGTTATTTATGCTTTTAGGTAAATAAGAATCAGAACTACATTATTGGGTATTTTCAGAGGAATTTTGGAATCAACCAGAATAATCATTACAAAATGTCTTCTCTCTCTCTACAACACAAGAAACAAGACATTTTATTTGGTTCAGTATGGCATTTTCCTTCCATTGTACTTCACTGATCCACCTCTCTTGCAAAATTCTACAATAGCTTTAATTTTCACAAAGAAAAAATATTTAAGCAGTGATGTAGTTTGGCACAATTGGCTTTAATCCTTCTGGAAAAAAATTTTAAGCTGAAATTAATGTTCTGTAGCTTCGTTTGAAGAAAAATACAAATGAGCTTTCAATATTTGCTAATAACTGTCAGAATGGTAAAAATATATGATATTGTGTGTTGTAGTATCTCAAAATTACACAAAGAGAGCGACATATCTTAGTTATAACAAACCAGCACCTGTAATATATGGCCAAACATAATGCATCTGTGCTGGCTTTTGAATTTATTATGAGACCTTTTCTGTCACAGCCTTCAAAAGGCTGCACCTCTATCATGCCTAAATCATGTGACAGCAGTGCTATCTTTTCCTTTAACAGACAGTGAAATGTCACTGCTAAATCATTACCCTTGTCACCTCAAATAACTCAAAGTATGCCTGTCAAAGTGCAGAAGTGAATTCACATGATTACAAATAGGCCGATCTTCGCCCATCCTGGGAAACTGTGGAGTAATAAGTAGACAAGCATCCATTCTAATGTCAGGAGAAGAGACGAGGTAGCTTTGAGCAGTTTGAAGATACTGTTCAGATTCTGAATTGCATAAAGTCACATCCTTCTGGTTCATAGTGATTATATGTCTATTTAGCATATATATTTATATTTATATATGCTATCATGTGCCTTGTATGTACTAAGTTACAGTCATTCCTAAGTCTCCTATTCTTTTACTGCTTAGGATAATACAAAAGTAATGTAATAATATTTCTGCCAGATATTCAAAAGCATCATGTACACTTGAACATTAAAACCGTACCTCTAAAATAGCATATGCTTCATCCTAGAACCATAAAATTTATCCTTCATTAAGAATTTATTTCCTACATATTGGCAGTCTTTTTGTCAAAGAACAGTCATTTGGGCCTTCTGTGTTCAATCAACCAGCATTCAGAAAAGAATCATTTGTTATCTTCATTGCTGAGATTTAGGGCAAAAGCAAATGGGATGATGCTGTAACTAGTTCTTTGTACTATATGTGAATAATATTGAACCAAGAATACCAATAATTAACTATATCAAATGCCTATATTTCCATTTTTAATTTATTTTTGAGGCAAGATCTCACTGTGTAGTTCTGGGAGGCCTGGAATACACTAAGTAGACCAGACTGCCATTTACTTCACTGTTTAGACCCAGGCTTGCCTGAAACTCACTGTATAGACCAGAATGACCTGGAACACACAACTTTCCATGTGGCTTCACTTTTCCTTGTGATCAAAGGTGCTTGCTACCACATCGGGCCCAAATATACAGAGTTCTTAGCTGGCATTTGTTATTTCCTTAGCATGTTTTTAGGTTTAAGGTTTCACTAAATCTCGGAATGATTTTCTGGATAGTTTCTAATTGTCACTGAATTTTCCATTGGTAAACATATCCTTGTTTCAGAAGCCAAAACCTGTTAGTATTCTGGTTGAGTCTATATTATAGCAAATGATAGAAGCATGTAGTTGAATATGCCTTTTATGTCAGAGCCCGCATGCCAGTTTTCACTTCTTTAGTCAATAAAGAAATCAATTCCACTGGAAAAGAGAATTCAATAAGAAAATCCTTTGCTATATAACTGTAATTACAGATGAGCAATTTTCTTTATAGAAAAATGCCGTATAAATAGTAACCTCTTTATAGATCATCCAACAGAACATAAAATAGCTATGCAAACAAAATGACTATATTATCATTATCCTTTTCCATAGATATTCACGAGGGTAAGATTTGAACATCCTTTTTACCTAATTAAATCATAGTGACATATCTTCATTCTAATATACATTTAATAAGAGAAAAATCATTGTATATATTGGGTACAGCAATAATTTAAAAACTATGTCATTCCTTCAGCACATTGATTCAATTATTAAAGTTTCCATTTGTGAGATTGCTTAGGAGTATTGAACTTATCTGCCCTCAATGTCTTTGGTATAGAAACCACATTCCCACTGTCTAGGATACGTGTTTAATGACCTCATTACCAATGCCTCTATTGTGTTGATTCTATTTGAACATTGCCTGGTATTGTTGAATTTGTCTGACAAACATAGGGCTGTTTGCTACAGAGCAAGCTATATTTCATATATTTTATTACCATTCCAAGTCTACTTTAACTCTTGATGTACCATTAAAAATCATTTTAAAATTCTGTGTTTTGGTTAAAATTTAAATTTTGAAAGTGAAAAGCAATTGTTTTATTTATATAATAATTAAATGAGAAGATTTAATATCCTAAATAAGTTACTGAATTTTCTAGATAAATCCTAGCAATATTCACCTTAACATTCTTATTCAAGTCCGGAGATATAATTACCATGTTTGCTAGCACCTTTTTCCCCTGTGTAGCTCTTCAACTGTTTCAATGCATGGTCATTTAACAGTCTTAAAGAACTGCTTTCTGTCACCAGTAGGGCTTGGCACAGATGAGGCATAAAAACAGAATTAGGTACTCACTTCACAGAAGCATGTCAGAATTTTTTTTTAAAAAAGAGAGTATGAGAGAGAAAAAAAAACAAATCTAGAATTGAAATCTTATTATAAACAATATTTCTACAAAAATGAAAGTTGTAATTAAGCAGATATAGATATTTTCAGTTCTCTGAAAATTATATGATTAGATAATAAAATTAGGTAGAATATGTTAATTCATTCACAGTTTTCAGGTTTTTAGTCTAATAACCATGCTTCATTTAGATTTGACTGCTTTTTGGGAGAAGATCCAGCTTTGATTTAATGTTAACATAGTCTACTGAATAATATTAATTTAGAATCCATTGACCCAGGTCTAGAGGTTTGCTGAACTTACTAAGTTGTGTGGTTCATAGTGTTGTTCTATGATAGAGATTTTTTTCAACAAGTTCTCAAAGAGCTCAAATTGCAAAGGCTTTATGACCTTTGCTCATCGCTGACAGGATTTATTGGTGTGATGACAATACTAAGCCATACTAATACCAGCTCCATAAATCTATCAGCTTCTTAGCATCACAAAAATCTCAATCGATATCCTTTAGTAAAGACATTACTTGAATTACACATTCACTACTTTAAAATAACTACTCACTAAAGAGCTGAGTTGGTTCCATTGTCCTGAAGAAGAAACCTGAAAGTCATCTTTGCTTACTGCTTTGTTATATTCAATATCAAACCAATGAACCATGTTGCATGCATTGAACTTTGTACACAAATGTAATGGCTGGTTTTGTGTCAACTTGACAAAAGCTGGAGTCATCACAGATAAAGTAGCTTCAGTTGAGAAAATGCCTCCATGAGATCCAGCTGCAAGGCATTTTCTCAATTAGTGATCAAAGGGGGAGGGCCCCTTGTGGGTGGTACCATCCCTGGACTGGTAGTCTTAAGTTCTATAAGAAAGCAAGCAGAGCAAGCCAGGGCAGGCAACCCAGTAAGTAACATCCCTCAATGGCCTCTGCATCAGATCCTGCTTCCTGACCTGCTTGAATTCCAGTCCTTACTTCCTTTAGTGATCAGCAGTAATGTGGAAAGTGTAAGCTGAATAAACTCTTTTCTTCCCTTCTTGGTGTTGATGTTTGTGCAAGAATAGAATAAGTCTCAATGTTTTTCATCTTCTTTCTGTCTGTAAATACATCATGTTCTTACATAGTTTATAGTTTGTTGCCAAATAGTTCTCAGTCAATCCAAGACAACTGACTTCCATAGTGAAGAAATCCAGTGAAATCACACCTACTAAATATTCTAAACTTTTGTTTTTCATCTATTCCTGAACAGAGATGTTATCAAGTGGCACAAATGTAAAACCATGTATGACATAGAATAGGTGGCATATAATGAACGCAACTCTTTTGTTTTTATTCTCCAGGTTAGGAATTTTATGAATCAATTTCTGGTAATAGAGGAGTCATGCGTTATTGAATTAAACTAAGTAGCAATGCAATATAGACACTATTGAGAGAAACTTGTGTCACCAGAAGATAACCAAACTGTCAACATGAACTGCTAGGATACAATTAATTCTTTAGTCATCTTCCAAATGACATAGTGTTTATTTAGAATAATGTTGTAAGCAGAAGAAAGGCACACATACCATACACAATACACTATTGCCTGATCAATCATCTGTCATTAAGCTTAGTCACAGTCTTCTACTGTGTATATTCAACATGTACTCATAGAATATACTGTGTATATTCAACATGTACTCATAGAATATACTGTGTATATTCAACATATACTCATAGAATTTTGATATTACATGGTGGGTTGAATAAAGACTTTTTTCTTCCCAGTATCCAAATACTTTCCAATACTTTCCATTAAAAGAGAAGGTGACAGTTCCTTATTTTGACTTTTGGACTTTATTTGGTAAAAAAAGAACCTAGAAGAAATCATGTGTCAGGCCTCAGGAGAATTTGTAAACTTCCTCTTTTTAACTAAATCCTATACAATGTTCCAAGAAATAAACAGACTAGTTTTCTCAAGGTCTGTGATGTTCCAGGATACAAAATGAATCTTCCAGGCTTTAAAAGGTAGAATTTGTCCATAATCCCAGTACATAGGGTGCAGATGCAGGAGGATATCTCAGAGTTCAAGGCCATCAGAGTTTTCTATAGGAGAAATGTGGATAATAAAAGAGTTCCACATTTATAAATCTTATAATTGTATTGTTGGTGTCAAGCATCTGACCTGAGTTGAATATGTGGATACCAGTGAACTTGAGAAGAGACATGCAAGGAAAATAGGGTTTGGGTTGTAAAGAGACAAAGTGATAAAATTTATTAGCAATTGTGGGTTGAGCTGGTAGAATTCATTGAAGGAATGGAGAAGATGTGGAGGAGTAGCATAGAAGCTTTAGAACCTAGAAACTTGAATACTAAAGAGGTTACAATTCTCTTTTGCTGTCCCTTGTCAGTGCTCTTAATTATTATAATTTCATTCTACAACAGAATAATTTCAGCTAAATAGGTAAGAACCTGGCAGAAGTCATGTGTCAGGACTCAGGAGGATTCACAAACTTCTTCTTTTTAACTAAATCCTATACAATGTTTTCAGGAATAAATATAGACTAGTTTTCTCAAGGTCTGCAATGTTGAACAATATATCATCTTTGTAAACCTATAGATATTTTATTTTTTATCAGTATGTAAGACATTTTTAAATTGTGACCAGAGAAATGCAATGTTTTCTTGTGAGAAAGAAAATTCTGTTATAATTTTTTTGTAAAATTGTATTTGTTTGCAAAGAGAACTACCAAGTCATTTATACTGTAAAACGCCTTTTATATATCTTCATCATTTTACAGGATGTCTTTGTGATTCCACGCTTAGAAATGTACAGTTATTCATGTGATTGAATTAAGTTCAGTTTAGTAGGCATATTATTATCAGAGAAATACGTTGATGGATTTCAAAATTGTTATTGCAAGGAATTCCCAAAATGATCTTTTAAAGGAAAACTTGAAAAAATAAATCACCCAATAGCTGCTGTAGTAATTTCTTAATCTCAGCTGAAGGTTTCTACCCCACTTATAATCATTCTGCTTCCAGAAAAAAGATACACAACATTTATATTTATATAAACATTTAATGCCCTAGATCTGGGACAGACATCTACCTTCTACTCTGTCTACTTCCCTCCACTTACTAAGTCCTGCCTGGGCTACTTCCACTCCAGTTGAACAGTTTTAATGACCTTGGTTCCATAATTCCCAACATCATGCTATCTTCCTCTCTCTCCATCTTCTCTTCCTTCTTCTTCAATCTTGTAATCTTGTCCTTGACCCCAAGCCTGGGAATTGAAACTCCACATACCTCTTTTCTGCCCAGCTATAGGCTATCTGCATTGTTATTCAACTACTAGTTTTAAGCTAAGGAGTAAGGACACATAGCATTACTCTGTGTGTGCTCAGATTCTCTCATTCCTGGGAGCAACCAGGCCTTGGGGGTTGTCCACACTAGATCTATTTCCAGACGGCTTTTGTTTGCTAACAACATTGGTGCTGTGTCCTACAAGACATGGTCTTGAAAACCTGACTGGAATGTCAAGTAATGAAGAAAGAACAGCATACAGAAGCAGTGCTGGGATTGTGTGAACTGTGCTCGCTGGAACGGAGCCTCACTTTCTATACAACAATCCATCACCTCAGCAGATGTACATCACAGAATTCCATTTTCACGCAGAGCTTCTTTCATTCCCCCCTACTGTTTCAAAAAGTAAATTATGTCCATATGGGTGAGTCTTTTGACAACCAATGTGCTGAAAATAAAAAGCAGCAGAAAGAGAGAGAGGGAGGGAAAGAAAGGAGAGAAGAAGAAAAGAAGGAGAGAAGGAGGGAAGGAGAGGGAAGAAGAGAGAGACTGAGAGAAAGAGAGGAAGGGAAGGGGAGGGAAGGAGGGAGAAAGAAAGAAGCAGAATGGGAGGGAGAGAGAGAGAAAGAGAGAGAAAGAGAGAGAAAGAGAGTCATAGAACAACATAATAACTCAGGATAGTAGAGATGGTTGAAGGGTAACAACGGTAGTAAACTTTCAGTAAAACATGCTTCACAGTACAAAGGTTCTTCCAGAAATTATTTTTGACATAACTGAACCCTTGAGGCTCTCAGAGTCTGAATCTGCAACAATAGCTCCCACATGGTCTGGACCTAGACCTCTCTCCTCGTACGTAGCACATGTGCAGCTGGACCTTCATGGGGGTCCTGGACAACCAGCCATGGGGGCTCTCCTAAAAATTGCTGCCTGTCCCTGGGATATGTTCTACTAGCTGGGCTGCCTTGTCTGGCCTTAGGGCAGAGGGAGTGCCTAGCCTCACAGAGACTTGAAGTGCCAGGGTGGGGGGAAAAGTCCAGGGGATCCCTACCTGCTCAGAGCAGAAGGTGAGGAAGGATGGAGGAAAGATTGTGGGAGGGGGTTACTGGGATGGGGACGTGAGTGTGGTGTAAAGTGAATAAGTTAAAAAATTTACTGAGGGACTTTTGTCCTTCACTTAGTATTCATATCATCTCTGGTATGAATGAGAGTGTAGACTTTGTAAAAGCTACCTTGGCAGTTAGCTTCTCAGTAAGCATTCCCACCCAACACCCAGTAATGAGGAATAGGAAAAAATAAAAAAGAAACAGTATGGATAAAATGGTCATTGGCTCCTGAAATTGTAATGATAATAAACAGAACATCTGGCTCAGGCAAAATCTAAAGAATTGTAAGCATGTGTTGCTTCTCAACTGACTGTAGGTGATTACTGGAACAATTGAGTCTCAAAGGTTTAGGAATTCTTTTAAAAGACCTCAGTGATTAGGAGATCTTATTCTTTCTATGGAAGCCAGTTGGAGTCGTCTACTTTACTCAAGCCTTCTTCTCATGAGCAATTACTGTTACTACATATTAGCTGTAGTAGCTTTTATCTTTTATGGTTTTGTAGAAAACTGTGGCTGCTGTATTTTGATTGTGTGAGTGTGTGCTTGTGCTCGCGCGTGCGTGTGTGCATGTATGTATGTATGTATGTATGTATGTATAAGAGCCAAACAGAACAAACTTCTTAAATCATCTTCTACTATAAAATAGCCAATTGTCTTAGCAATATGGAAGCAGAGACTGTTGAATAGGTGAATCTTGTCAAAGGGACAAACCCTGTGGACATCCTTCTCAATCCCCAGACTCCTCATTGGAACATAAATAGTATGAAAAGCAATGCATTGGTCTTCTCTCATCATTGATATAAAAGGCAAGTACTGGACTATCTCACTGACGCTTTCTACAGCTTGGGGAATCCCTTTCTTTCACAAATCTTTACGGAATCTGGTACTGCTATTTTATTTAGCTGTAGCAGAAAACAATTGCGATCCAAAAACGGAGAACATTTCAGCTTCGTGCTAATTAGATTTCAACTTTCACAAAAGTGTATGCTTTAATTTCTGGTTTCTCTTTTAACACATACATTTTATATTTGATAAAGAATGTTAATAATTTGTAGAATGATTTAGTTTGATATGAGTAATGTTTTTTAAGGTTTGAGCACTTTGTCCCTAAATTTGCTGCAGGACAAGTACACATACTTATTATGTATTTAGTATAAACCATGCTTGGGGAATCAAATGACATTTCACTAATACCACTCCTATCCTTGGAGATGTTTAGAGTTACTTTATTCTCAGTCTAAGACACAGCTTTGCTCTTACTTAGCTGAAGTTCTTTATAACTAGCTAATTTTATTTTCATGATACTTGACTCTGTTTGGACTTGTATAACAATCCTTTTCACTGTTGGAATGTTGGAATGAAGAAGGCTTGGAAAACTTATGCACAATATAGGGGAACTGTCAGTGTGGGTATGGAGCTTACTTCTCACCTAGTATTTAAACACTAGCTTGCTAACACATTATTGTTAGAGTCAAAGCATAAATGTCAATGAATTGAGTTAATAAGCTAGTGTGCTCTCTGAGCAGCCCTCCATGGATGTTACAGGGGGATTAATGGAGAGAGCAGAGTAAGAAATTATGCCTGCAATGATTTGACCAGATGGGGAGGACATGCACAGAAGACTATACTCTCAGATCAGACTTTCCCTGCAAACCTCAAACTACAGGAATGGCTGCAGTTTTCATTGATCATGTTCTACAGGAACAGAAAACAGTTCTTTTGATGGAGAACAAGGGGTAGAAACTCATGCTGGCAAGAACTAGAGTGCATTTCATGAGTCAGAACAAATTCTGTGAGCAGTTGCATGTGTGCTGGGTACACCCCACATGGAACAATGAAGAGTATAGCCTGGAAAGAATGGAAATTTCTTTTGAAGGTCAGAGAGGACTCACACTAAACCCTTCAAGTGCCACTGCCTGTTTACTCGGAACTGTTTGCTGTAACGACTTCATTATCCTGGACTAGATTTTTTGTTTTCCTGACTTTTAGGTAGGCATGAGAGCTCAACAGATTTTAAAGCATTTATTATGGAAATCCAAATTTGAAAATCTAAGCAGTCAGTTATCAAGAATCTTGCTTAAAGTGGAATTTTGTGAGTTATTTATCACCAATTTATTCATTAAAGCTCATAGCCCAAATTGGACTTTAAGAGAACCAAGGTTTGCAATTTGCTGCCAAACCAAGCTCTTCCTTCAGCCAAGGGGAACTCTGAAGACTCTCTTGACCACACACCATAGCTATTTACATGCAAATAGAAATGTTTTTTTTTGAGGGGGGGAACTCTGGGAATTTAGGGAGGAATTAGAAAAATGACTGAAGTCAATCCAGAAACTGTGGGAAAGAGGAAACAATGGGCAGCAGGCTAAAGTTCAGAAGTTTCAGCTCCAGCATCTCTAACAGTGGCCTGGAGCTTAGGAAGCCTGGATGAAATGGCAGGAAACCATCAAGAGAGCTGGGAGCTCTGGAGAACCAGGGATAGGCCCTGACAGAGCTAGAGACAAGGCTAAACTAAGAATATGTATACCTCCAACAAAACACGAACTGTCCTGACCTCAGTGACCTCAAAGTTGATGAATGCAGACTGTGGAAGTCAGTCATAGAATGGCTGGTTTTTTTTTTTTTTGTTGTTGTTTGTTTGTTTTGTTTTGTTTTTTGTTTTTTTTTCACAGACCCTTGGAAACTGGGTTTATAAAGAAGCAGGTATGCACTGCTAAGTTCAGCAGTTCATGGGTAGGGAATGCTCCCCAGTATGGAAATAGAAGGAAGATTCTCAGTGATTAAAATCCTTGAGGTGGTTAGCATTCAAAGGTTTAGTGTGTATTCCCAGAATGCACCAGAGTGCATTAGAGTACGTGAGAAGCTACTATAGCTGGGTCAGAATGAGAGAAAAAAACATGGAATAGAATTAAAAAACAAAACAAAACAAAACAAAAACTGGTAATGGATGTTGTAAGCAACCATATAGGCTTTCGTCTTATGTTAGTTAATGGAAGAATTTGAATGGAGGGATGGCACGATTTGGCACACTTTAAACAGATTACTGGGTCTGGGAATATAGCTCTGTTAGGAGAGTGCTTTTCCATCAGGCAGGAAGTTCTCGTTTTTGAGTCTAATGGTGCACACCTACAATCCCAGCACTGGGGAGGTGGAAGGAGGAACAACGTCATCCTCAGCTACACAAGAAGTTCAAGGTTGCTGAGTCTGCCATGGCCTTGGTAGGGACAGTATAACATTCTTTCTGCCCCTGTGACAGGGCCAGCAGGCAAGGACCTCCAGGAGTGTTGACAGCTGCTTTAGGCATGAGGTTTTTTTGTATAACAATGTATATATTTTACATTTCTCCTTTGAGGAATGTCCTCCCTTTTAACTATGATGACTCCATGATATTCAGAGACAGCAGGAGTCTGGGAGGCGAAGGTGTGGGTAATGTCTCAGCAAAATGGTAAATTCAGAGACATCTAGTACAGCCCTTTAGGCTATGGAAAAGAACTCTAAACTCATGGGTTCAAAAATATATGATTTCTCAAAAAATAAGGATGTAATATGAATTATATGAGGGGCTTCATGAATCTAAAGTAAAAAAAGCAGCTGTGCTGTGAGTCAACTAGTCAGAAACATTCTAAGCAAGGAATTACAGAGATTTAGGGAGTGGTGATCACAGAGATCCAGCCGAGCCATGATTTCTGGTTATGCCTATGAAGGTAAATATATTCCTGAGCACAGGGTCGGCCTGGGACAGATCAAGATTAAGCCCAAGTGTAGTAGAAATTACAATTTCAGGATAGGTTTCCACCCAGCTAGCTTATTGTCTGTACTTAATAGAGACAAGTAGTTTTCTGAATTCTTTTGCAATGTTAAAAAGGAAGTGTATGCTTGCTGTTCCCTAAAAATTAAGGGCCTGGGATCACAGATGCTGAGCCATAGGAAGGACACCTGGAGTAAATGACTGGATTGATAGGTAAAATCAAAGAGTGGGTTTTTGACCTGCAATCAATGGGCTAACCAGACAATTCTTTTAGAATAGCAAAGGAGAACTGCCTGGAGAAGAAAACAGATCTGTCTAGAGATCTCCAGAGAGAGCAGAACTTAGGGAAAGCAATTTGGAAAGCTGTCTTGAGCAAAACATAAGCTGTCATTTTGGACTCATGATTTGACTTCAAGTCCTTACTTTCACTGCTCTCAGACAGCCTTTCCTAACCCTTCTCTGAGGTTAGGCTGGTCCTTGACACAAAGTCAGTCAGGTATATATGGCATACTGTTAAAAAAAAATAAAGATGAAAATGTTGACAGTGGTTTTTGATTGTTACTGAAGGCATGAGGTGGTGTGGACTAGTGTGCACTGTGAGAGAAAGTGTGTAGCTCAGCTTTGGGGAGAGTGGTGTGGGCAAAACAGGTTTTGAGTAGGATAAAGAAAACATAGTCATGCCAATTTTGTGTGTTAAGTGCTTTAGCCTGTTTGCCTATAATTTATATTTTGAGGGGCAAGGCAAAGCTAGTACATTAAACTTTAATCTCTTTGGTGACAAGAGAACTAAGAATATGTTGGTATGCCTTAGGAAATCCTTGGTTGGGACCCATTAGCATACTTGACAGAACTGAGAAATCTTCTAAATTGTGGTGCTATCTCTTAACTGTACAATGCCTATAATGAAAGAACCTGATTGGGTTAAAAACTGAGATTCAAACAAAGCTAGGAAAGTTGTTCTAGCATTACAGGAATCCAAGAAAATTAGTAGACTGAACACTTTCTTTAAAGAAAGATTTTCAATGTCTGTAGAATAAACTGTCTATTCTGTTGGTCCTAGACTTGGGAGACCACACACATGATCTTAAGGGCTCCTACTAAATGATAGGGGACTATGAGTGGCCCAGCCTGGCCTGTAAGAGGAAACTCAAGATAGCTTGATTATCCTTCTCAAGTAAGAGCATGGAGACATCAAATCTGGGCTATAGCAGTAATGAAAAGAGCTTTCCGGAAAACAGCAAAGAAAACACAACTCTAAGAATCAATAGAAAAACAAACTCTTTTGTGTGAAAAAATCCCTTGAAAGGCCTACATGAAAGGCCAGTAAAAAGAGCAGGTTTCTTACCTCTGAGAGGAGTTCATACAGCCTTGGAGTGAGCCATAGGCAGCAGTGACAGACAGATGGAAGAGTAAAGACTGGGCCTTTGGCTTTCAGATTGATCTGCTATAAGTTTTATGACAAACTGAAACAAACTAGCATCATCTGATAAGAGGGAATCTCAACTGAGAAAAGGCCCCCACTAAATAGATCAGCCTGTAAGGAAGCCTGGGAAAAATCCTGTAGACAAGCCTCTGGGGAGATTTTCTTTCTTTGTTTTTTCTTTCTTTCTTTTTGTTTTGTTTTGTTTGTTTTTTATTTTTTTATATTAGTTATTTTATTTATTTGCATTTCAAGTGTTATGCCCCCTTCCAAGTTTCTCTTCCACAAGCCCCTATCCCCTCATCCCTCCTCCTGCCTCTGTGAGGGTGCTCCCCCATTTGCCCACACACTCTTGCCTCAGTGGCCTAGCATTCCCCTATTGGGGTCATCAAGCCTCCACAGGACCAAGGGACTCCCTTCCCAGTGACGTCAGATAAGGGGGCATTTTCTTGATTTATGATTAATATAAGGGATCCAGATTACTATAGATGGTGCTGCCCCTGAACTTTTGGTCAGGGGGCACCATCAGTGTTATAAGAAAGTAGGTTTAACAATGAATGGGGATTAAGGCAGTAAGGCACCTCTCCTTAGTTGTCTCTGCTTTAGTTCTAGCCTCTAGGTACCTGTTCTGCTTAACTTCCTGCCCTCATGTTCCCAGGTGATGGCTTGTTCCTGGGAAGTATAAATAAAGTAACCCCTTTTCTTCCTTCTGTTGCTTTTGATCATGGTGTTTTCTCACATCAATAGAAACCTTAAGTAAGACATCCTCTCACAGCAGCCAACCAGTGGAAAGGGGTGAGACTCATGTCTAGTTTTGCCTTGCCACTAGGTATACATTGTATCTTTGCTTCCACACAGACACTAACGCATTGCTGTTGTCTCTGAAGCAGTCAGTCAGATGTTCTACTAATGGGGTAGAAAAGGGATTACAATATGTGCACACTATAATACTGTATGCGTGGAAATTACACTTTTGCTTACTTGCAGATTACAAAACTGAAACATGCGTATATGTGCTGGTAGGTCTTGCTTTTACATTTGAGGAGAATGAGCACACCAATGCACTTGAAATAAACAAGCTTCAGTAGAATAAAAGCACCTTCAACTTCAAAGCAGATGAAATCTCCGATTAAGTTTCCAGTGGCCAGTATGCTTCTCTTTAAATTGTCTTATCTGATTTTTTCTCTCTGATCAGCATTTTGGAGGCAACAATATGCATAAGTTCAGCCACACGGCTCTTGCTAGCAAGATTTAAAGGGACAAAGGGAAGTGGTTAAAATAAAAATCTTCCTCCACATCTTTGAATTCTTAATACAAATTGTGTTAGAATGTTACAGAAGCACTTAGCCATAGATCATTAAAAACAGTTCATTTAGTGACCTCAGCTACACTTAGACCTGATTTGAGGTCTAAACATTCTATAAATTAAGGAATAGTTGTAAAAGGAAGTCCCTACAGGTATTGTGTCACCCACTGGTTTGTGCAAATGATTGTGTAAAAATAATGTTTTGAAGGATAAATTCAGTGGCTTTCCTTCAACAGGAACACAGGGACCCACTAACTAATTAGCTTTTGTCTCTCTGCTCCTGTAATTGAAAACTATACTGAAAACAACCTTCTGAAAGTGTGAAATAGCTATTACTGTACACTGCCTGGTTCTTCTACCACACTCTATTTTTATACTTAGCATATTTATTTTCTATGGACCCAGTTAATCCAGACAGAATTTTATATAAGAGTTCTCCCTCATGTCTAAAACACACACACACACACACACACACAATCCTCCAGGTTGGAGCTAGTATACTTCAGAGGACGGAGCAGAAGGCTTAAGTTGGTGAGTTTCACATTAGAAATCAAGAACTCTGAGCTATGTTATTTTCAAAATAAATCTTTGCGGATCTGATTCTGCTCTGAAATAAGAATCATGTGATTTTATTTTAACCTATCTATGTATTATCTAGTTATGTATTTATCTATCATCTACCTTCTATTTATCTATCTACTTATCTGTCATATTTATCTGTCTATCTATCTATCTATCTATCTATCTATCTATCTATCAATCATACAATGTACTTTTTTCAATAATTTATCTTCTATTGTCAACTCATTAGCTATTTATTTACCTCTGCAGTATGTACCTATCTTATACCTGGCTAGCATCACATCAAATTCACTGAAACAGACCCTGCCAATGTTTTAGGGTTCAAATTTTACGTCAAGTAACATTTAAATATAGATGGCTGAGTAAAAGTTACACAATAATAAAAATATAGTTGTATTTCCATGAAATATCACCACAATTACGGAAAAATCAGAAGAAACAAGCCACCAACCAATGATTTTGACCTATTCAGTACATACTTTTTCCTGTAAGTTTTCCTGTTTATTGGTTTTAAGTGCATTGCCTTCTCTTGCTGTACAAATTATTGGGTGTCGTTGTGGAAAAGCAAATCTGAATTCAGTATGGATATGACTATTTCAAAGTCTTTTAGACTTACAATGACATGATTTTCTTTCAGCTATATTTTTGCTATGCTTAGAGAAGTCTTTGTTGACACTATTCACTGTGATGAAAGACTTTGTCTAGGCATTTTCTAACTTCTCTCACTTTGTCTCATTCATCAAGAACGCACAGTGTAATTCTTAGTTATTTAATTAAAAAAATGTTTGTGTAACCCTTACTCATTTTATTTTGCTAAGATTTTCTTTGTTTATCTGACCTAACAACATTAGCTAAGTGATAGAAATGTTGAACATACTAAGTAATTTCTCAGTGTATCAATGAATAAGTCAATATTGTCAGTAACTGATCAACTTTTTTTCTGGTGTGAGCAGAAAGCATAAAGAATTACTTGCCTTCTAATAATTGGTACTTAGGTAAGATTTCAGATGATTTTAATGAGACTTAGTTTTGTAGGTGTATTCTAGACAGTGGGAATTCAAACTCAGAAGTTTTTTTCACTCAAACACTAGTTTCTATATTGAACACTCAATCATTGTGGGAAGAATCATTAAAGGCAAAGTGGTATCTCCCTCTACTGAAATACATTTAATTTCAGATGAATGCCATACTGAAAAAAGTTACCCAGTGATTGCATTTGTATAATGGCTATTATGTACCTACAACAGCCCCATGTGAGGTGCCCAGGGCCCAAGGAATTTGACTTCTGACACTCAGTCGAAATTTGCTTCTTCGTTTCATACCACACTAGCTCCCAGGAAAGAAGAGTAGAGGCTAATTTGAAATCCTTGTTTGTTTGTGTGTGTATATGTGTGTGTGCACGGAGCCTAGAAGATAAAAACTTAAGTGGTGTTCTTCAAGTACTATCAATTATCTATTTCTTGAGATAGTATCTCTTTCTGTCATAGGATTCACTAACCTAAGCTTTCTGTTTCGTGAGCCTTCCTGTTGTTGGACTTACAAGTGCCCACCACACAGATCAGCATTGTTTTTTAATTGATTTTGAAGTTCAGACATAGGTCCTCGTGCATTTAAGACAAGCTCTTTACCAACTTAGCTATTTCTTCAGTCTGATAAGTTATTTTTAATGACCTAAAAGAGAGCTTATTTACTCTGCTCTGCAGCTAAGGATAGTTTAGTCAGACTCAGCTGAGACGCTACGTCCATGTTCTGTATGATGCTGACATGGGTGTTAGTGCTGTTTCACAAGTAGTCTAGCCTGACTGGGCTGAATGCCTCACTCACAGATCTTACTTGGTTGTTACTGTTAGTCAAGATCTCAGTGCTTTTTAATATCCTCTGTCCACATTGCATATAGGTTCCAGGAGAGTGATTCTTGTGCACATACTTAAGCATGTTCTGTGTGTGTGTGTGTGTCATGCATTTTTTTTAATGTGCTATTGCCAGAAATGTCACAGAAGTAATCTTACAATAATAGAGAGATGTAATTACATGAATTGTGGGAGTATCTCTAAGCCAACAATTTAGAGAATATTTGTAAGCGCAATAGCCTTGGAGAGACAGGCCTCAATATGAACAAAACCCTCAATTTGAGTGGACTGTCACACGGAGTCTTGGTTATATGTCAGTGCTGTTAAGTTTGAGATGTGATTCCTGGTGACTCACTGTTAGAAGCATTGGTATAAAATCCAAGACAGAATTAAATAGCTTGCTGAATAAATCCTTGCCATAAAAAATAGAAAAACTAACAAATATTAGAAATAACAACTCATTTATTCTGATGAACAAAGAAGAATACATCAGGAATTAAGAAAGCATTTAGGGCTACTTAGAAAATCATTAGCTTAGCAAATCTTCTCTTTGTAATTGACGTTTGTGGCAGCTTAGTGGAAAGGGATGTTATTTTCTTTTTATTATGCATCAAATATTTAATGTGTTCATATAACACACTTTGAGAAAAAATTATTCTTATCCAAGAAGCAATCTCAATTGTGCTATGCTATCAAACTTTATTGCTCATTTGCAGTCATAAGGAAGAGCTCACAGTTCTAATGAAGCAGGAAATATTTTGATTAGCATAGCATTTTTCATTGAAATTTTATAGTATTTTAAGATGATTAAGTAGAAATAATTAATGCCTTATTCATTTCTCATTTTAAAATGAGGATGGTTATTATCATCAGAGAGTTTAAAATAAAATGGGTTGCTTTATTTAGGATCTGGTCACAACGAACAACATACAGATTGTACAAAGTCAATTCCATAGTCTGTTGCTCACGGTCACAGGATCCCCTACTCAAGCTGTTCCAGGAGTTACTACTGCAAACACCACACAAAAGCAAGGTGCTGGCAATATGGTGCTGAAAGTATGTAGACAACACAAAAAAAGAAAGAAAAGACGAGATGAATTTTTCTGTTATAAAAATTGTAAATGTGAGATGTCAGTAGAAAATAAAAAGAGCGCATCTTGCAGTAACCCTGGTGAAACTAGGAGGAAGAGACAGTCTTCCAGTCATCCACCTAAGAGCCATCCTTCTGCTGCTTCTCAGCATAGGGAAGTGTGGAGAAACTGTCTATCATGAGTGTGTTCTGCTTATAGAGATATCATCTACTTACTTGACATGCCCGTTTTCTTTAGGTAAAGAAGTTCACATCTGCTCAGAGTTTAGTTTAGTTGACTAACAAGCTGTTTGGGGAGCTTCATTCTATCCTGTATGTTGAACACATAGGAAAAGAGAAAAGAAATGGAAAATGAATGGTGTAATGGATGGGTTTTTGTTTGTTTGTTTATTTTATTTTACATTTTTTTTAAAATTGCCTATTAGTAACTATAATATGGTTCTGGACTTTAAAGTGAGCTATCCATGGCATGGGAGTTTTTAGAGAACGTAGGATGAACAGAATACTTGACCTTTCAATTTTGCCTTTTCATCGTTAGCATCACAATTCCTTCATTTGAAATCTACACGTGATTGCTCACTCCGCTGTGAAAGCTGTCTGCTCTACACTGTGAAAATGGATTGCGTTAGTCACACAGGACACCAGAGGGAGGCTCACTCATCTACACCTCCCAGCCTGTGGTTGATCACTGACTCACAAACACCCAAGTGGTAAGGCACAGTGGAGGAAGGCTGTTTACACCCTAATGTCCAGGAGCCAGAGCAAGAAAACAGAGAACAAGGGAGGGTGCGCAATTTACAGCCACATCTCACAAAAGCGTATCTTCTAAGAATTGTTTAGTTTCTTCAACCAGACCCTACTTCCATTTGGCTATAAACTCATCAGTGATTAGCACCAATTGCCCTAGTATTACCACCGACTAACTTGGAATGAGGCCTTCAGGGTACAAGGATTTTAAGGTGGCACACTTCATATCTAAACCATAGTTCAGTTTGGGACATTGCAGTGTTTTGCTATGACTAGTCTAGGGCATGTTATTAAAGATGATAAGATTTCTTTTTAGATAAAAAAAATTCAAACAATGTTTTAATGATAAGCTTTGGTAGACAGTGCCAAACACTACTTTCCAAAGTATTTGGCCTTCTATATTCCCATCACTGTATATGAACATTCTCGCTCTTTTACATCCTAAAGCATCAATTTTAAAACTAAACTCACATTAAGATAAAATGCTCGTCATCATGACATTTTCACCCTTGTGTCAGTATACACTAGTCTCACTCATTTTTCCCCTCCAGTGCCGTCTTTCTTTCCCCCTTCCCTCAGATAGCCATTGTTGTGTGTACTTCTCCTGGGGAGACACGCACATCTACTAATCTGAGACAGAGTGGCAACAACAATGTGATTTCACCACAGTTCAACTCTTTCAGCCAATTAGTTCACTGGATTTACATATGGAGCACAACACAGTAGTCACACCACCAAAACTTAGCTGTTTACAGATTTTAATAATGCCTTCCTTATAGCTGAAATTACCCTTTAACAAACCTTCTATGGTCTATATCCTCTAACACCTACTAAAACCATGAGACTACATGCAGCTGGGATGGGGTATAGGAAGGGGTGTCAAGCATCTCTGGTGAGGGTCTAAAGACTTCCAACAACCTCCATGAATGAAGAAATGTCAAAATGTGTAACATTGAGACACTCAAGCAATTAATGTATTTTATACTCTTAGAATAACATTCTAGAAAGTGTCTCCATCTGCTTTTTTTCTCTCTTTGTGTATTTCTTTCTCTCTTTAATGCTTTTGTAATTATTCACTTATTTATCCTATGTATATGGAGGGGTGAGTATGTGCATGTCACATCACATTTGTTTGGAGGGTAAGTGCATCTATAGTTCATGTGTGGAAATAATGTGACAAATGACAATTGTTGGCTCTTTTCTTCCAATTTATTGGTTCCAGAGATCAAATTCAGGTAAGTAAGCTTGGCAGCAAGCACATTTATGTGCTGAGTTACATCCCTGGTCCATCCTCATGCTTTCTTTTTTTTTTAATCCATTACTCTGATTTCTACATCTTTTAAGGTGTCTTCAGCCCCTTTCCTTACTACCTGAACAATTCTGTGCCTTACGTAGATGTATGTATGAACACACACACACACACACACACACATACACACACACACACACACACTCAGAAGTGACAAATGCACACATAGGTATGTAAAGTTTTAAATGTGAGTTCTGAAATTATAAAGTATTGTTTCCTCTACTTTTTTTTCCATCCAGTCTTCTGTATGTTGAATGGTACTGCATGCTGGTTTACTGAGCTTTGCTTTCATGCCCAGTGCAGCAATCACATTTTTAGATGTTAATTAGCCATTTGTTCAAACTGGGCTGGAGCTCCTAAAGAATATTTTTATTTGCATAAAACAAAATCCCTTTATGACTTACAGTGTATCCCAATAGCCCCAGCCTCAAGCCAAAGGAAAGCAAGAAAGCAAAATCAAACCAAATGGAAATTGACTTTTTTCTTGGCCTAGCCAATTCTTTGTTCCACATTTTATAAATAAACTTGGCCAGAGGGTTCTGTTTTGTGATTGGCCAGTCTGAAACTCACTCACATGTTGTTACTAAATATGAGGATGAGGAGAAACTGTGATGAGAGCTTTCATCAGAGGCGTGCCAGGGTGTCCGTATCTACTTCGTGTAGACACAATGTGTTGGCATGTTCTTTGCAAAACAGATATGAGTTTATAGTATGCTGACTGACTTGAGTTAAATGCTATGCTGCAATCATTTACTGGCTACCAAATGATGCACCAGACCAAGTCTTCTAGTGTACCATGCTGATCATTGATCCAAGGTTATTGTACCTCCCAGAGAAAGGGATTTAGCTTTCCCAACTGAGTGTCCTCCAGAAAATAGGTACTGGAGTGCAAAATAAGATAAAAAAAATACTGATATCAAGAAAATTACTATGGCAGCAAACATGGCTGTACCTGCCTAGGCATAGTTTCTTTACAACTAGCGTTCAACTTAGTTAAGAAGCAGTAGTCACCAAGACAGAAACTTAGCATTAGACTGCTTATTCACAAAATTCCATTTAGGTGGTAAGAGTTGTCAAACCTAGTTATTTCAGAAACTAAGACTACATCATTAATATTTTACTCAACTTTTTTCTTAATGATAATATAAGACCATCTATTTCTATTTTAAGTTAAAATGTACTTGGAGCATTATCTTCTTCCATGGAGCTAGTCCAACTCCCTCTGATGAAGAGTAATGCTATTTCTTTTCCATCACCATCATTAAATACACCTCAACTGCTGTAACTGTAAACGTGTTCACTCCTTGCTCATAAACAACACCAAAACGACTTTGACCAAAAGTGATATGAACATTGAAATTAAACATTGAGCAGATGTGCAAACAAAAGAATTCCCTTTTGTAAATATTTATCATTCTATTTATGCATTTCTTTGATTTTGTGTGTATGTGTGTATATCTGATTGTATATATACTACGTGCTTGCAGATACCCGGTAGGCCCAAAAGAAGTCATGATATCCAGGATCTACTATCATAGGGGGTTATAATCTCTCCAATAAGGCAACTCGGAATTGGACCCAGGACATGTGGAAGAGTATCAAGTGTAATAAACTGCTAAGCCATCCTACCAGTCTCTGTATTTAGTGTTTTAAAATTATCATTGATGTTCTAATTGCCATTCTTAAAGATGTATTTCTAAAGTAGTTCTAAAAAAAGGAATTGCCTAGCGAGAAGGTATACATAGTTTAAAATCTGAATTAATGCTACAGAACTTCTCTGTACCTAACTCTATTGTGTTCTTTCTACCCAAATGCTATTATTTTAATCTTTGTAAAATATAGAGTAATAGTTGACTGTTTTCTTAACTTTTGCATCAGGTGAATGTACATTTCTAGGTTGTTTTGTTTTTCTTTTGCCTGGTTATTAGTGAAGTTGAGAGTCTTTATATGTTCTTTAATCTTCCACATCTAAATGTGACACTATCTCTGCAAAGGGTTTACTTGACCTCTTCTTTCCCTTGGTAAATTAGTTTGTGATTACCTCTACGTATATGTAGAAATGGTCATACATTTCTCCTGAGAGATTTTTAAAACTCATAGTAGGCTCAGTGTGGTAGAGATGGCCAATCTATTGTTCTTATTCTGCTCATACTTACAGTCTACTTTTCATTTGCTTTGCAAGTGAAAAGATTAGATATTTTTATCATCAAGATTGTTTTTTTTGACAGGAACTCATCAATGCCTTATACTCTAGATGCCACAAAGGTCATGGAATTTTAACAATCAACCCCAGCAAATTTATTGCAATATTATAATTTCTTCTTTTTGGATTTCTGAGACAGGCATTAACATTTCAGCACAACTTTTTAAAAACATGTTATACAGCACTTCTCCAATTCTGTTTTTGGATACATACACACATATTGTATTCACTTAAAGAAACATTGCTAAATTATTAAATAGAGGATTCACCTAAGATTATTTTAAAAAATTGTTACATGAGAATGTAAATATAAAAATCAGCTACATATATAAAACACGAGAAAAAATTAGAAAACCTGATTAATTTTGGCCCTGATATGGTACTAATTTATGTCATTTTGTTATCCATTATCTTGTGATATACATGAGTTGTATTTGAAAATGTCAATCGCTATGAATTTCTTTTATCATCAGTGTCATATTCTATAATCTTTGCCTATATTTTCTTAGCATGCTAGTATTGATACTAAAAACATTCTTTTAGGGGCAGGGAAAGGCTGTTTGTCCCATAAAAAGATACATGAAAAGTGAGCAGAGGAAAATATGAGACATTATAGTGAGCATTATAAGTCATACGGATTTGATTCTCAAAGAAGCATTTAACAAAGAATTATAGACTATATCAAATACTCCAGCTGGCATTCAGATTTATAGAAAATTTAAAGCTAAATTCAGCAGTGAAATTTGTCAGTCAAAATGATTGACATCCTAACAGCTCCAATCCTACATCCTAATTTATCAATCGGAGGCTAACTGTTCCTTGTCAGTTTTAAGTTGACTTGATATAAACTTTCAAGCTCCAGAAAATGTAAAAAAAAATATGAATATCAAGGAATGAAATGTTCCCTTCTAGAATTGGTAATTTATATTTTTAAATACGTCTTAAACACTTTAAATGAAAATCTCCTTTTATTGTTACTTTTAAATTCTACGTTGTAGGACTTGTAATCGTGTTTTCTATGGGAAACCTGAAGGACAACTTTGGGTCTCAGCAACGCATATGTCCATCAATATTCTCACTGGAATCAACAATTTTGTTACTATTACTTTAATTATTAATCCATTGAAGATGCAGTGGTCGAACATGGAAAGAAGTCTGTGCTTGTGCACATGTGTTTAGTTTACTGGAGTAGGTAGTTGTGAGTGGAGCTCACCTGATGGTTAGTTAGAAACAGAGTCAGTCATATGTGTATTAAATGATGTGATAACAGCAGAATTAATTTTCTATGTTTGTAACAGATTTCTTAGAAAATCTTTTTATCTAGCATATCTACTAAGTCTTGAAGTAGAACAGAAAAACTCTAGAATCTGGCTGATTGTATTTCCTTAATAATCCACAGTAACTCTTAAAGTAAAATATCATACAGAGTGGAAAGTAGAGTTAATAATGTCTATAACAAGAATGCTAGTCATGAGTGGATGAGAGGAAGTCATTGTACATTAATAGATATGTCAGCACTTAAATTTATTTTAAAGTAAGTAGACTTTTGTTTAAACAGAGAGAATCATGAACATATAACCAATTGTTGGAAGATGTATATTCTTGACCTAGCAATGATACCTGTAACTTATGTTACTTAAAATATAATCTGTATATCCATAGTTTCCCAATTTGTAAAATGGGACACTGAGTGGTTCTTGGAGTTCTTTCTGCAATGCTCTTATTCCAAGATTCTCATTATTGTGACAATTTCTCCACTGTATGAAGACCTAGCTGAATGTTAATGAAGCACTTTTAGGATCAGGAATGGGATTCTACAATTTATCCATTCATCAAGTGTTAACTATTTAATATATTTCTGTTATACTAGGTGTTTGCGGTAGAAAATGAAAGAAAAATGTCCTTAGTCACAATAAATGTAGATCCAAGAAGGAGTCACTGATGTAAAAAAAATTAATACCAATTATTACATTGCAGTTCATACAAATTACGTAGAAACCATTAAGATCCTGGCTTGATGACCAGAAGCTGCCAGTCAAGTGTGACAAGGACTGAATGTCTGCGTCTTTCTTTGTTTTTAAAAGATTTATTCACTTTTATTTTATGCGTACTTTATTTTACTATTTATTTTACGTTTGCCTGTGTGTATATATGTGTACTATTATATTTCTACAACTGAGAACTGTGATTATTAATTAATATTTTATTTTCCATGAAATATATGGCTATACTTATAACAATGAAGAAAGGAATGAGTTATTGCTTCAGAAAAATTTAAAGAAAAAAATGCCTTCTAATTTGAAGTTAGTTGGTTTCTTTTAATCTTTTTTTCTCTTATGCATGCAATGATTCAAAACACAGAGCAGAAAGGCACCCCGTTTGATATTTATTTTCAAAACTTAAAACAGGAATAAAATAGATGGCAAACTCAGCATTAGTATTTAACTATACATATTAAACCCATGTTTTATAAATAGCAATACTCAAAGAACAGATTGTGGCTAGTAGATGAATGTTTGTTATTTAGCAATCCAGGGTGAAAAGAGAGCATCCATGCTACAGCACACAGGCCATTAGCCCCATCTGTAGATTATTGGTACTCTGTCATGCACATTTACCATAGCATAGCAGTTTATGTGGCATGTATCTTCTATTTACCTGACCTTCTGATATATGAAGTGGTCCTTATGTGCCTGCAAAAAATAAGTGCATTCAGAAATATTGGAAATGATATTGAATCTGCTACTCTTTCTGGCTTTTGTCAATCATTATGATGAACTTCTTGATAATAGACTGTGAAAGAACTGTGGTGACTGGACTTCTATACCTCTATGAGTGGCTGAATGCTGGATTTTGTGTGCTGTGGACACTTGCCTTGGCTTCCTGGCTGGACTATAAATTGCTCTTGGAGTAATGACTCCTTCACTGCCACACTTGTAAACATGCAGGGACACACACACACACACACACACACACACACACACACACACAGAGAGAGAGAGAGAGAGAGAGAGAGAGAGAGAGAGAGAGAGAATTCAGATACATACAAGATGATAACCCAGTGTTAGCTAAAGCAGCAGCCTACAGGCTCAGCTTGTAACAATTCTATATGAAACAAATCATTGTTTCGTATTCTTACAATAGACATTTTTAGTTAGAAGTTTAGTTGGAGGATAACATCATTAAATTGGAATCTGCTTTAGCTGTAAGAGATGCTATTGTAAAAGTATATTTGTGGAAGAGCTAGTTTATTGTCCACACACAGTGTTATAAATCTGTGGTTTTGGGTTCTTAATACACATTGAGAAGAGGACATTCAGTATTCATTTCGGCAAGAGGAAGTACTAAGGTTTCAGGCATGTTAATTTCCCAAGATATAGCACACCTGAGGATGTAAGGATTTCTAAAGTTTGTTGATATGTCTATTACTTCTCTTCCACAAGCCAAAATTCGTGTGTGGCCCTGGTTATCCTATTAACATTTCTCAATCCCAAGTTTTTTTTTTTTGTCTGTAATAATACAGATGTGATGGCTACTTTTAATGAGTGAGTTTGGCTGAGCTGGATGGCAGTTGTTTAGATAAAGTGCTATCTATGTGTTGCTGTGAAAACATTTAAAATTAACAGAACTTTACCAAACAATCTTTTCTAATGTAAGTCCAGGATTATGTCTGGTAAGGCCCAAAAGAAAAGATCTAAGTCCCCAAATTAAAGGGGAATTTTACCTCTAGATAGCAACACAGAAATTTCTGTACTTTTATACTTAGAACTCTAATATAAACTCTTGGTACAATTTCCACCCTGCTGGACTGATATTAAAATGCCAGAGTTGATAGTTCCACAATTGTGTGAACAAATTCCTTGAAATGAAATAAATCACTGCCTTGCTTTGTCTCTGCCTGTCTGATTATCTCTCTCTGTCTCTGCTATATTTATCTACTTATCTATCTATCTATCTATCTATCTATCTATCTATCTATCTATCATCTATCTATCATCTATCTATCTATCTCTATCTATCTATCTATCATCTGTCTATCTCTCTTTATATATATATATATATGTATATATCTCTATCTCATCTATATCTATGCATTTATCTATATCTACATCTATATCTATATCTATATCATCTATAGCTATCTATACACTCCAACCTATACACATGTATCTATACACACATTCAATTGGTTCTGATGCTTTTCTGTGTCAACACTGACAAACTCCAAGTTATTTCGTTTTAACCAAAATAGACATTAAATGAAGCACTTAATTTCTCCTCTTCCAACAATATTTGTAATTTACATACAAGTTATATTTCCTTCCTTTAATCTTTCATTTATAATGCAAGTCCTTCAGTGTGTACAAATGACATCTTTTAAAACATATTGACGATATCAGCATTCATATCTCATTAAAAGTAGAGTGATTGTGCATGACTGTTGGGGCCCACAGTGACATTTATACATTTTCTTTCAGGAGTGAGTAATGATGATTTACAAACATCATGTAGATGTGAGTAATTACTCTCTTCTGAAGATAAAGGTTAGCTCAGTCTGTAGCCATCATAAGTTATTCATTTCCTGTGTACACTTTCAAATGTACGTCTCACAAATCTGTTCTATCTTCCTGTTCTCATCTAGAAATGCTTTATTTTTACACAACATAAACTTTTTCTTGGAAAAGAATTTTTGTTCTTGATTACTTCATTGAATCAGTAGCATTGCAACTTGACAATCAATTCACTTTTCTTCTATATCAAGTTAGAAACTATTGGGCTCATCACTATCTAACCTGAGATTGTGTCTAGTAATGTAAGAGTGAACATGAGTGAGAAGGAAGGATGTAAGAAGATACTTGAGAGACACCAGGTAGACATGTTATTCCTTAAACTGTCACTGAGTTCTATTCGTTAGTACCTAAGATATAACTGGCAGGGAAGGCTTCATTCTGAATGTTGTGGGAAAAATAGCACAGAGACAGGATTTGCACTAAGATGCTGATTGTAAACTCATTTGGAGCAGTGACTGTGTCTCAGTCATTGATGCAGATTCACACACCAGCATGCAATCCATACTAAATTAATTGTTACAGGATAAATTATAAAAAAAATTGTTTGATGAACTAAGTGTAAGTTGCTATAGCAAGACTTGATGCAGATATGGAGAAATTGATGATATACATGCAACACACAGTTTAGAAAACAGAATAAACAATAGAAAGATCATGATTGAGACAACTTCATTCATTTTATCGACCTGCTAGGAATAGCTGAGCTGCCAAGCTCTCTGCCTTCAGTCTTCCACTTCACTTTTAGGTATTGTGAATGATAATTTTATGTGTCTTCTTGACTGACATGGGACAGATTTGTCATTACAGTTTTTGAATATGTTCTGGGATGAGAGTAGCATTTGATGTCACTTAATTTTGTTGCTGGTTTGAGATGAGATTTCACATTCAGGAAGTTTGGCCAGGAAGTGGCCAAGGCTGTAAATTATGTGCCAGTTGTGCTTCTCATCCTCTGGTTGTCTCACTAGGACTGCTAGGATTATAGACCTGTGGGTAGCACCACACTAATTAGTATGAGCATTGATCTCGGGACTTCTGGCATGGCAGGTCAATATTTTACCCACTGACATATAGTTATAGCCTTAAGACTAGCATTTGAATCTGTGGATTCAGAAAAAAAGAAAAGGATAAATAATTATTCTCTTCCTTGTTGTCAGGCATCCAAACCATGTAAGTTGGAGTAGAATGAAAAGAGGAATGATAAGGAATTCATCTTTCCCATCCTCACTGTGAGTTTGGGCCAACTTATGTCTTCTTCTCTGGTCTTGGAAGTAGGGTTTATACCACTGGCTTCTTAGTTCTTATATCTTTAGAGTCCAACTGAGTCACACCACCAGTTTTCCTGATCATTCTTCTTGCAGACAGTAGATGATGACAACAGGTCTAGTTTTGTCAACCAATTTATCATAATAAATCTCTTCCCCCACTTTCCTCCCTGAACACTACTGGTTCTGGTTATCTGGGAAACCTTGACTAATACAGATATGTGGCCCACTGTTGGAATTCTGCCAGCCAGTTCTACCACTTATCACAGATGAATTGAGAATAAATATTTTTGAATGCTGCCCTGGTGGAATGAAGACTGCCTGTTCAGTGGCGAGCTTCCAGACATTATGCTTTGCTGCTTTCCTTGGCCAAGGCTTTGCTCTGTCAGAAAATATAATACACTGACTATCATTTATAAAAGTTGTGTCTGTATTTACTGCTGCACTACTACTCAAAAAGGGTTAATAAGCTTGCATGAGGGGCTTAATTTAGAACCTGGCAATAGCAGAGGCACTGAAAGTAATATGGCTCATGGCATGCCAGGTGATATAAATTAAAGTTAATGTTATACATAATGAAATGTCCTCTTAGATAGAATGTGTAATTTTGAGTATTGGGACATTTCAGAAGTCTATTTTTTTTCTTTTTTCTTAATAAGTAGCATATAGGATTTTCCCTATATTTATTCCCTCAATTTGATATATGTTCAGAAAACTATTCTATGAATAATAATATTTTTAGCATTACAAGCATACTAAACACATAAGGAGTTATTAATAATAGGCTATGAAAATATCAGGTTGGCATATTATATAGAAAACACATTTTTGTTAAAAATATGTTTTACAAAATAAAGTGAAACTGCTAGGTAAATTGTATAAAAGAGAGAAAGAGTTTGTTACATGAATGTGGGAAAATGTTCAACTAAGGTCCAAAGAAATTAAGTGTAAAGTACATATGAATTCCCTCCAGGTGCACATACCTTTACATATACAGAAACACACACAACACACAAAGATACACACAAATTCATAGACAAACACACACACAAAGATCTACACTCATAAAATCACACATATGCAAGCATACACACTATCAAACACACACAAACTCACACAAACCCACACTCAAACACACACAAATGTATACACACACAACACACACACACATAAACATAAGGGGTCAGGGAAACAGAGACAGAGACAGAGACAGAGACAGAGACAGAGACAGAGACAGAGACAGAGACAGAGACAGAGACAGAGAAAGGTACCACGTCGCAATACTCTTCTAAATGAGCATAATATCTTTTGGAAATCAATGAACATAAGTTTTAAGGATTGTAAACTAAAAGAAAAAAATTCTCTTGATGCAATAATTACAGTTAAAGTTACCTATCATAAGAAAGCAAATTCAAATAGTTCAGTGGACAGGACAATTTCTATATCCCTTATACTAATGCTTATGAAGAAATATGATGCAGTCATCACAGTAATACTTATAAATATATTCAGCTAACCCAAAATGACTGTTTTGGTAATACAAGTAATGCAAACAGCATATTAAATGGTCCTTGTGTTGAAGATGGAATTTATGAGTTTTCACTGTCAGTGATTATTTTCCCTTTTCTGTCTCACTTATTTCAAGGCTCTAGGGCAAAGTGCTGGACCAATACAGAGAAAGGTAACAAGCTGAATCATAGAAAACAAGGAAGGGAAACAGATTCCCTGTCCTCCTTTTCCTGTGGAAGCAATGAAGAGAGTCATAATGAGGAGATATCAGTGCATGCTCATGCCTGTCTGTCAGGCATGTCAGTACATACCAGTGCCTGCCAGTGCCCATCAGTGCCTGTCAGTGCCCATCAGTGTCCATCAGTGCCCATCAGTGTCCATCAGTGCCTGTCAGTGCCCATCAGTGTCCATCAGTGCCCATCAGAGCCCATCAGTGTCCATCAGTGCC
>JANHMN010000009.1:6064073-6087444 GCA_030674055.1 Rhabdomys pumilio | reverse complement strand
CAGTGTCCATCAGTGCCCATCAGAGCCCATCAGTGTCCATCAGTGCCTGTCAGTGCCCATCAGTGTCCATCAGTGCCCATCAGTGTCCATCAGAGCCCATCAGTGCCTGTCAGTGCCCATCAGTGCCCATCAGAGCCCATCAGTGCCCATCAGTGTCCATCAGTGCCTATCAGTGCCTGTCAGTGCCCATCAGTGCCCATCAGTGCCTGTCAGTGCCCATCAGTGCCCATCAGTGTCCGCCAATGCTTGACAGTATTCATCAGTGACCATGAGTTTATCTGAGGGCCTGTCATTGCCCATTGTTGCCCTTCAGTGCCTGTCAGTTTCTGTTAGTGCACGCCAGTGAATATCAGTGTTGGCAATGTGCTTTTCAGCTCCTGTCTGTTGTTAGTGCCTGCCAGTGCCTGTCGATGCTGGCAGTGTTGTCGGCCCCTTTCCATGTTGACAGTGCCTGTAAGTCCTGTCCATGAGGTTAGTGCTGGCTACTGCCTGTCCAGGCTGTGCCTGTCAAGTATTACTGTCAGTGGATATCCACGCCTATCAGTGGTAGCCAGTGACTAGCAATGCCTCCCCTCTGAACTGAGATATTGTGATAGAATACAGAAATGGTAGAACATAAAAAGAATATCTTCTGTACCTTGCTCATTTTTGTGGTGATTTCAACATGCGTTATTTCTTAAAATTTTATTTGGAAAAAAAGTCAGTTGATAGAAGGTTGAAAAAAAAAACTATAAAGAGGCTCTTTTACTGTTCTCCCATTTCTCAAGTGGCTGTTTCTATGAATGAATAAGAGTAATAATATCCAAAGCAGGCAAAGAAATCAGAAGAATGTGCTCAGGCATTTCCAGTCTTATTTTATTAAATGTAAATATCTGTGCGCCATCTTTGAGATCAAGCAACAAACTGTTCCATGAGTAGAAATATTTCCTTTTTTAGTCATTTGTCAGACTTCGCCTCAGTTATATCTGAACCATTGAAATCACTAATCTCTTTTCCAATTTTATAGTATTGTCATTTCTAGAGTGCTGTTCAGAAGGACTTTGTTGTGTAGTATTTTTCTTCAAATTGAATGATTCTCTTCAGGATGTAGGAAGTGTATGGAGGAAGTCAGGAAACAAGCAACTCACAAGTCCCAGGAAATTCTCATAATGTACAGGACTCCTCCACAGGGTTGGGGCATAGATGCAGTAACTAGTGACTGCAGAGGAAAGACTGAAGAACAGGGCTTTTCACCTAGCCCAGCTTCTTGGAGGAGACTCCTTGATGGCACAGCTCTTAAAAGTCATGTAGAAAGCTCTAGAAATGTGGCTTCTGTGAGTTGTCACTTAGGTTGAGTTATTTTTTGATCCAGTTACCATTGAGTCATTCATGATCCTGTAAGTAATCTGTCACGCATATTACTGCAAATAACTCTTTAATCACTCTTGGATCAGTAAATTGAACTTGTGGAGAATTGTTATTTTAGGCTCTTTTTGGTCGTCTCTCTGTGGCGGACATATATCAGCTTATTTTTTATTAGGAAAAGTCAACCAACAGAATTTTATAAATCATCACTTTTGCCACTCAGCATGAACTAGGAAGATCCATCCAAGCTGTCCTGGGTACCAATGGTTTCTTGCTCTTTGTCTTTCACATAGCTGCAGTCCTACTTGTGTCAGTAGTATGGCAAGACAAGTTACTTTCTTTCTTAGGGTCTTTACTTTTTCCTAAATGGAGAAGTTTGTGCTTTGGTCTGATTGAGAAACTGGAGTGATGAGAAATGGCGAGGGGAAGTGAGTACTCAGCAGTCTTTGGCAGAAAGGTATTATCAGTGAGCCAGAGCTATGAAGCTTTCATCACCTCCCATTGACATAGAGTGGGTTCAAGACTAAGTGATAATATATGTAATTGAGTCTGTGGGAGAAAACTAAGTAACTTGAAACCTAAGGTGTTTTAACTTGACTTAGTCCTTGTGGTCCCCAGGTGAATTACTATTTCTGGGTACATTTTGCATATGTGTGAGAATATGTAGCTTAGTTAGGATTTCAGTTGCTATGAAGAGACACCATGACTTAGGCAACTCTGATAAAGGAAAAATCTAATGGGGCTAGCTTATAAGTCAAGAGGTTTAGTCCATTATCATCATGACTGGAAGTGTAGCAGCTTGCAAGCATATATGAGCTGGAGGAGCTGAGAGTTCTATAGGTCTAAAGGCAATCAGGAAGAGACTAGAGTTTTTTTCTCATAGTGGGCATAGCTTGAGCATTTTAGACACCAAAGCCCTACCTCTACAGTAAAACACTCCCTCTAACAAGGCTATACCTCCTCCAAAGAGACCAAGCCTCCTAACAGTGTCATTCCCTATAGCCAAGCATTCACACACTTGAATCTATGGGGGCCATACTTTTTCAAACCACCAAAACATATGACTTACCAGACACAGTAAAAAAGATGGCACTCTTCAATGTGAGCAAGCATCCATCTCTGTAGGGCTTGATAAGGATAAAAAGTATAGGAGAATTTGTGTTTCCTGCTTTGGAAATATGGCTTTGGTTCTTTAGCATCTTTAAGCTGAGATATGCATCTTCATCTTTCCTAATTCCTAGACCTTGACACTTGGACAAAATAACACAACTGGATTTTCTGTGTCTATGTATTGCAGGTGTCAAGCCAAGTGATTTTGCCTCAATAATTCCACAAGGAAATCCCTGCAATAAACATGCTTGTTCATATATGCTATTGATTCTGATTCTGAGGAAAATTTTTAACCAATAAATAAGCATCTTTTAAAGGATGTCTGCAAATGGAAATGACACCAACACATAATCTATAGTTTTCCAGAAGTTCAACTTCATTAGAGTCTACGTAAAAGACATGCATAAAACAACAGAAAATGGAAAATATGAAGTAAGAGAAGATTGCCTATATAAGGTAAAATAGCAAACTACAAACCTTAAACTGCTCACATGGAGACTCCAGTGTTAAAGAAATCTTTTGGAAGAATACTGATGCTACCACAGTATGCCTGTATCCTAACCACTGGAGCCAAGGAGTGAGTAGTCCTAGATGTCAGAAAGGATTTTACATATGTGGTAAAGTTAAGGATCTTACAATGGTGATCATCCATGACTCTCTCTGTGTTGAAGAGAGAGTTAGGAGAATCAAATACCAAAGACAAGTGAAATTGGAGGCAGTTTTCAGAGCTATGTAGCTCTGAGCCAAGAAACACAAACAGTTTCAAAATATAGAAAAGGCAAAGGAAGAAATTGTTTCCTATATCCTCCAAAAGGGGACTATGCTGACACTGTGATTTATAGACTTCTACCCTCCAGGACTATGACACAATATAGCTGTTTTTAACCTCTATGTTGTGGTGATTTGTTAGAGGTGCAAGAAGAAACCATTACTGGGCAAAAGGAGCACACCGGGTCATCCACCATTCAACACAGACTAACAGGAACCACAAGGTGCCACATGAATTTCAAATCTGGAGTGTATACGGCTATGGCTGATGGTTCATAGAAGAGCGTAGGATGGTAGGGATGGAAAGACTTTAAAAGTCACAGAGGCTACTTATGTGGAAGAAACTGATTTTCTTTAATGATAAGGCTTAAACCCAAATAGTTTTAAACTCTTTGTAATGGTCACGTTTCTTCCATCTTTTATCCTGTAGTTTGTTCATTTAGATGCAGCTCAGAGGAAATAGAGCTGTGGTAGAGGTACTAAGAGCTGAACTAAGAGCTGAGGCATGGTGAAGTGATGCCATGACTGCAAATGATACAGAAAATAATACTAAGCCTGAATCATATACCTGGTACCCTCCAGAACACATTGCATCTACTAACCACCAAGCCACACTCAGTACTGTGAGAAGAGTATTCTTACTGTTACCCTCCTCATTTTCACACGTGACAAAACTGGGGTAACAAGAAATGAAATACTTTGCTGAAGGTCTTGTGCACTTTAAATAGATCATTCAAAATTTGAATAAAGACAAGCCTGAAAGAAAATACAGGAAGAGCCATACGGTTTGACGTATGATACTGGCAGGATTATAGATTTGTTCCTTTTGTTTTGCTGCTTTGTTGTTTGTTTTGCCACTTGCAAGTGGTAAATAAACTCATGATCCCACTTTCTTTAAAATGTTAAATGTTGGCAGTTTTCAATCTGTGAACAAATTGTATCCTGAAACTATCAGCCAATGAAATTGAAAGTAAATACATTTTAAAAGAACTATTCAGTAAAGCTTGCTTAGCTATTCTGAATTTCAATTTTATCATTTATGTAATAAAGATAATAGTTCCCATATTGGGAGCACAAGGCTTGAAATACAGTTATGCTATGAATATTCTTTTTTGTTGCCTCAAATGTGGTATTGCAATATTTTCAGAGCAAACAGCCTGGATTGCGACTTAAAATAATAAAATTAACAGTGGTGGATACTTGTAGCAAAATTCATAGTATATACGTTAATATATAATGATACACATAAAAATACATGCACATCAGTTAACATTTCTGTGTTAGTTCTAGCTTCTCAGAGGAGTTAAACTAGGCTTGATATTTCAAGTACCGATACTTAACCATCAATCATAGAATTGCTTCTGCAGTGATGTGAAGTCTGGGTACAACCTGGCACAATGAGACTATGTGTTGTTCTGCCCAGAAAGGAGATTTGCTCTCTGCTCTCTTGTCTTTACTCCCTCCCAGCTTTGACAAGGAGGTAATATCTAAATTATATTAATGTCAATTAATATAATTGAAAAAATGCTACTGAAGCTGAGTAAAGAGTGGGAATAGCGAGTCAGAGAGATGGAGGAGACAGCCTTTCAAACAAGAACAAGGTAGACAATAAAGAGAATTTTGGATAAGCTCTCCATTATTTTAGGTGATGCAAAAAATACTCACACCCTTCTTATAGGCCCCAGGGTTGACTCTGTGTTTTGTGTGTGTAGTGTGTGTGTGTGTGTGTGTGTGTGTGTGTGTGTGTGTGTGTGTATGTATGTAAGAAACAATACTTATGTAGGATATATATTCTTATACATATGTAAGAATATATATGTATATGTTTACTATATAGATATATGTGTATACTAGCATACATTTCTAACAAAACACAGAATACAGGATTTCCCCCCTACACACATTGTGTGTGTGTGTGTGTGTGTGTGTGTGTGTGTGTGTGTGTGTGTGTATTTCATATTGAATGTCCCTTTCACAGCTGTAGACATGCATCAGCTCTGTGCTTATCTACGAGGAACGATTTTGTCTAGGTGAATTTCACTGCCTGGAAACACGGATATCATCATTTAATTCAAACAGTATTACCAACGAAAATTTAAAGATATGTTACGCAGTAATGCTGCTTTGTTTTAAGTAATGTAAAATTAAAACAAACAAACAAGCAACCAAAACAAAATTGAAAACAAAAACAACAAAACTAAACCAATCCAAAACAAAACAAAACAACCCCTTCAAATCCTGACTAGGAGAAAAGATGAAACCATCAAGTGAATAACTAAATGCATCCAGTCACAAGGACAGTAATGAAAAGTGAAAAAAAAAATGAAAAAGCTCAAAAGAGAAAAAAATTCACTGTGAGATATGATCAAAAATAGACCAGGGCTGATGAAGTACTAATAAGTCATTTGGTTACAAGCTTTTCTCTAGCAGTGATTGCCAATAGTTTTTCCTTAAGGTCATTGTTAGAGTTTCTTCCAAGAAAAAGGTAAATAACATTTCTTTTACATTAAGAGGGGGGAAAAACAGTTTTCTTTACCTTGATTCCTTGATGTCAAATGATCCATAAAAAAATATGTTACTTCTCAAAAAATTTAAGCTGACTTTATCAAAGGTATTTTTTCTTTATCTTTTCCCTGAGACTAGAGAACTGACTCCTGATATTTGTCCTGTTTCTTTTATCACTGTGATTACATTTCTCAAACTGAACAGCTTGTTCATATGAAACCATGGGGCATAAGATAAAAAATATCCCCTTTCGTAGAATTCTCATCTTCAGCAAATCCATGACAAACATAATGAACAGGAAACTAACACAAAATAACACTAGGAAGCTCATTTTGGACACCAGGGAGATCAGTCCTCCCTACCCTCGTTTTTCTCAAAGTATCCCTTCAGAGTACAAATTCAGTTATAGTTGGCAATTGGCTTGATTACATACCAGTTTGGGGACACAACTATTGAATTATAGGTTTAGAATTTAGCAGGCTTAACACAGAGAAAGTAATCAGCAGCAGGATTCCATGAGCTGCCAACGAAACTGGTTCTGTGCATACATCCTGAGTAATGGGGGAAAGGAACAACCTTGCGTCAGGAAGATTAGCACTCAGAGGTTATAAGAAACCTTTTAGAGTGTCCCGGATTAGCGCTAAGCCTCTGTGCTAACAGTTTGATGTAATACAGCAATTTTCCAGCTATAACACTTAGGCCTTTCCAAGCTGCACAGCTGGCAAGGGGAACAAGGAACTCTCAGGCCATAGCCAACCACTCTCTCAGATCTGCCCTTCATCGACTAGCTTTATCTGAGATGAGTGTGACTTGTAAGCCAATGGGAAACACAAACATCAGAAGGTAGGACAGAGAATACTTAGGGAAAAATAGTGACATTTAAAGACGGTATTTAGGCCTCCTTCACATAGTTTTTCTGTAAAACATTTTTAACCTGTAAAAATGTTAATCCATCAATTTTAGAAATAAATACTTTTAGAATATTGCATATTTGTTTTAATTAATAAATGAATAATGGGTAAATAAAGGGAAGGCAATATGTGAAGAACACAAGTATGAGTTCCTTTTACAGAGAATTAGGTCCTGGGTACCAAGGATTGGGAATGGGTGTGTAAAATGCAAAAGCACCTACTGGGTTCTGGAAACCTCATGGCTGTCTAACCTACATGACAGCATCAGACACCTGGGTGTTTGGAAGTGGTAGTTTCTATTCTAGACCATTCCTTACCAAAGTATTTTGAAGCTTTTGAGCAAAGTCACTCGGTAAAGTTCACAGCAAGTTGAGCCTGAGGTAGTGAATACTGATTGTGTCCACAAATCCCTTCCCCAGGAACAGAGGAGATAAGTAGTACCAAACAGTTTGGGCAACGTGACAATCAAGGTATCTTTGATTTTCCTTAGCTACTCTTGGCATCCTTGACTCCAGAGCATTATTTTATTGGTGAGAGGTAGGTTGTAATGTGGATCAATAGAGACAGAGGGGCTAAGGATAAACCCCCAGTTGTTAATTTAGGAGACCTAATTAAAGAAGACATGTTGACATTGGAAATGGACTACTTCTGTTAAACGTTTCTTCTGCTGACTTTGTGTCCCTGGATTCATTTATAGCAGCAATAACAAGACCAGAGATGTGATCAAATGGCCATCAGGCACATGCCTGAGTAGGGAAATCTTATGACCAGGGATTCTATATATGAAAACAGGTGCTTTAAGTTTCTAGAGTGTTTGTTCAACACTTGATTTTCTAAACCACACGAAGTCAGGAAGATGCTGTGCATTTCTAAAGCTCTACGTAGACATCCCTGCTAAATTTGTACTGTTGTTTTTTTGGCCAGCATTCAGATGCTTATTCTCCTTAAGATCTGTTTTGTTGACTCATTGAGCTGTTCAATTATATCTTCTTTAAGTTTTCTGAATTTTTGATGATTGTTCTTTTCAATTCTGTTGTCTGAAATTTATCTGGGTAATTTTTACTGGCAAATGTTTTTGCAGGACTAAGTTAGGATTTTTATTGCTGCAAAGATACTTCACGACCAAAAAGGATGTGGAGGAGGAAAGAGTTTATTTTGCTTACCATTTCATATTACTGTTAATTATTGAATAAAGTCAAGGCAGGAACTCAAACACAGTAGGATCCTGGAGGCAGAAGCTTATGCAGAGGCCATATAGTGGTTCCGATTATTGGCTTGCTTATCCTGGCTTGCTCAGTCTTCTTATAGAAACTAGGACCACCAGTCCAGTACCATTGGACTAGGCTGGGCCTTCCTTCATTGACCACTAATTAAGAAAATGCCCTATAGCTGAATCTTATGAAGGCATTTTAAAATTGAGGTTTCCTCCTTTCAGATTACTCTAGTTTGTGTATTAACTTTATATAAGACTAGCCCACCCAAGGATAATATGTTTTGGAGGAGACATTCTGGTTTGACCTTTTATATATTATTTGTATTATTGTGATGAGATCTGATGTGAGTTTCTTTTGTTATTTCTTTGTCAGATGTGGACAGAGCAGGGTGCAATAGAAAAGAGCATGTGTGAGTAGGCCTAGAGATTAAAACTGGCTTACATGGCATGAAGTCAGGTGATTGGAAAGGCCTAGGATGTTATGCATTAAGCATTTCCTAATCCAAAACTGTACTGGAGTCAGGGTAGAAGTAGGAAGCAGGAAGAAGTCATGAAGAGAAGGCTAGGATAAGGCAGCCTTATCAAGCTAGCCACCAGAGAATGTTGTAAAGGAGGGCTGAGTGGAGAGGTTGGATACAGTGTGCGATGAACCTGGGATTCAGAACATGCAAGATGGATCCTGGTGGAAGCCTAGAACTCAGTTGTCCCTCAGAAGGTTGTGTCTAGACATTGAAACTTATTAATAATGATGGACAAAGACACCATTAACTTGACAGAGAGTGACAAGGAGAGGTATATGGTAAGTTTCCAGGGAGAAAAGTGAAGGAAGTGCATAATATATTATAATCTCAAATAATAATATAAATAATTAGAAGAGAAAACTTTAGGCAAATTAACCATTCTTGACAATTTACTATCGTTGCAGATTAGAAGCTTGCAACTGAGATGAGTCCCCTTGAACATTGTGGAAGAGAAGATAGAAATTCAGTTAGAGCTGAGGAAGCATGCTGTGAAATACCATCTTCTGGGTGTCATGGCTATCAAATTCATAAACTTGCAGGACCGACTGTTGTTACCTCCATAGGGCCTGTACTAGATGAAGCTAGCTGAAATACTGACATAAAAATTAGATTATCTCCAGACCTCATGCATACTAAGAGACTATTGGCAATTAATAGGTGCTGAGGGAGAACCATTCTTGCTTGAAAGTATGGACAGTGTTGGGTTTCGCATGCTACAGTGAATGACCTAACCCTCATGATTACATGGTAGCCACTAACAAGACATAATGGGTTATCCATAAATAAAAAGTACATGAAGATATGAAGGAATGAGGAATATGAGGTGAGTTAGATAGAAAATTGGGTTACACATTATTATATTTCATTTTATGTATATATACACTTTACACAAATGTAAAACATTTAAAGAGTTTCTTTTTTATTTTCCTGCTTTTTTATTCTATAATCATATATCATGCCAGACATATAAGAGCTGATATGCTGGTCCACTTTCTTGTCTTTGATACCAAATAACAAACACAAACAACTATAATGATAAATTATTTATTTTGGTTTCAGAGAATGCACTCCATGGTTATTTGGGCCCACAAGCCAGGCAGAGCATCATGGTGTTGGAAATGTGTACAGGAGATACTTCACCACACATTAGACAAGAACCAAGAAGTGAGGGAAATACTAAAGATTAAGTATAGTCTCCAGAGGCAAGAGCCAATGACTTACTTCTTCCAATTAAGTCCTCCCTCCTAAAGTTTCCAGAACCTCTCCAAACAGCACCACTGGCTGAGAAGCAAATATTCAGCACAGCATCCTGGGGGTCTCACTAGCTCACTTGTCTGTTTCTCATCCTAAGAACGTAGAACTGAAGCAGGCTGGGATATGTCACTGATGACAATAAATGCAGGCTCTGTGCAACATGCACCTTGTTGCACTTCTGCTTCTGAATCAAGTGCATGCTTGAAGCCAATTTATGACTTCCTCCTCAGCCTAAAGCCTCCATTTTTCATTTCCAGATTTCTGCTGTTGCTAGCCTTTTATTCCTCTAACTTGTGTACCATTCTAGAGAGCCCAGGCAAGCCCACTCATTCCCCACATCTTCACAATCACATTTGATCCATTAGCCATGTCTCCTCAATCCTGCATTGGCAATGTCTAGGAAACTAAAGAGGCCTTCACAGCTACCTTGTTTTCAGCAGGCTGAGTGTCTCAGGAAACACAAGCTAGTTGGAGGCACTATCATCACAGGGCCATTCTTGGCTTTGATGGCAGGTAGGGACTAAAAGAGACTCTATAAAAAGTCTATCCAAATTCCTTCCTCTTCCTACTCAGACTTATCTTTATATCCAGGTCTGGTTGAGTAATCTGAGAATCAGAGAACACATTCTCCATGTATATACTTGTAAATGTCCCATCTGGAGGATCTGCTTGATTTTTTGGTATTCTTTTGGCACTGCCAGAAAAAATAAAAAGAAAAGAAAAGAAAAGAAAAGAAAAATTAAAAAAAGAAAAAGAAAGTAACATAAAAAATAATTTTTTGTTAATTTCCACTTTTACCATGTTATAAGAAATTACTGGCAAATTTTGCTTTTTAATTTGGCTTGATAACCCCACAATCAAGAAATTAAGGAATAAACACAAGATAAGGTTCCTTGCTAAAAACCCAAAGACATAAGAATAATTTTTCTTTTCTCAGTCATCACTATAAATATGTGGTAAAAGCACCTACTCTGAAGCATTTAAAATGTTGTAGAAGTTTGGGGAGACAGGCTCATTTGACGCTCTTCCAGGAGACTAATTGCCCGGAGAACTGGTGTCAGCGCATGGTGACAGCAGGCATGCTCAATATATTCCTCTTTCAGTGCAGGTGGGGCAGTGAGAGCTGCAGCCTTTCCTCATCTTTCAGCTTAAGGGATTAATGTTTTCCACTCAGCTGGTAGCATTAATGATCAGAGCATTTTTATTTTTTTCTTGCCAAATTTTGGAATTTAATCTACCCATCTGGATCTTTTGGAGATGATTTCTGAGTGCTTTAAATCTTAATTTCTAAATGAATCTTCAAACAGCAGATGTTAAAAATATGTAAAGAAAAAACATGAGTTTTCACCTGCTTGCACATTTTAACATTTCTACTTGCATTTATGCATGCCCCTCTCTGCACCTTCTAGATGGGCTTTCTTTTCACATCTTTTTCCCAATTCATTAGACATTTTTAGAACTGGATCTCAAACATAAATTCCAAGAGAACTCTGAGTGTTAGAATCTATAAAACTCTCATATTTTCTTCATAGCCTCATTTTTAATGAAATGATTTGAGTCTTTTTCTTGATACAAGAGAACAATTCAAAAGTTGTGTGTGCGAAATCTTCAGGATCATTCTCTACTTATTGAATAGTGTTAAAGGAAAAAATGTGTAATCTAGTGAAACCAGACTAAACAAAGATATAAAAACAATAGCAGCAAAGCGAGAAGTATGCTTCATTATCATAATTTCATCAACTTGATGTCTTTACTCTTCTTTTAAAAACTAATGTGTGTACCATTTCACTTCCTAACACATAGAGCACCAGCATTAATTGCTAAAGTCTCCATATTTCCTTCTAACAGCCAGACTTCCTTGGATATTGGCATAAAGACAACTCAGGTCAATAAATAGATTGAAACACTGAAGTGAACTGAAGCTGAAATGGCCCTACTAAATTCGAAGGAAAGCCTTACACATAAATGGATCAATCAGAACAGAATAACAGAACACAAAAATAAAATAAAGATCTAAACTAAATGAGCAAGGACTATTAAAAATGTTTTAAAACACAGGAAAAAAGCATATAAGGAGTATGGAACAGTATGAAAATAAAAAAGCCCATAGTAATTGTAATCATAAATAAGGGAGAAGAATTCCAGGTTTAAGGTATAGACTCAATCTTCAAGAAGATCATAAAAGCAACCTTCAGAAAATTAAGGAAGGCCGTATCTACACATAGATATACAAGGAGCACACAGAACACCTATTATATATAAGCAGAAAAGAAAATCTTCATGGCATATCGTAGTTTAAACATTAAGTATATATAACCAACAAAGTATATTGAAAGTTGCAAAAGAAAAAACAGAAGTCACATACAAAGGAAAATTTATCAGAATAACGTGATTTTTTTTCAGTGGAAAATTTAAAAGCAAGAAGATCCTGAGCGGAGCATTCCCAGTCCTAAAAGTCCACAAGTGCCACCCCCCACTAATACACCCAGTGTGATGTAAATAGCCTACAAATATTATATTGCCAGGAAAGCAAACTTAAAGAAAATATAGAAAACAACATTTTGGACTGAAGAGAATAATGAAAATAGTTAAGAGATTGTAGAAATATACGAACAAATGTAAAAAATAATTAAGAAAGCACCACTGAAAATACAATAACACACAAAAATTAAAACACACAATCTCAATTAGCATATGCATTTCAGTAATAAACTTAAATATCAGTGGCTTCAATTCTCTATTCAAAAGACACAACAAAAGTTACTGAATGACTCAAGAAATTAACTCTCTATATGTGATATCAACAAGAAACTTATAGCATGAAAGATAAGTACTATCTTACAGTAAATGGACAAACAAAAGTTTTTCAATCAGATGGGATGAGGAAGCAAGCAAGCATTGCTATTCTAATAGCTAACATATTAAAATTCGATCTAAACCTAATGAAAGAATTGATAAAAATGTGGAACACTTCTGTCTATCAAGGGAACAATAAATCCAAAATAATCTAACCATATGTGCCCCAACCTCCAGTGCACTCAATTTTATAAAAATTGCATTGCTGGATTTAAATGCACAGATTAACACAAACTCATTGATAGTGAGTCATTTAAATACCCCACTTTTTCTAATAAACAGGTCATCTAAAAAAATAACAGAGAAACATCAGAATTAAATGACATTATGCATCAGATAGATTTGACATACACCTACAGAATATTATACCAAAATTACTTTTATTAATCTCTTAAATGGGGCTAATTGCCCTTATTTCTGAATTCAATTATGCTTGTAACAAACTTTGGGGATGCCTATATTTAAGAAGGAATTGGAACCTGAATCCTGGGTCGTCTTCATGGCATTCTCCTTTCCTCCAGTTCTCAGGGATAATTAAAAATAAAAGTAAAGGCAATAACACTTGAGTCAAGTGCTACGGTGTCTACAATAAGTGAGGACCTGTGGAACAATTGATCTGAGTGTGGCACTGATCATCTCTCCAGGATATGAGTCAGAACCTATCGGTTGGGTCATTTATCAGAGAACTGACTGAGATAGAACTACACAGCACTGCTTTAGAGTTTAGGAATAAAGGAAGATAACCAGCAACACTGATGTTATCTTTGTTAAAACTTTGAAATATTTTGTACATTGAGGATTTATTTGTTATTCATTTTTGGTTTTTTTTTTTATTTTAAGAATGGATTGTTTACAACTAAATTTATTCCAGTTTCAGTTTCTAGCAATCCCATAAGCTTTATGCCTGTAGTGAACATCTAGCCTGGTCATGTCAGTCTTTGCACCGAAAGCACCTTGAGTTATTTGTAAGAACTCTGTTTTGTTCTTTCTTCCTCCTCCATTATCATTTCATTGTCAAACTTTTTTTCTGTCCTTTTTAGAGGACCCTGGAACCCTTCAGTTTCGTATCCAGTCCACCAAACTGACGTCTTTCCCTGGGGATCACCCCCAATAGTATACCATAAGCTGGTATAGGGAAAAACGCTATAATTGTAACTGTGGTCAAAGATAGCAGGAGGCTTTTCTTTTGCTTTTTTGTATTAACAAAAGCATTGGATTCCTATGTTCTGAAGCAGGTTTTGCTAAAGACTCTCTGTCAGTGGCTAGGTGGGAGATAATCAGAGTTTTATGAGCTCTGTTTTAACTGTGAAATTCTACAGATGTGGTCGTCCCAGGTTCACAGTTCATCTTTTGTAAACTTTTGTTGAATCTGAGTGGCCGTGCCAACCCACCTGCCAACTGTCTTAGTTACTTTTTTATTTCTGTGAATAGACACCATGACAAAGTCAACTCTTTTAGAAGAGAGTATTTAATTTGGGACTTGTCTATGTTGCACAGTAACACTAGCAGAAGACTTACACAGGCACTCTTTTTTTCCCTTTCACTGGGCATTTTCTTTATTTACATTTCAAATGTTATCCCCCTTCCAGATCTCCCCTCCAGAAACACTCCTATTCCATCCCCCTTCTTCCTGCCTCTATGAGGATGCTCCCAACCCATCTACCCACTACCTTCCAGCCCTGGCATTGTGGGCTTGCTTACAGTGTCATAGAGTTAGTCCACTTTCATCATGGAAGGAAACAGAAGTGCAGCATGGTGCTCTGGTGGTAGAGGAGTAGCTAAGAGCTCTATATCCTAATCTGCAGGCAGACAGGAAGACAGACAGGGGTAGGGGTGAGGAATGGAGGAAGAAATGAGTGGAGAGAGAGAGAGAGAGAGAGAGAGAGAGAGAGAGAGAGAGAGAGAGGGGACAGAGAGGGGTGCTGTGGATATTTGACACATCAGAGTCCACTCCAAGTGATATGTGGCACCAATAAGACCGTATCTCTTCCAATAAGGCACTGCCTTCTATTCTTTTTAAAAGAGTTTATCAACTGGGACTAATCATTAAACTCACTAACCTATGGAAGGCATTCTCATTAAATCACCGTATCATCCTTCTTCCCTCTCAGATATATTAAAAATTTTGAATGTTTGGTTGAATTGCTTTAGAGATCTTTTTATAGCTAAGAGATTTGTTTCTCTGAAATAATTGAGTTAGTTTAGTTTTTAAACTTATTCTATTTCTGTTATATAAGTGTCTATCTGGTCAAACCAGAGACTCTTGTGTATACAGTAATAGCTGTCAATTGTAAATGATTATTTAAATCCTTAAGCCAACTCTACATTTCTCTGTACTTAAGAAGAGATATAAAGATTGTCATTTGCCTGAGGACACAGACAGTGTCATTCCTAGACTTGAGATAGCAGGAAAGTCTGGTAAATTCTAAAGCCTGTGTGAATGACCCTTTGGCCTATGCTCCTCGACTATTATTCTCTTGATAGAGCACACAGGCAAACCTACTTCATTAGTGTTGATTTTTAGTCTAAAATGGAAGAGGAAAGCAAAGAAGCCGTGACCTTCATAGTTCGAAGCCACTGAGAGGTAGAATCCTCATCAGGGAGACCTTATTTTTGTGACCTTGTGTTGAACGTTGACTAGGAATGAGTTTTGACTCTGTATTGCTCAGAAAGCTTCAGTTGGCTTAGAAGCTTCCTTCTGTTGGATTTGGTGCATGTCTTCACCGTTAGCTGAGAGAGTGAGTGACCTGGGCACTTAGTGTAATGTGCCCTTAGGTGGCTCCCTCTTAGCTTCGGATTATCTTGTAATTATTTTAAAGGTCAATGATCTGAATATACGAATACACTTCAGTTTAGGCCTATAAGAGCAAGCTAAAGGATTATTGTAGGAACAAAACAAAGAGAAGCCTTAAAAATACAGATTTGTTCTACATGAGCATATGTCTATTCACCTAAATGCACTCAGACGACTATGCAACAATGGTAATGATGATGATGATGATGATGATGATGATGGTTTGTGTGTGTGTGTGTGTGTGTGTGTATGTATAATTATTTGTTCTTTGGCAAACATCCTACTTTCCTTGAAAATATGGACTCGTCTCTCAATGATCCATTTTTTTTTTTTAGCTTTTGTCAGAATATTAGACGTATTAACCTCCAAACTATCTTTGAGTTTAGAAAGTCTTCATGAACCAATGAATTATTTATTGTTAGGATGACATACAATGATAAATTTTAGCCTCATTTGAAATAAAGTTCCAGCATTGACCATCTTTGTTCTGTCAGCCTGCACACTGTGCCTAGCAGGAAGAAGCCAGCAGGGAGTGAAGTGCCTGTCCCTGTCCTTGGAATGTGTCCTAATGCCAACATTGTTTTTAATTTTCTTAAAATAAAATTGCTTCTTTTGTATTATGTAGAAAAAGAAAGGTGGATTCACCTTTTAATAGATAGCTGTGATAGTCAAATGGCATCTATAAATCTACCTGCAGAAATCCTGAAGTGAAAGAAAATGAATTTGTAAGAAAAATTAGGGTAAAATTTCCAAGGAATAGAAACTTTGGTCAAATATATAGTCCTAAACAAATTGAAAATTCAAAGCAGTGAATATTAAAGAGGCCTGGAAAGGCGGGAGTGTGACCTTTCTAGTTGGTTGGCAAGGGATGTGAGCTGTCTCAACTTTTAATACTCCCTAGTGGTGGAGAAGGTCCTACATATATGGGTCATTGATTGTATCAAAATGAGTATCTTAAAAGAATCATTTTTATGTTATAATATCTCTGGGCTACTGAAGTAAATGCAGAGAAAGGACCATCATATCAGTAACCTGATAATGTCATGGTTATTTGAACATAGTTGACCCAGTATCTGGAATTCCTCCAATGTCTTCTATTAGCTTCTTTTATTTTTTATTTAAATACTTTATTTTAATGGTACCTTTTCATCTTGAGTACCTATCCAATTCTGTATGTAGTTCTGCTTAAAAATCTTTCAATTACCTGCAACATATATTTCCAAAGAAAATGGAAAAAGAGAAAGATGTTTTTAAAGATGCCTTAATATTTTGCAGAATTTGCCTTCAGACTTCTTTGGCTTTAGATGCTTGCTTTTATTTCCCTTTACTTATTAGAAATTGGTAAGAAAAAAATGAAACCATGGAGGGCTCATTAGACCCCATTGCCGTAACTTTCCTTACTTCTGCGTAGGAAGCCGATTTTCCAGATTCTTAAAAAATGGTCAAGTATTTTTTTAAAAGAATATTACTCTGTTTTTTGATAATTTTGTGCCTATTAACAACATATCTCGATCATATATAACTCCAAATCCCTGCTATACTCTCCCTATTTACCCATTATATCCCGTTTCCCCTTCTAAGTTCTCTTGTTTTGTTTTTTATAATCCTGAGTTTATTGAGTGCTGTATGGTAGCATGTTTATGGAACTCTGGCTTCAGCTTGTGCAGATAATGATAGCTGCAGTGAGCCACTCATGCCCAGAAAATGGCTTTTCCAAGCATTCCTTTCCATATTCTGTCTCTTACATTCTTTCTGCCCACTCTTCTGTGATGCTCCCTTTACCTTGATGATGAGGAGTTGATATAGATGACCCATGTAGGGCGCAGCACATTAATTATCAACATTTTAATTACATATGAGTCCTTGAATTAGTGCTGATCATTGCAGAGAGAAGATTCTTGGTCACATTGGAGGGCAGCCTTGATAAATGTGCATACAAGGCAATTTGACATGTCCATTAAACAAGGCAATAGCAGTAGGTGGTCTCTTTTCACTATTTTCTATATTTGTTGCCTTTTATTTTTCTGTGCTCTGCAAATAAAGTGTGCTGTGTCCTCATGAGCTGGTCTGGGTCTTGCTGTCTATTTCTTGTGGACAGCTAATAGTAATAGCCTATGTTGTTTTGGGGGGTCTCTGGGGCATCATTATGATATCTTATGCCCGGCCCTAAGATTTTTATTTAATAGCCCATGTATTTTGATCGAAATTTATTTTGCTTTCTTTTCCTTAAATTTGTGACAAAATGCCTATAATGGTCTAACAATGCAGTTTAACAATTACACATTTTCCTTTTTAAAGGATCACAGGTGAATCCATGTGTCTGTGTCTTTTAATTATGTGACCTCTCACATTATTTCTCTGTGTTTGTACATGTAAATGGATTAGCTGGTTAGTTTTTGTCAGTTTGACACAGGCTATAAGGAACCCCAACTGAGTAACTACCTCCATAAGATTGACATGTGGGCATATTTGTAGCAATTATTTTTATTAATGGTTGGTGTGAGAAGACCCTGTAGACTATGAACAGTGACAACCCTGGGATGAAAACCCTGGGAAGTATGAAAAAGCAGGCTGAAAAACCTATGGAGAATAAGCTAGCAAACAGTATTTCTCTATTATCTCTAGTCGAGTTCCTGCCTCCATTTCTTGTGTGATTTCTTATTCTGAATTTCCTCAATGATGGGCTATGTTTTGAAAAATTTAAGCCAAATAAAACTCTTCTCCCCCAAATTGATTTTGATCAGCATTTTACCACAGAAACAAAAAGAAAACTAGGAAAGTAGCTGTGCTACCTGCAAAAGATATGTACAAGATCAAATATGGATGAGGCTACACCCATAGATAAGGTGCTATTGGTCATTGGTGACTGCTGGGTAAAATTGACCTATTTTTGCTTGGAAGGGCAAATCTGGTCAGGTGTCCAAGCTCTTGTGGGCGGCTCCACACATGTGTGTATGCAGGCAGTACTAACTGGACGCTCTAAGTTACAAATAAAGAGAAGTCCATCTTGTTTTCCTTTTTCTTTTTCTTTTCTTACTTTTTTTTTTTGAGACAGGGTAACTTACTGGATTCAGAGCTTCCCATTTCAGATAGACTGACTGGCTTGAGAATTCTAAGGATCTGTCTGTTTCTACCCTTCTAGGTTCTGGTGTTACAGACAGGAGTACTGTTGGATTTCATTTAAATGCTGGACATTCAAACTCAGTTTCTAAACATGCATTTTACCCACTGAGGCATCTTTCTAGCTTCCATTTTATTTTTGACAGTCAATTCCTTGGAATCTCTGTGATCAGATTCTCCCAAGTCTTTGCGCAAACAATCAACTCATTTACTTTAAACTTGTTCCCTGGGAGAAGTTAATCAATTATCTGCATAGTAATAATGATCAAATACAAAGTGTTTCATTTATCATCTGTTTTATGTATAGCCGAACCCTAAAATTATGGCAAATGGAAAGACAGAGTCTATGAAGTAGATGCTTGTGGAACAACTGACCTCTGCACAGATAAATACCAAGGCTCTGCAGCTTCGTTGGGTATTGGTGGTTTGAAAAGAGTGTAGGAAAATTTGTGTGAGTTCTAGTTTCTGTGTATTATTTATAGTATAAGACTGTGTTTAAAAGCTTTTTTCAGTGATCTATACATCTGCCCATCTGTCCATGCATTTATCCTTTCATGCACTTATCCATACATGCATTCACACATCAATGCAATCTTGTATCCATCATGAATGTATGCATCCATCCATGTATCTATGTATCCATCCATGCATGCATCCATCAATACATCCAGGTATGCATGCATCCATTCATTCATGCATTCATCTAATCTTCTATGCATTCATGCATCCAATCATTAATGCATGCATGTACCCAACCATCCATGCACCCATCCAATCATCCATCCATCCATCCATCCATCCATCCATCCATCCATCCATCCATCCATTCATCTGTCAATTCAGACAGGCTACTGTGCAGACAGAGGACAGATCTTCTTGTTTATGAGAATAGTCAGATTCCATGAGTGGATGTCAACTGTCTTCATGGTTATTTATTTATTTTTTGTAGTTGTTTGCCTTGTTTTGTTTCCACTGAGGTGACAGCAGTGAAAATGTTTCATATCTCCTTATCATCATTTCATAATTGCTAAGGATTTTGTTTCATACCCTGAAAGTCTAAATATTTTCTATATTCTGTCCTGAGCTGGGGGATACAGATTACAATCCATCCAGGACTGTGTGGCATGTGCCAGTAGAAGAGTGGGGAAACCATTAAAGGTACACCCAAATGAGGCTATAGAAAAAGTTGTTTAATTTAGCATTTTTGCATTTTGAAATTTTTCTCTTAGTATTTTCTCCATAAAGATGATGCAATTGGAATATGGATTTTTCTCACAGGAAACAGTTTTCTGGAAAACCAAAGTAGTCAAATTAGTCAATCTGTGGACTTGTTTCTCTCATACATACTCCTTTCTTCAACACTCGTAGATTACTCTCTATTTTTAAATTTCCTTTTAAATGTCAAGAAACAACCTGTAGCAGCCAGTACTATATATACTATATATGGTGGAAATCCATAATCCAGCCTCACAAAATTCAGTATATTTTTAACCTATCACTTAAATCCTAGTGATTACACTTTCACTGTTACTGTCATTTATACACACATTTCATATGTGCTAACTCAACATTTTAAAGCATTGAACATACAGTAAAATTGCCTCCATATTTATGTTGAAGAAACTCACAGGAGATAAGTCACTTGCTGTAAGCCTTGAGCCAGTGGCTGGAAGCAACTTGAATTTGAGATTACCTTGTTCTGATTACAGAATCCATCCTCCTCACATCATGACACCTATATTTCAGGGTGTTCTCTACTTTATATTGACTCTTACGGTTTTATTTTTCCACTGATAATCAATTCATACCCGTCATTCACATAAGGCATCTTTGTGTGCCAGGCACAAGACTTGGGATGCAACATTTTGGAAGAGACCATATTTATCTATGGTGCTTTTTTTTTTCTGTAAGTAACTAAATGACATCTGCATAGAAGGAAAGGCATGGTGTACCTTTGCTTTTGAAGCTGAAGTCTCTCCTCCATTCTCCAACTCAGTGAGTTTTTAGTCCTGGCTCCAGATCAACCTCCATATGGGGCTTGGGGAAATAAACCAAGAGCCTGACTTATTCCAGCCTTAGTATTTCATAACATCCAAAAATGATGTCACAGGCACCTGCTCTTTTATAAAACTCTGTATATGGTCTTGCCTCATAGGAAGGAGAGCTCTCTTTCCAGCCTCACAATATGCTACCATGTAAGCCCTTTCCAGATGCTCTTCAGATTTCTCTCTACCTCTGCCACAGTCAAAGCTTTTTATAGATGCCACTTCTCCAGCATCATTTGTTGCTTCTTTAACATTAATGTACTTTACATCTTTAGCATTTTCCTGAATTCTCAGACAATTTCTTTTTACTCATTAATTTATTTATTAACTTTACATCCTGATGTCAGCCTTCTTCTCCCAGCCCTACCCTTATATAGCTATTTCCCCTTCTCCTTCTCTGAAAAGGGGGAGCCCGGCTTTCAATCACCCCACCTTGACACATCAAGTCACCGCAGAACTAGAATTTCTAATCAAACACTCCTGCTTCTCCTTCCAAATGGGTCTACACTCCCACCAGAATGATCCTTCAGGAACTCAGATTTAATGAATATCATTCAACTGAGAGATTTCCAGATTCACCTACAGGATAAGCTCCAGACCTTGTGGCCTGGTGTAGAGCCTTCAGCAGTATAACCATGCACTACTGATCTGCAGTCTGTCTTAGCCTCAGTCCTCTTCCAAACTCAACCACATAAATGCTGACTTGGTCACATGTTGAGCAAAAGGAGAATGTGTTTATAATGTAGCTACTCTATCTCCCTGTTTTCTGTATATTCAGTGGAGAATGACAGTGTGTGATTATCATCCCTATTGATTCCCATTTTTGGACACATTTTGAACACACAGCTTGCTAAGTAAAACAACTTTATTTACAGACAGGGATTCATATTCTTTCTTTCCCAGGTTTACTGTAACCTGAGAACAACCACATGTCTTTGAGCTGTACTTGGCATATTTGCTGTGAAACGATTAACAAGAACTAATATGCACACTTTGTACAGTTTACTGTGTGGGCATGCGTGTTGTGTGAAGGACACTTCAATTGACATATACTCCTGAATTCTTCTGGCCCCAAAGTCATTGGAAACCGACACCTTATTCTCTGATGTTCTGAGTTCAAACTTATAGTTCCTCATCTAAACATTATTATATAATAATATTTGTTCCTCTGTGTCTGACTGGTTTTAGTGGGCACAATGTCTTCAGAGTTAATCTATATTGCCTCCAGTGGCAGAATTTTCTCTTCTTGTAGTAGAATAATCCTTTTTGTGCAGATATATCACTTTCTTAACCCATTATATGATTACATGACTCAGTAATTCTTTTTTCCAAGTATCTATCTGGAGGAACTGAAGTCAGTTTCCTACAGACGTATGCACACTTGAAGATTCATCACAAGTAGATTGATTCCACACAATGCTGTCCTTGACATGTGGTGATGAACATGGGTTCTACATAAACATGTCTATGACAATAATTATCCTTATCCTAGCACAAAAGGGAGAACTAAGTTGAGTTTGAAAAATCCAATAATCTTTCCATACCCTAAAAAAACCCAAAAGAACCCTTGGATGTTTAAACAATACCTGTCTCCCTCTTCACTTGTATTGTTTATTTTCCATGGATGGTTTTATAACAGTAAACAGTTCCCTGCTTAGAGTATACACTCCAAAAATATTTTGGCTCTCTGTTTAAAGAGTATTTGTCTAAAATACGTCTAGAGAAACAGTTGTCATCCTACCTCCTTCTTAGTTATATTGATGCATACAAAGAAAATCTAAATGCATTTCTGACATTTGGGCTGAATGACTTGCCTAACACCTCCAGCTGTTATTTCATTGCTTTGCTTACTGATGTGGAAGTAAAGTGACGAATGGAAAGAAGACGGTCATTGATTGTCTTAGACAGAAGAATAAATGCATGTTTTGCATTACTTGCAAACAAGGCCCAAAGCTGTGATGTCTTGTAACGTGGTCTAAATATTTGAATATTGATTCACTGGCTCTCCTCTGTAATAACTTTAACCTTCATGATTCAGAGAGAAATACATAAATGTCATATCCACTCAATGGTTAGGTCATCTACAAGCAGGAGAAGAACTGACTGGTGCTGACTGAAGCAACTGGTTTGTCCCTGATGCCACTGCTCAGATTATTTCTCTCTTTGTTTTGCTTGCCAAACCTAGGAAGTTATTGATGAACATAAAATAATGCAGCTCCTTTCAAAATCCAACCACTAGAAAAAAACCTTATGACCTCCTGCTACAGAGAATTGCATATACTCAGCTAATGAACTACTACCTATTATTAGATTGAAATTTGCTGCCTACTGATTCACTGAGCTTCTCTCTGCTCTTTTGTTGCAGCAGAGGTGAAAGGGGCGAAGCTCATTTGTTCTCACTGTTCTCTTCATTCTTTGAATTGCTTACAAGGCTTCTGTCCTTTACTAATTTTCATGCTTAAAATCTTGTGGGTATTTTTTTCAATTTTGAATGGGGAAAATTGTTATTGTTGGTTTAAAAGGAAAAATATAATAATAAAAACTCTTTTCACATTCATTTCTGGCTCAAAATTAACCACAAAACAATAACATGCTAATTCATATTTATTTCTGGGATCACTGAACCATCATTGTGGCTGAACAACATCCCTTTTAGATTTCATTTCTGTCTTAGATAAAATCTTTTCTGTTTTCTGGAAGCGTGTCAAGTATCATTAAGGGTCTTTCAGTGATGTCTTATTGCTCATTCCCATGATTCTCTTTCTCTAGTAAAATTCCAGCTGCCTATAAAATGACTATGATACTCTCCTGGGCACCCACTGTGTTTTGTAAGAAAGAAGGCCTATGAACAGTAGTGAATGCAATGAAATGTGTCTTAAACAAAGTGAAACCAGTAGGATAAAGATAAAGACTACTTTTTTTTTTTTTTT
>JANHMN010000009.1:5989575-6064063 GCA_030674055.1 Rhabdomys pumilio | reverse complement strand
AATTCCACTTTTAATTATTTAACAAGATTATTTAACTGAAATAAGAATCTCAAAAAATATCTGCACTCATGTATCTTGAAGATGAGTTAAATATGGCCAAGGGAAGTGAAAAAACATGTATGTCCACTGTTAACTTTCATCTATTTATCATCTATCTGTATCTATCTATCCAATTATTGACCTATTGATCTAAGCTATCATCTATTTTATCATCTCTCATAAATCATGTATTTATCTTTCTATTACCTATAATCTATCTATGTATGTATCTATGCATGCATGCATTCATGTATCTATCTATATATAGCTATGTATTTATGTATGCATATATGTATGTATGTATGTATGTGTGTGTGTACATGTATGTTATGTATGTATGTATCATCTATCTGTATCTATCTATCTATCTATCTATCTATCTATCTCTGTTCTACAATCCATTCATAATGCATCTATCATCTATCATATATTTATCTTTATATAATTTACCTACTTCTATATGTTTAATATCTATCATGTCTATCTATTTGATTATCATCTTTTTTGATTTTAATAAATTCTTCAGGACTTTCATGTTTTAAACATATTTTGGTCATATTTATTCCTGTTCTTCCCACATCCACCTTACTACTCTAATCCCTCAACTATCATCTATCTGTCATCTACATCTATCATCTATCTATCTATTTATCTATGTTTATTTTAAACACTTGAAGACATATTTATGCTGTATAAATATTCTTATAAAATAATTTCTTACTGGAACATTATCAGTTTATCAAAGAAAACACTATTTGGAATCTCTCTCTCTCTCTCTCTCTCTCTCTCTCTCTCTCTCTCTCTCTCCTCTCTTCCTATCTATCTTTCCCAGAAACTAAAATATTTGTCATTTGCTCCACATGTTTACCTAACTCCACTCTCTATGTTGGTATTGTCTTGGGCTTGGGCTTGAAAAGGATACACACGTGCTGCCACGTGAACTCTCACTGTGAGTTCATGTGTGTACCTGGTTGCTGCTTCCAGAAGATGTTTCCCTGTGGTTATCCAGCATCTCTTGCTCTTGCATGTTTTTCATATCGATTTCAACTATTGTTTCTGACCCTTGGAAAAGTAGGATGTTTCTGGAGTAGAGGATTCTGTATTGTCTTATTCTCTGAACTTTGGCCAGTTGTGGGTCACTGTACTAATAATCAGCATCTATTAAAATGTTCTCATTTCTCATGAAGGTTGAGCTATGCATTGATCTCATAGGCTGGTATTTAATTTCAGTCACAAAGTTGTTGGACTCTCCCATTACTGTCTTGTCATATGTGCGTCAATGATCATGTCTCGCAAGAGTAGTTGTAATATCTTAGCTTTCCAGCTAAGAATAGATGGTGATTACATTTCTTCCCTGTGAGCATGCATAATATCTTACCTGAAATCTAAGAAGCAAAGAGGAAGCTTCGTAAGGGTCTGTAACAACTTGATTTAATCATGTTCTATGACTCAAGTATGGAGTATCCTTGGCAATAGAGTTTTCCTAGCCAGTTTCAGAAGATAATCAAGAGCAATATCAACGTATTGTAAGGTTTTATGGAACTATGAGATCTCACTGGTTACCAATTCCAAAAGAAGTAATCCATTTCTAGTATTAAGCTTTCTGTTTGTCTCTAGTGTCAAAGACATTGTTGCCCTAATATAGAATAACTCCATTTTAGCTGTTATGTGTATATATGGAAAATTCTACCATAGGGTGCTTCCCTGTGTCTGTTTAAAAGGTCTCTAGTGATGTTTATTCTTCTTCTTATTCCCTTTTATAACCTGTTTTTCCACCTCAGTTTAACCCCTCATATTCCATTTTGTTTCTATCATCTGTTTTAAACTTAAACCATTCATTGTTATTTTGAGCCAAGGCCCTGAGATTTAACTCATCAAGGTATTTAAAGGGATGCTCTTCCCACACAAAGTACATTGCATGTGGTAGAATGTACATAAGATTCAAAAAATGAAAGGAGTGCTTCCATACATGAAAATACATATGAAAATATAAATAAACCTTGGAGATGTTATACTGTATATGCTGAGTCAATCATAAAAAGATAATCTCAGACAAATACTGTGATTCTAATGATAAAATATTTCTAAACTCATCAAATTCATATCATGGTAGAGTGGTTTCCAGAAGCTAGTAAGGGGAGAAATGTGAATTACTAATAAAAGGCATGAAGTTAGAATCTAGAAGTAATTCTAGTTATATATTCTGTTGTCTATAGTCAGTTATATTAGTTGTTGAGAAGACTACAGTTCATGTGTTGTATTCTTCCCACAATAAAATTAAAGAAAAAAAATCTAAGATTTGCACCTTCAAGCAGGCTCATTATAATTAATAGGTTATGGTCTGTGTGTAAGTACCACAGACAAAGAAATAGGGGCTAAGATGGGTCCAGCAGTTTAGTCATAGGTTAAGCCTGTTAATATCACAGTTAGCAGATAGATATTTTCAAGGTAACTGGGGTTGTATTAAAACTACTCCTACCTGAAATCATTAGGAATATGTTTGTGAACTAGACAAAATCTAAACCATTACTTACATGGCACAGAAGGCAAAGTGATGTTCCATCTTGGTGTTTTCTTTGTTTATAACTGTAAGACACTGATAAGAAAAGCTGAAAAGATAATGGACCATGCTACACTACATATTTTCAAAATACTATCTTCTCCTGTACCTTAGAAGATATTCTGTGCCTTCTCCATGCAGAGAGGAATGAGTAGTATACAATTGTAACTGCTGAATTGACAAGTTATTAGAAGGATTTGAGCTAAGGAAAGAACTTTTTGTATTTTACACAGACATCAAAGGTTTGAGAACATATAGCAATGTTGGACCTAGAAAACTTGGAAATGCCAACAGAGATTTTTTTTTTTAAAACAGGATTGAGATGACAAAGAATTAGTGAAGTTTTTTAACTGAATCAAATGACTAGGAAAACAGATGGACTCGGGCGATACAATTGTCCTTCTCATAGGCTTTCACATGTCTCCATGGTAGACTCCAGGATACTGGGAATTATGCTTAGAAAGAAATTTGTTGGTCACTGCTAGTATGCAAAATTTGCAGAAAGTAGATGACATAGGTATCTGCTAAGGTATTTCAGAAGTGTATTGAGAAGCAACTCCTTACCTAAGCTTATGAGGGCTTTATTTATTGGATCTGCAGCCTTCCACAGGCAAAAATAGACTTCAAAGGCTGGGAATGACCCTCAGGCATGGCATGCTACTCATTCCAGATTGAAATGTTGCCAAGGAAGAGACTCAAGAAATCTCTCAAAAGTTGAGGCAAGAGCCAGGAGGCAGAATGTTCTATCTAGTGTAGTACTCTGGGAATTGATGAGGAAGTATCTTTTCCTTTTCTTGGAATAGAGGTTGGATATGAAAATTTCATAAAATCCATGAGAGGTAGAAAAATTGATACGGGACTATGACATTTTGTTACATTCTCCTTTAGGAGAAGAAACTAGAGAAAAAAGTTATAAAGGAGAAAGAACTATAATATTGGTTATAGTTCTTTTTTTTTTTGGTTTTTTGAGACAGGGTTTCTCTATATAGCTCTGGCTGCCCTGGAACTCACTCGGTAGACCAGGCTGGCCTCGAACTGAGAAATCCGTCTGCCTCTGCCTCCCAAGTGCTGGAATTAAAGGCGTGCAAAACATAGAGAGCAAAACCTTTCTATTTTTAGCCCAAAGTTGCCAGGTTGAAAGATATGGCTTATATATCACAAGGAGGTAAATGGACTGAGTTAATGTAACACCAAGTGTAGTGACTAGACAGCATCGCTTCTTGGAGAGTAGTAACTTCTATAGGCAAGAAATTCAATAGACATGTCTGAAATATTCAATGTCAACACACCCTAGCAGGGACAGTGTGAAATATTATTATACACAAACACACACACCCTACATACACACACATACACACATATACATACACACACTCACACACACCTACACACACCCCACACACACCCTACAAACAGAGAGAGACATACACATACACCCTACACACACACACCCTACACACACATACACACACAGAGACATACACACACACTCTACACACACATACACACACACCCTACACACACACCCTACATACACACACCCTACACACACATACACACACACATACACACAGAGAGAGACATACACATACATACACACTCTACACACATACAGCCTATACACACATACACACACAGAGAAACATACATACATTCAGATATCCTCCAAACTTCATTCACACATACAGACTAACACACACACACACACACACACACACACACACACATTAAAGACAAAGACAGTCACAAAGACACAAAAACACTGGCACATAGATGCATAAAGACATAGAGACAGATCTATACATACAGACAGACAAAGAAAAGGGACACAATAAGACTGAAACACAGTTGTCTAATCACACCTATACACAGCCATCCAGCATACACACACACACACACACACACACACACACACACACACTCACATTCTTTTCATGGGCATGATGTTGCAATGTCTAGGTTTCTTCATACTCAATTTTCTGATCATGGACCTGTATTCTGGATGATAGAATGTGCTACTTTGAGCATATCTAATTATATCATCCCCTTTGAATAAAATATTCAAATTAAGCTAGAGGTTTACCACTTTCAGAATATCTAATTTCTCTCTTATCACATGCATTTTATAATTATAAAACCTAAATATTTTTGATGAGTAATGCCACTTTCATTTCTGCACCATTTAAAATAAAATACTGGAACATAATTAGCAGAATACTTAAGCAGTAGAGAGAAAGATGACCGTGTTAACTTCTGCAGGAAAGTCTACAGAACAGTCACTAGTCTGTGCAGGCCTACGAAGGACAATTTAATCTACACACACACACACACACACACACACACACACACACACACACACAAAGACTTAGTTGTGGAAGGGTTTTATTAGAGAAGCCGGTTTTACTGAAATCAAGGATTTCTACAAAGAGAAGCCATACCTTATTTTACTGCACAAAGCAGAGTCTTTGCATTTCTGAAAGACAATGTTTAAAAAAAATCTGTCTTCATTGTTCTACATGGAAGGTCAACTTCTGCAGAACTAAGTGCTGTCGGTAGAATTTGCTGTGCTGAGAGAAATGTCCTGTGTCTCTGCTGTGTTAGCCATTGCCCCCAGGTGGCTACTAAACCAAGGCATGGTTGGTGCTACCACTTTTTTATTTCATTCACCTTCCATTAGGTTAGTCAGAATAGTCTCGTATCACAAGCAGCTATTGGGTAGTGCAGAATACTGAAGAGTTTTTCTGATCCCTTATACCCAGATTCCTAATTCCAGGTAAAAAAAGTATTAATAAAATAATACTTCTTATTTAAACTAATTTTTTATGGAAATGTGTATATCATACCTGAGAAATGTGAGCCATATACTTACAAATGCCTTTAAAGATTAAAATAAATCCAGGAGTGGTGGCACATGCCTTCAACCACAGCATCTTGGGAGGCAGAGGCAGGCAATTCTCTCTGAGTTAGAAGTCAGCATTCTTCCTCTACATAGTGAGTTTCAGGACACCCAGGACTATGTACTGGGATCCAAAAAAAAAGAAGTAAATTAAAAAATAAAATAATAAGAAAGAATTAAGAAAGTATTACACATTATGTTTTTCATAAAGTTTGTAAACTGAACACACAGTTTGTAGATTGACAAAAACCATATTTTATATTTTCCCAATGCTAATTACAAAAATGAATAATTCACTGTGCTAAAAATAGTATTGTCTTGGGGAAGAAATGTGACATGACTCAGGAACACACATATAGATCGAACTACTTGGTAATCTACTAATCCATATATCTTGTGGAATGGTATACAGCTTTTCCTTTAAGAGAGCCTGAATTGCTGCTCTCACAGGAGGCTTGTGCACTGCTGAACCTCTGACTGTGAAGAAACTGCTGGTCATATTGATTGACATCCACCTTTGGTTTTCCTTTTTAATCCCATGAGGGGTCAATGGCATGTATTGTGCTAGAACCAGCCAGTATGGAGAGTGAGAACGGTGTGACCGGCTGATGTTCAGCTGTTTTATAAGCCCAGAGCTGTTAGAGGCTTCAGCCTTGCAGGAAGCAAAGCAGGTGCCCAGTTCATATTTGAAGCTCCATGGTGAGTTTTTTCTTTACCAATTACAAAAAGAAATACTAATAAACATATTCATGAGGTATGGAAAAATTTGCACCAGAAAAAGGTTGTATAGGATCGCTGCTACTTACATTTTTTGACCTAGCATTTTCCTTCAAATAAGCTTTCTTCTCTATAAAGTCCAGCAGATGGAAAATCAGGAACAAGCAAAAAAATCAAAACCACAGAAAAATATTGCTTTTATTTCCTTCCCACCTAAAAAATGCCTCTCAGGTTGTTTATTTAATAAGGGAAGCCCATTTACAGCCTGCTCTAAGGAACCTGTCTGTATTTATCTTGGCTCTACTTCTTATCTACTTACAGTTATTAGTTAGGAATTTCAGCTTTTCCTCTCCCTTTAAGGAAATCTTGTGTGTGTGTGTGTGTGTGTGTGTGTGTCTGTGTCTCTCTCTGTGTGTGTGTGTGTGTGTGTGTGTCTGTGTCTCTCTGTGTGTGTGTGTGTGTGTGTGTGTGTGTGTGTGTGTGTGTGTACGATGACAGCCTCTTGAAAGAATATTATTTTGGCAAGATACATACTTATAGATCTTTGATATTCCATTAAAACAAATGCGGATTTATTTGGAGCAAATATAACCAGGTGAATTAGTGTCTAATTTACATCAAAATTTCAGGTTTTTAAGAGAAAAATTACATCAGAGGTGAAGGCAAAATTCAAGTTTTACAGAGGAAACTTGAATTGTAAATTAAAAAATAAAATCCTTCATTGCTTTTTTTTTATAATTATTTTTTTTACAAGCAATGAAACTGGCACTCAGAATTCTTTAGTGTCCATAGTCAAACACATGAAAAGGATGTCTATAAATCAATTTCATAAGTCAAGTAGTGGAGATCTTATGTGCAAAGTTTATGATGGAATCTGAAGAATTCTGGTTGAGTCTTTATCATGAAAGAGATGCATCTGAAAGGCCTTATTCTGTGAGCATCTCTCAGAAAGATGAGTTTACACAATGCCTCCAAAAATCAAACTTAGAGCTGGAAGCTAGATGCTTGAGCTCTGTTCCAAGCTTCAAAATTGTCACATATATTTTCCTAAGGCATTATAGGAATGGGCTTGCTTGGCAGACAATCTAAGAACCTCAGCGCATGCCAGCCGCTCACATACCCACAGAGTTACACTTCTGAGTGCCAAGTGAAAATCCATTCATCCAGCAATGGCTGTATCTGTTTGCTAATTAATTTAGTTGAATAAATTCCCATTCCCAGAAAACAAATTCAGAGAGGACAGATACCCTGCTGATAATCCACGTAAAGTGTGTTTTACAGATGGGAGATTAATTCAGCCAAATGTTTGATGGCACGTTCTGAAGGGAAAAAAAAAGTATTCTTTCCATGGATTAAAAAGCAGCTGTGAAATAGGAAGACAGACAGTTATTCTGGTGCAGGAAACAGTATTTTAGGGACACAATGATGCTACATGATACTTGATTTGAAGTGTAGCCTAGGTGAATGTCCTATGCAGGTAGATGGGATTCTTATGTCCACCCTCCCCATTTCAAAGGCGTACGTACTTTTATCTAATGGAAGTACATTTGTATTAATTGCCTATGTATCACTCTTCATCAAAGTACTATTTTCAGATTCCATTCAAGGGTTGCATATGACTCGTTATTCTAATATGAACTATTTTCTCCAGTCCCTAAACGACACTGCTCTGTTGAAGAATTAAAAGGGGGAACTGAGCAAGTAGCTGAGGGCTGTTGTCACAGCCTAAGGACTTGCAGCAGCTGTGACATAGACCAGGGCAGGAGAATTATGGAATCCAGGTAATAAGGCAGAAATGGAGAAGGCTGCAGAAAGTGAGAGATGAAGAGGTGAAGGAAATGGAGTTGCTTTGCTTTGATGAATGTGCCTGAATGCCGTCTGTGTCTCACCTTAAGAAAGTGTTGACACTCAAGTAGTTAAAGTTGTTAACTATATAAAGAGAATAACTTCGTGAAGTTCAAAAGGCTGGAACAAGGCATTGCAGAGTGCATGGAATGTCTGCTTAACAGTGGACATTCTTCTGAACATTGGAGACAAGGCTAGCTTGAAGAAATCATAGCTCATATAGTTCATCAAATTTGATAGTTTTAGGATAAGATTTAATAGAGAGCATTATATTATTGTCAAGGTCATACAGTTGTGTTTTATAAAAAATAAAGAGGAGAGAAGGAATATGTTTGGTGGATGGATAGTCAGTTGTGGGTGAAGGGGGTTCCTCTGTTGGCCCATGCGGAGGCATTCCTTCCCCTGAGGGACCAGCTATAGTATAGAATAGAGGTATAGTATAGTTTAGTGTAGTGTAGAGTTTATTCAATACATGCAAAGGGGAGTTGAGAGGGTAGTAGAGACAGAGAAACAGAGAAAGATAGAATAAAAGAGTAGAAGCTGGCCATAAGCACATGGAGAGAGAAGAGGAGACAAATGCAGAGAGGGAGATGGCAGGAGCAAGAACAAGAAGGCAAGAGAGAAAGAAGAAGGGATGAGAAGTCTCTTTTATAGTAAGGCAAGCACACCTGGCTGTTGCCAGGTAATTGTGAGGTGGAGCCTAGAAAAAATGTTAACACAGACAACACCAGAACCAGCATATAAAATTAGCATATCCAATACTTATTTATAGAAAGCACACTTTTCTGCTTCTGGCAATGTCCCTCATATCCCCATGTCCCGTAACCAGTGCTTGTCAGGGAGTCAGATAATCTCATCTCATTGTGTCTGGTTTTTTGTTTGTTTGTTTGTTTTTTGAAACAACTCCAGGCTCTGGAGTCATTTCTGGTTTCCAGTACTCAGATCCTTGTATGAGTCTGATGCCTATGAGTATTTCTCAAATGATTTTGTTTAACCTATCTCTTCCTAAATCATGGATTCTGCCCCCTGCATATGAGCATACCAAAGGTGACTGAAGAGCACTTCCCAAACCAACTCCATAACTACCTGTTTTAGTAGGCACTGAACACTGACACATGCATTGATAAAAGATTGCCTATTCTATGCAGGTTTCTGGAATAACTAGATATTCATATGTAATTACTTACCTTGCACAAGAATCAATCCAAATGAATAAAGGACCTTAATGTAAGATCCCAAGCCCAGAAAACCAGTGAAGATTAAGATACCAGCATGATGATTTTATGGTAATCTATGCAAGCACTCACAAGGCATCTATAACTGCAACTACGGCTGCATGACATTAATAGCTTTGGCATTCAAGGAAACAAGTGAGACATTCTATAGAATGAGAGAAAATAGGACTGTTTCTCCATTTGACAGAGTTTAATACCTAGAGTATAGAAAACACTCAAAAACAAAATATTGAGAAATCAAACATGATCAACAAAGAGCTGAAAATGAGTACAAAGTACTGAAAAGACAAGGTATGAGTGATTGCTAAGCCTGTGAAAATTGTTCAACATCTTAAACCAGCATGAAAATGCGAATTCAAACTTTACTTATTTTCTTCTCATTACAGTCTTAGTGGCCATCATTAAGAAAACAAGTAACAAAAAGTATTGGTGACAAGGGACAAATAGGGAAGTCTTTTAAAATACTGACAGGATTTAATAAGTTAGTACAGCCATAATAAAATGTAGCACATTTTTTTTTTTTTTTTTTTTTACGAACTCAAAGGTAGATTGTCCAGATGGCCTAGCTCTACCTTGGTGGTTAGCTATTTAATTTAATTAAAGGATTATAAAATTACATATAACAGAGATTTTTACACATGAATCTTTACGGAATTACTATTTATAACAGTTAAATGATATGAGTACATGTATATATGTGTGTGTGTGTGTGTGTGTGTGTGTATGTATGTGTGTGTGTGTGTAATATCCTTAGCCATTAGCCATGGTGAATATGATGAAGAATAAAAGTATAATTTACTAGAAAATCAATGCAAATCAGAGATTACCATCTTAAATGACATAAATCAGACTCAGAAATACAAATATCACACATTTTCTCATTTGTGGATCCTAGATTTTTATATAGAAATTAATGTATGTATATATGACATAAAAGTAGAGAGAAACCTGGCTAGGAGAATGGATGTGTCTAAGGTGGTAGGAGGAGGGAGTACAAAGAAAGGGACATGGGAATAGGAAGAAATTTGCCCAAAGCAAATTATATACTTGAATGAAAATGTCCTTGTCAGACCCAATAATATATCCAATAAATATATGCCAATTAAATTAAGTTGAACTGCATCATCCACCCATGGTGATTAAAGGAAAGGCTGCCAAGGAGATGTCCCTCCCACCTGCTGTGGGAAAAGAAGCAGGTAGCCCAAGGTCTGCTTTAAGAAAAGTTATCCAGCTCTAAAGGAAGGTTCACTTTCTTTAATCAGGCCAAGGATTGCTCCTGTGATTAACATAGTATCTCTGGGGTTGGACTATCAAAGAGACACTAAAATTCTGAGCCTAGTTCAGAAATATAGGCAAGAGAAAAAGCCAAAGAAGACATAGGAAGTGTGAGCACGAACACAGAAGAAAGCATGCAGCAATGGGCAGTTCCCGCTAGGAGACCACCTGTCCTGAGCGACTGGCCCCTTCGTGGTGGAGGAGCAACAGCCTTGGTGAATGGTGATTGAACCTGAGGTAAATTGCTGTCAAAGACATAAACCATTCTTGCCATTGTTCAGGTTGACTCAAGAAACAGAAGTGTTCTGCTTAAACTAGTGGAAATTCTGAGGACCAACTATGGCAACAATGGCAAGAGAACACGGAACTGGGTGTCAGTAGGAACAGAGTTGCTGTCAGACAGTGCAAACTAGAAAAGAGAAAGCCTAACGTATTTGCTTCTAAACTTAATTAGATGCATATTCTTGAGTTTTCTGCACAAAGCTAAGATTTAAAACTATATATTCCTCTATTCTACCACAAAAGAGGTAGAGTGTTCCCCAGTACTACTTTTCTTCCAGCTCTTTAGTTCGTTTCACTCTTTCCATTTATAGGCAAACTCCCTGAGAGAAATTTCTGCACTTGCGGCCTCCAATTTCTTTTCTCTCCATTTTCCTGAAATCATTCCAATCAGGGCACCATTTCCCATCCTATCAAGGGTCAACCCTTGAAGATCGTTACTGAATGCTTTTCAGTGTGCTAAGTGTACTGGCTGAGTCTGAGTCTCCCTCTGCCTTGACCCCTGAGAAGCATTTAACACAGTCCATTGCTTTCTCCTGGAAACGCTTCCATCATCTGGCTTCCCAGAAACCATCGTCTCTTGTTCCCCCACCCCAAACCTCTCAGCTCTTCCTTCAGAATTTTGTTTTATTTCTACTTATCTCTCTGTTCTCTAGTCATGGGGTTCTTCTAGATATAATGCTTGAACATTTTTCTATTTTTATTAAATAACATACCATGCCTTTGTTCTCCGTGTCCAGTTAGATATATGACAGACAGCTAACACTTGTCTAAGCCAAACTCTTACTAGATCCCTTTCTCACCACTCTCATGCCCTTGCCATAGTCCCAATGATTCCATTTCCTCTCTCAATCCAGCCAAATATGTTGACATCACCTTTGAATTTTCTTTTCTTTTTCTTTTTCCTCATGGACATATTGATTTTGTCAGCAAATTCTACCTGCTCTATCTTCAAAGTTCATCCAGGGACTCTTTCTTACTAGTCCACCCTCATTCAAGACACTAACTCTCAACCTTAGGTTGATGGCAGCCTTCTAAGTGTTTTCCTCACCTCCAAACAGCAGCCTGAATCATCCTGCTGATTCAGCATAAAGTCCCACCATGTCCTTCTGCTGTAAGTCCTTTAGCATTTTTTCTCTGACACAGGATGCAAATCAAAGTTTTCCTTGGTCCAGGGCTTTATATAAGGTATCACCTCTTCATCTTTATCTGAGGAAACTGACTTTCCTCCCTTTTGCTCATTCCCTTGCATCTGTGCTAGCCTCCTTGTTGCTCCTTTCTGTTGACCAATAATTTGACAAAGGCCTAATTTTTATGGTTACCAATAAATATCAGTTAAATAAAACTTTAGGGATCCAAAATCAATCAATCTAGGAATAATTTGGAATTCAAATCATAACTTTCTGGCCACCAAACCAATGGTCCTTCCATTCAGTGATTAATGCTACTTTTATTAGTTTGTACTTTCAAACAGCTTTGACTGAAACTAAACATTTTGAAATGAGCACAAAAATACATTTTTAGGCATCAGTATCACGTTCTTCCTTCAGTTTACATGTGTGCCATAAAAAGCAGATTTTTTTTCCTAAGAAATATATGTATTGAGTACTTTTACATTTTAAGACCTATTTAGATATTGTTTTTATTTCTCATGTGCTATCCTCTAAATGTATCTCCCATGATATAGTTATGTTGTTATAGTTATAGTCTATAGTTACAGTTATGTTATATAGATATAGCTAGTAATTATGTTGATTATTTTATTTTTTTCTAGAAAAAATATAGGTATCTACTGTTTTAGAATCTCTTATAGATTTGGTTCAAAAGAAACTTGAATTTATATGAGGCTTTGCATTCAGAAAAAAATTAAAGTCTTTAGATAACTGATTGTAGAAAGGAGAAAGAGGGAACTTGGCAAGAACAAATATGGATGAGATTTTCAGCAAATAAGTAAACATAGATTCTTCCAACTTCTGTGCCTCAGGGAGGATGAATCTCCACCCTTGATATTCACACATTCTGCTTAGAACCCAAGGACCAAGGACTTTTTTTTATTTTAAGAATGGACAAGTTTACATCCAAGCCTGGGCGTCCAAGGAGTTTATGAGTTGCATAGTAAATACATATCCTTCACTGGCAAGACTCCTTTTCTTTTAGTTCTTACTTATCTTTCTTTTCCTCTGCTCCCTCCATTCAGTGCTAGTAGGCTGCCTGAAGAGGTTCCTGGCTCTTGTCTGTGGTATGACTGCTGGCAACATAGGAGCTACTTTTCTCTCCTACCTGATAATTGTCAGAAGATCTGAAGCCAAAGCAGTCATGGGTGCCAACCCCCTGCTGCCTGAGATTCAAGCTGACTCCAACAAACCATTATGTTGTTCTCCTAGATAATTTGTGAGGTCACATGGGATCTTGCTTTAGGGAGGAGAATCTCTGTTGTTTTAAACAATACAAGAAACTGGCTCAGGGGTTGATGAGGAAATGTTTGTGGCAAAACAATGTGTTAAGTTAAATGCTGTTTTTAAGATAGATAATTGTCCTTTATCCTGATCTTTCTTGAGGGAATAAACAGAATTTCCATCTTTCCAATATACTTAGCAAGACAGACGGATTTGTAAGTTTGATGTGGCTCATTGCCCTTTGGAGCCTTGTGGATTTCAGGATGTTCATCATCAGAGACTAGAGTATGAGTATTCCAGAGGCTGGACTCCCTAAAGATGATGGCAGCATGGTGGCCAGGATTATCAAATTGTGCAATTCCTCTTTATCTATATCTAGAAAATCATCTTAAAGATTGTTGAGAATTCTATGTGGTACTTTGATTCATTAGGATTATGTTCAGAGGCAGAATCGCAGGTGAGGCAGCTGTTATACTTTGTACTTACTGGCCATTGACAGATGCATGTAGGAACTTGTAATCATAAAATTTTGTTGATTTGCTTTTTTGTCTAAAATGTATTTTGTTTGTTTGTCTATTTTTGAACTTGAAATGGAGAAGGAGGAGAAGAAGGAAAACAGAATGAAGATGTCAGAATCTAGAAAGATAGGCACTATAAAGGTTACCACTATCTTATAAATTATAGTTAAAATTCGTAAAAAAAAAATCTCAGTAGTGGATAGATGGTTTACTCCATTACAGCATGTTCTGCTTTTGTAGAGAACTCAGGCTCACTTCCCAGCATGCATAGCATAGCTTAACACCATCTGTAATTCCATTTCCAGGGGATTTGGAAAATAATGCCTCCTCTGGTCTCTGTGGACACTAAAAATGTACATGCAGACAATCACTCCCACACATAAAATAATAATAAATACATCTTAAGAAAATATAAAAGTAATCCTTTTGGAAAAATATATCCCTCTATTTTTGATACAATTGTTGACATTATAAGTCATTATCTGGCCATGTGATCTCAACAAGATGACAAGGCTTGGGACAGTCTTGTGGCAGGATGAGTTTTCGAGCATTGCTCACTGGCTGACCCTCAAAACTCCTGGTCTAGAGTGACATTTCTGTTTCTGGGGATGATAATTAGGGTTGCATATGAGAACTACTCATGTATTTCACATGTTTTTTCCTTTCTAGATTCTTATTATGAATCACTTGAAGTGTGGTAGGCTGAGCTCTTTTAGACACAGGGATGTCCTTCTTGTCAAAAACTTATATGTCACATATTTCATTCATAATTCATATTTATTAGCTGGTGAAGAGCTAACTCAATTCAAAGGATATTTTGTAGGCACAAAGTGGGAGGAAGAATGGAATTAAGCCATATTTCTGTCATGAGTAATGCATGAATCTGTGAAAATATTTGTTTAATAATGCTAGTTTGTGGTAGAAGAACCAGAAGCTCACTGTGCTTAAATAATTTTTACGTTTGTAATTTGTAAATAATCTATAATTTATCTATAATATAGAAGGGTCTAAAACATAATTTATATTTGTGTATAATTTTATGCAAATATAAAATTATATCTTAATGTAATTAGAATTCAAATTGAATTCAACTGAAAGTATAAAAACAAACTCCAATTAGCAATTTTAACTCAATATGAGTAATGTGCTATTTTGAGGAATTAAAGCAATTCTTGCAGTAGCTGAGGAAGCACATTGCTTCAGCATGTCGTGCTACTGGGACTGTGTGAGAAGAACTAGCCTTCCTTCTCTCTTCTATTTAAACTGGGAATTGCTTATCCTTCATTGACATGTGTCACAAGTTGATCTTTCTTTGATATATGATGTCATTTGTTTTATCTGGTTTGCCTGATTTTCTTGTGTTGTTTCCTCTAAGTTCTGAATCTTGAATAGTATTAATAGCAATATAACAATAACAATATAGGTTCCAAATACTTACTTATTAGTGTTACCCTCAAAGCTTACAGAAGAAAAGAATGAAGGAGAAGTAGAAAAGAAGGGGAAAGATGGAGGGGAGACAGAGGAAGAGAAGAAGGGAAACTATGAACAATAATCTAGAGAGATATGCACATGTACAGGTGAAAGAGCAATACTAACTTACAACTTACAATTGAAAATATAAGTATTTATTGGAGAAAAGATATGGGTCATTTATCTGGTGATCTCAACGAGCTGGGGGCCATATATTTAGAGGTATCTGTGTTTATAGTATTTCATATTTTGGAGGTCACAGTTGTAAATATTGGAGAAAAACAATTCTGTCTCAGAGATTGATCTCCTGATCTCTAAAGATGGAGGTTTGTGGCATGGTCAGCCAAAAGGGAGTTCAAAAGCTAGTCTTTGCAGTCCACATGGACTTGATCATGTTGATCTCCATACAGCAAGCTAAGTGTTTGGAATTTTTTTTTTTGGTAGTTGAAAATCACTGGAGTAATCTTAGTGTCAGACTATATTGTTAACAATTCTAGGATTAGAAAAATTGCTCTGCAAGTAAAAATATGTATCTCAAATTGGTTGTTTATGTTTGATCCCCATACCTTCTATGGTGGAAGAAATAATTCTCTTACCTTCAAAAATGAGATGGCACACACACACACATACACAAACACACACATACACAACCACATAGGGAGAAAGAGAGAGGGGGGGAAAGAGGGAGAGGGAGAGGGAGAGTGAGAGGGAGAGTGAGAGTGAGAGGGAGAGGGAGAGGGAGAGGGAGAGGGAGAGGGGAGAGGGAGAGGGAGAGAGATGCCCTCTGATTCACTTACACACACTAAATAAACATAGAAAAGTGTTGGAAAATTTAGGAAACTCTACAAAGAATAAGTTAAAAAGTAGGAAGACTACAATTTAGGTGAATGATGGTGAAAAATGTTACTAGAGTCCTTTTTAGACAAACATTTATTTTTTCCTCCTCCTTCTCTTCTTCTTTATTTTTTTTTCTTTCAGTCTTATAAACTAAATACTAGTCAATCAGCCCAAACACATTTGGGACCTATATTGTCACTCCTAAAACTTAAATAATTCTTTATCTTAATGTTAGCATCCAAATGATATACAGTTTAAACCTAGATTCCAATAATTTTTAAAAATATGTTTATTATAGTGATATATGTGTGCACATAAGTGTGTGTTCCTGCCATTACACTCACAAGGACATGAAAGGACAGTATCCAAATGTATTTTCATGTCTTCTACCATGAGTTTCCCAGGGATTAAATGTGGATCATGAGGATTAGAGAATCAGACATTACCCACTGAGCTATTTTACTGGTCCAACATTTTAGATAATGCTTAAAATTTGGTCATACATAAATTCATCAGATGTGTAGTAGGATTGCAAATTTTTTAGCACCTTTTCATAGTAATGTATAAAAAATATCAAAAACAAACAAACAAACAAACAAACCTCTGAAGATCCTCAACAGAGTCTCAGGAAGGTCAGCTATCAGTAAGGTGTCAGAAATAACTTGTAGCCTTGAGGTCACACCTGGCTTCAACACTCCTTGAATTACCTAACTGAATTTCTTGACCTAGTATGGCATCTTGTTTCCTCAAAAATGAGAGGGATCATGAATCTAACGGCAGGCAGTTGGAATGTGAGGTCCAGATAAAAGGAGTCATTGCACAAAGCTATGGTATTGGTCACTTTACATATATTTACATGTATTTGAATAAAGTTGTCAAGAGAAAAATGTAAGATAGAATGAATGCAGGTTAAACATTTCATGATTTAAGAAGACTGGGGCAGTTATAATTATCATAGGTGAGAAGAAAAAAAACAAGAAATTGAGTCTGGGTCACTGGAAGGTGTTTCTTGTCTTGGCCTTCCCCACGTGCATTTAGAGCATGCTATTAAGTTGGAAACCTCACTAAGGAAAGAGGGAAAAAAAGTCTTTCTCAGCTCTGACAAGAGTCACCTCATTTCTCTGTAGTAACTTTTGTTTTGTCGATAAGAGGAGTTTTCATTCAAGGGGCTAGTCTGCTATTACAATTTCCATACTGAACACTAGGGCAAACCCTGGCTTTTGTTCTCAGTGAACCACTGAACTCTTCTTCTTGGTGGAGCTATGCTGATAGCAGCTTCATAACCATGCATTAAATTCTGCCACACTGACTTCTACTTGTTTTTAAATTATGCAGAAATTGCTATGATCAATAGCCTTATGAATTGAAAACACTCTAATGAATTTTTTTTTCAGGGAAAGTTTGGAAAGTGGGCTGAGATGGAAAATGGTGGTTTATGCTAAACTTTTTTAATATTCTGACTCGTTATGTGCAATTTTAGTGTAAAACTTCCCAGAATATATGATTGCTCACTGTGTCTGAATGGTGAGGGACAGAAATCCACTTAGTTGAGTTCTACTCAGATGGTGTGCTTTCCTTGCACTTAGTGGTTGATGAAGAATAAATGTCATCAGATATGCTTAAAGATAATTTCACACCCCAGTGCTATGCAGCTGCTTCTTCCCTGGCCAATCTTTAATAGCTGGCAAAAAGAACACATGGGCACATGCAAAAGGAAACAGGGCTGCTGCTTCAATTTCACACCATGACATTGAAAATATTGTATAGTCTTTCTACATCTAGACTTGTCCATGGAACAATTTCTAGGAGAAAAGAAGTCTTCACTGCAGTGCCTTTAACAAAATGCTACAAGTAGCCTTCTTGATGAATTGAGCTCTTGCAAGAGTAAGATTCAATTTGCCTGGAGTTTTTATTTCCTTTTAATTTTGAATGTAGGTATGTACCTCTATTTCATGTGCACTCAGCCTACCAGGCTCTAGTGTTCTAAGTATTATTTGATGTTGGAGGAGTTCTATACATTTTTTATGAGCCAAGCTAAGTGTTTTTCTTTGAACCATAAAGCTGTATTTTTGCCATCTATAGGTAAAATTTATATTGAAAATGTCATGGATAAAGTTCTAAAAGAAAAAGTAGGAAAGGGAAAAATGTATCTCAAAGTCTTTTGTTATTCAGTAAGAGAGTAAACATGAACAAAGAGCCAAGGAAAATGGTGATTCTTTAATACCCTCCAGAGCAACTGTATATTGTGTTAGTATGGTGATAGAAGTGAAGCCATTTGATAGTTTTATCAGAAGGTCTAAGGGATGTAAAGAGAACAGAAAACAAAAGGCCAAAGGGCTCTTCAATGCTAAACACATATATCTTCCATTAAGGCAAGGTTTAACTTTTGAGAAAGGGTAGTCACTAACCATTCAATGGGGATTAAAATGCAGGAGCTAATTAAATTTTTTATTCTCTCAGTCTCATTGCTTCTACTATTTATTGCTACTTCATTTAGAAATTTGATAGCTCTGGGTGATGAAAAAAGAACTCATTCTTCATTTTCAAGGGACATGATTCTATTGTTAGTATGGGAACAGAAAAATATGGAATTTATTTGGGGTATATGAGCCTGCCTTCTCTGATCTGTGATGATTCCTGGCAGGTGATATCTCAGAAAGCCATATCTACATCATAGGGTAGGACTAGGGTCAAGATGAGCAGCTACAGGACAGAACCAGGGCAAATGAGAACCTGAGGCCCTGAGAGTAGATGAGATGGTGCTCAATCTTTGTTAATATTGTTGCTGTTGTTATTTTTATTATTGTGTGTAGCACTTGGTCTGTTCTTTCAAATCTCATACAAGCTTCATGGTTCTAGATGAAGACAGCAGGAGACAGAAGGTATCAGCTTTTCAATCTTGGCTGTATGAAATTGAACAGGTTATATTTAAGTTACTTCCTCACTTTCCTCTTGTATAGGTCGTGATGTTAACGGGAATGTAAACCTAATAGTGTTACAGAACCAAATGATTTAATAAATGCTAAATACTTAAAACAGTGCCAGGTATATGGTCGTATATAATCCATGATAAATGATGCAAAAACATACATGGCATTCTTCTTAATATTACTGGTACATATCATCTCAAATTGACTCTTATGATACTGTTTCCTAGGGCTTCTATTTCTTCAGTCTGGAGGCACCATTAACTGTTAGTAGTACTCTCGTCTTCATCTGTGATAAAAATAAAAGACAAAAATCATTGAACAATTACTCAATATTTTAAAAGCTTTATATGTATATATTAAATAAAAAGTTTTAGGAACCCTCTGATATAGATACTATCGAAATAGATGTAAAGAAAAATAATTGAGGTACAGAGAAATGATTGCAGATAGCCTTGAATCATCTCACTGATGATTGGCAGAGTTTTCTCTCTGTGCACAGTATTTGTCAAACCCAAATAGAGGTATGTTAAAAATTTGTGTGAATTCATGACCAAAAAAGCAGTGAAGCCAAGTTTTGGTAATTCCTGGGGTTTTTGAGTGCCATCAGCATCCCTTGAACCTATAAAAATAAATTTAGTAGAATGAAAGACATATTGTGTAGCCAGTGCTTCTTGACAGAGATCTGGTAGTTTCAGACAGGAGAGATGGGAGGTTGCTGCTCTGCAAGGTTGTGAACCAGCCACACTTCTAGGTTACATCATAGTGGTTTCCTCAAGATATGAGGCTGATTATGAACAGCTGTTTTCACAGCAATATTACTTTACCAAGTTTCACATTGCTCTTATTTCTCCTTTTGCTCTTGGTTCATCTTTAGAAATGGTGGAGGCCACTGACAGGACATTTATAAACACAGTAGAGTACAGCAGAGGTCAGGAATAATAACCTTTGCTCTAACATCGCCACAGCTCTCTTTGCAAGTTCTACGCTTAGACGACTGAAAGTTAGCACGGGGTTAGAGGGGATGATTTCTGGAACATCTTCAAAAATTCTAAATCTCTGTGTGGTGCAACTTCAGGCATAAATCAATTGGTACATCAATCAATTGGTACAACAACAATCACAGATTTGACATCCAAAGGTGCAGAGATGTGTTGGCATTATTGCTTTGTTTTTCTCCAAAAGGTTTCCAGTTGTGCTTTCTAGCAGTTCAGGAAGATTGAAATTTCAAATGATACTAATTAATTGCCTACAGTTTTACCACCGTGCACTTGAAAGACAAACAAATATAAAGCAATTTGGCCTAAATAATTGTATTATTGCAAACAAATACCTTCCCCTTATATCCAATTCCTTTTATTCCAGTTTTTATGTTTCTCCCACAAGTTTACATATCACAGCTTGCAAAAACATACTTTTCTTCTTCCTCTTATGTGCAATTATCTTCTCTTTTACTGCAAAAATCAAGTTAAAAATAATTGTAGATATAAGTGGTTATAAAGTAGTCACTTCAGTGTGTAATCTTGTTCCACAAATCTATTTCAGTTTTATGCTTTTTAATTTAATGAAAAGTATCCCTAAAGCTGTAAGACTCAGAAACCACCATGAAGTATGCGTCTCCTTTCAGATGTGCCTGGTCAGTTGATGTGGTGTCACAAGGCCATAGCCAACATTTCCATCACTGATGTCATGTAGAGACTGCAAGTATTGTGTCTTACCTTCTGTGGACATTTCCTCCCTTATTCCAGTTCTGCTAAGTTATTCAAGCAAGACAGAGACCTGATAAATAACAAGTCTTCTGGAATTTAAATCTTTCTGTAATAGTGTCTCCATGATGGCAGAGGATGCTGGCTATATTCCCAGCAGAAAACCTCACAACCATAGGACCGTTGATTCCTGCTCCTAAAGTTAACAGTTATTATTCAGTACTATCAGTCCTGCCTTCCATTATCAGTCTTCACCCACCTCAGCCCTACCAAGAACAATATTCACTAGACTGTGAACCGATCATGTTCTAACATATATCACTGACTTTGCTCCAGAGCTTAGTCACTTTTTACTGTTGTGATAAATCACTGTGACATACGCAAATTATGAAAGAAAGTGTTTAAATTGGGCCTTACAGTTTCAGAGGGTTAGATTCCATGACAATGAAGACATGGACTGTGGCAGCAGGTGGGCACTCATAGTGCTGGAGCCCCCACTGAAGGCTCACATCTAGAGACATGAGGCAGAAGAAGACATCTGGTCATAGAGTAGCCCCTCCACATCAGGGTGTGGGGCGCTGAACTATGAGAGACTGCCAGGCACCTGGTCGAACGAGCTTTTGAACCCGGGAGATCCGTTCAGGACAGAAGGTGTTCAGCTCTGTTCCTGGGCCCTTGGCTCTCTCAGCTTCCACCCTTCACAGCCCCTCCCACAGAGAGAGGTGGAGAGGTCTACGACCATCGGGTCTCCTAGGAATAGTGACCCAGGCCCTCCCTCCTCACATGCATATGAGGCATCCCCAAAATCTCAGACTAAGCCAATTTGATTACCTGCTGCTAAAACCTTCACCCACCCCAAACTGTATATATTGAGCTTAATTGAGAAGTAAAGCACGTGCAAGAATCATCCTGTGTTGTTCGAGAGCTTCTGTCATGGACCCTCCCCTCTTCGCTATCTAGCTGGGGGCCTTTCACAGGCTCAAGAGCTGTAACACTTCAGAAGATGCTGGCTCTCCCAGAGTGCCTTCGGGATTCTCCTCTCTCTAGGCAGAGAAGGCACAGGCAGCAGCAGATCTTCCCTGCTGACATCCTACTCTGGATCACCTGCAGGCAGGGGCAGCGACAGAGACAATGGCTGTTTGCACCCTATCCTCTGCCAAGCCAGAGACTTGTGGGACCCCATCTGGAGCAGGGCCGACATCAGGGCACCTCCTTCAACAATGCTACACTTTGCAGTCCTCCCAAAATACTTTAAGGAACTTGGGATTAAACATTTAAATAAATATATGCATCTACAGGGGGCCATTGTCATTCAGACTACACTTATCCTGCTCTTTTAGCAAGTGATAAACCTATAGTTTATCATAGTTTCTAAAGGCAAGACCCAATGCACTGCCTTTTCTTTTTGAAAAGTTTCTGTGATTCATCTAAGTAGAATTAAAAGTCTTTTATTTTTAGCATTATATTAGAGCTCGGTTTTGGAATTAAACATAGAAATGAGTAGTGGATAAAGAGGAGAGTTTGGTTCTTAGCTCGACCACTGCCTTTCAAACCATGAACAATTTTCTCTTATTCTCCAAACCTCGGGTCTTGTCTGTGAAATACAGTGTCATGAGGTGTTTGTAAAGTTGAAAGTAGCTGGCACAGTGGCAAGCATATCACATGAAATCAATACGTATTTTGGTAGATTTATTTTCCCCAGTTCTCTCAGACCTCTGCCAGCTGTGATACCAGTGATTACAGCTGTGTGTGTGATTAACTGTATCTATGAGTGTCTCTTGAACACAGCGACTTTCCAGTACCTATCAGCATTAGTGAAAACTTTCACTCATTATTCATTGAATAAATTTCTGTCCTTTTTCTTAACAGTATTTTTACCATAGTCTCAATGAGTGTCACCATACTCTGCTTGAATAAATACGTTGAATGATTTTTATTATTTTACTTTACTGAATGAAGAAATCATGGTGAGTGAAGTTTTGTGAGCTATATTTACTAAACATAAATGAAAAGACTGATACAATAATCATAAAGAGAGTGATGATTAACATTCTTTTCAAAAGTTAGACACTCCATAGCATTGTAACTATGCATACATTTCTTATCCGTCTTTGTAATAATGCCAGTCTTTTTGATAAACGAAATTTCATACTGAAAAGCATGAGCCTTGATATTAAAAGTATAAGTAAATATGCTAAGTGTCCAGATCCATTAGTACAAGAAATGAATGGTAAAATGTAATGTCAGAAACTAATGGGTTCATGGCATAAGGGACATATTTTAATTAACAGTGAAGCCCACAGCCTATTGGCAATCAACACTTTAATGGCTGCCACTCAGGAATGACAAGAGAAGGGCAGAAGGAGGCCTTCTATATAGATCTTCCTCAGCCCACGTGTGCTTACCTCAGACAGGCACAGTCGAATTCACAGGCATTCTATATGTATTTCAAACTGACTTTTTTTCTTTCCTCAGGACCTTGATTGTTTTTCCATGGACTTTAGTGTGTGTGTGTGTGTGTGTGTGTGTGTGTGTGTGTGTGTGCGCACTCATGTGTGTGTGTGCTCATGTGTGTGTGTGCTCATGTGTGCATGTGTGTGTATGTTCATGTGTAAGTGCAATGACTACACATTATTGCATGTGGGTGTGCATGTTCATGCATGCTTGTGTGTGAGGCATCCAGAGGACAACCTGGACTGTCATTTGTCAGGGACAAGACTGATGACATTTTTGAAGACAATATATTACCGTGACTTTGTGCTCACCAAGTTGTCTATATTAGGTTGCCATCAAATTCTAGGAATTCATCTGTTTCTGCCCCTTCAGCCCTGAGGCTACAAATGTGTGTCATTGTACCTGGCTTTTTAGAAGATGGTTTGAAGGATTTAAGTCATGTCTTCATAGTTACAGGCAAACAGTTCACTGACTGAGCTATCTCTCTAGGGTCTGACTATATCTTTAGATTTTTAAAAGTCCTCTTATCTCTCTCTCTCTCTCTCTCTGCAAACCCCTCAGCATAAACATACCTTCTCCTTCTTGTTGCCGGCTGATGGCCTGGCAGAAGGTTCCCTAAGTTCTGACAGCCACCAGCATATCAAGATTTTTATTTGTGGATTTTGGTTAATTTGTTTTTCTGTTCAAGTGATTGATTACCTCTGGCGCCTGGATTTCAGCAAACTAGCATCTCTCAGTCTAATTGTTCATGGAAATTCCTGTAGAATTTAAGACTCACAAAGAAAAAGTGTCCATTCTGTGCTTTTAAAACATAGAAGCTTATAGTAATAATTTATAAAAGATGATGTTTTGCTCAAAATTTATGACATTTCAAATTTGCAAAGGAGGTACAACATAGCAGGTATAATTTCCAAATGTGTATGCCAGATTCATAGATTATTACTCTTTAACTTGCTATGTATGTTTATACTTATATTTGTGGCATTGGTTTTCATTATTCATAGTACATAAAACTCATACAGTTGCTGTGAATGTGAAATATATGGACACACAGGTTCCACTCTGTAAGAAATAAATACTAGTTTACTATGAACAGATAAGGTGTTTTCTAATCATTTGATCTTTGTATGACCCTGTTTTATGTATGTTTCTGTTTTGAACCTCTTACTTAAGTTTTGCTATTAATTCAGTAATCTTGAATTTATGAATAAAAATCACGATTTTCTATCTTATTCCTGAATGAAGGTTTTTGAATGTGTGTGCTAGATCTTTCAGGAACACTACAGGCCTCTTATTCTTACCAACATAAAACAGCAAGTCTATATTACAGTTTAGATTTGTTTTCAATTGTGGAGTGACCAACAGAAAGCAGAAAATCATGGGATATCTATCACTGAATAGTCTTCATATCAAAGCACACACTTAAACAGTAAACACTCATGCTTACAACACAAAAGAAGCAGTGTGCTCTTCTATGACCTCAACTAGTACCCAGCAAGTCAGCTATTTGCCTGTATGACTTGTGTTTCCAAATGAACCCAGGAGCAGTGGATCGACTCAGTGTTAAAATAAATTTTACTGAGTAGGCAAATTAACAAATGTGGAGTCCATGAATAATGAGCATTGACTTATATATTTGACCCATATATTTATGCATCCATATATTTTTTTCCTGGTCACTGAAAATGGACTAAATTGCACCTATCTATTCATAAAGATCACATTGTGTGTGTGTGTGTGTGTGTGTGTGTGTGTGTGTGTGTGTGTTTCCTTTAAGAGCAAGCGTATTCTCTGTCACAGTCACAGCATAGTTATCAGCCAGGAAACTTACAGGTGATGTAATTGTGATATAATTTGTGATATAATTCTGTTGTCTAGTCTCAAGTCCACGTTCGTGCTTCAGCATTGTGCTAACCTCTGTAGCTCCTCTTTCTCCCTTTGGCCAAGAACGCAGTACAGGACCCTGATCTTCTCACAGCTGCAGTGTGTTGTCTCCTTCAGTACAGAAGAGTTGTTTGTTCTTTTTCTCTTTTGACTCTGAAGTTTGTATATTTAAATGACCACTCGGCTTTATTTTATTCAAAAGGGCATAACGTCTTCTTACATCAACAATTATTTCGTGCTGAACTTCTGCAAAATTTGATGAGTGGGATCTGGTTTAAAGTGGACCTTGGATCTTCAGCATCCCCGAATGTTCTGTTAACGTACAGTACAAAAGAGCTTCTAGGTTTCCCCCTTTAAAATCCCTGCTTCCTGTCCCTGGCCAATGGCCCTTAGAGAGGAAGACTGGGATGCTACAGACATTACTTATGAAGGATAGGTGTCTGCTTTTGAATATCTTTATCAGAAGTTTAGCAAATATATATGTAAGGATGTAAAACACACATTCACACACAAATCATATATATATTCATATATACGTATGTAAATATATATAATCACATCAACATCTTTATCTAATAATTTAGTCTAATTTCAATGCAGACCACATTGTAGCTTTTTCCATTATCTGTAAATCACTTCCTTAGTCCAACTTTCACAAACATGTGTAACTTCTATTATTCCTTAATTAGTTAAATTTTTGTCAAGCTGGGATACACAAAACATGCCTTCAGAATTGCTAACCCTAACAAATAGAATTAAATCTCTGATTACAATATCAAGATTAAATGTACACACAGCGAATGGAATCATTCGAAACACACTAGTCAATATATTTGGATGACTGTGCCAACATGCCTATTTAAAAGCAGAATGAACTGCATCTGCTGTTTCCCTATCCCATTTCCAGTCAATCTTTCTTCTCCCTGCAAGCAATCACTTTCTCACATTTTAAACCATAGGTTACCTTAGCCTTTTCTGGGACTTCATATAAATGGAAATGTATTCTCTTCTGTGACTCGAAGTATTGCATGGCTGAGATTTCTCCAACAATTGTTTATTATTCTCTATTGTATGGCTGGAATCCATCAGGGGGGTTGATACATTCTTTTGGTGGTAGATATTAGGACTTCTTCTGGCTTCAGCTGCTGATGAAAGACACCGCTGTTAATGGCCTTATAAAAGTGTTTGAGGGTAAGTGTTCTAATTGTTTTCACATAAACATATAACTCTAGAGTTATTACCTAATAGAGAAAGGGATTTCACCTTAAAATTCTCCAAATTAGTTGAACCGTTTTCATGATCACCAGTGGCATATTAAAGTATTACATGCAGTGTCTTCCAGCTTTTCCATAATTCAACCACAGGGATCATCAGCTTCTTTTCATTGTTTGGCTGCAAATATCTTCATCTGAGTTTTTTAGCTGCTTGTTGGGTCTTTTGGAGGGCAGTCATGATAGGTCTCTTTCTGCGAGTGCTTTGTAGTCTAAGTAATAGTGTCAGACCTTGGAACCTCCCATGAGCTGGATGCCACTTTGGGCCTGTTGCTGAACTTTCTTTTTCTCAGGCTTCTCTTCATTTCCATCCCTGCAGTTTTTTCAGACAGGAACAATTATGGGTCAGAGTTTTGACTGTGAACTGACAAACCCTTCCTTCACTTGATGTCCTGTGTTTCTGTTGGAGTTGGGCTCTATAACTTCACGCTTCCTACTGTTGGACATTTCATCTAGGGTCCCTCCCTTTGAGTCTTGAAAGTCTCTCACTTCCCAGGTCTCTAGTACATTCTGGAGGGTTCCTCCAACCTCCTACCTCCCAAGGGTGCCTGTTTCCATTCTTTCTGTTGGCCCTTAGGGCTTCAATCCTTTTCCCTCACCCAATACCAGATCAGATTCCCCTCTCCCCCACCCAAGACCCCTGCCCACTTTCCCTCCCAGGTCCCTTCCTTCCCTCCACTTGTGATTGCTTTCTTCTCCCTCCAAGTGGAACTGAGGTGTTCTTACTTGGGCCATTCAGCTTGTTGATCTTTTTAAGTTCTGTGGACTATATTTTGGATATTCTGTACTTTTTTAATTGGCTAATATAGGAGGACCAGCAGTCTCAATTAACTTGGACCCCTGAGGTCTCTCAAAAACTGGACCACCAACCAGTCAGCATACACCAGCTGATATGAGCCCCATCTCCCAATACACAGCAGAGGACTGCCAAGTCTGAGTTTAGTCAGAAAAGATGCACCCTCAAGAGACTGCAGGCCCCAGGGAGTTCAGAGGTCTGGTGGAGTGAGTGGTAGGGTCTGGGGACATCCTCGAGGAGACAGGGGGCAGGGAAGAGGTGTGGGTTGTGGAACAGTCAGAGGGTGGGCCAGGAGGAAAATAAAATTTAGAGCTTTAAATAAATAAATAAATAAATAAATAAGTTTAAAGATAAATAAATACATTTGAAAAAATAAAGTGAAACACACACCACGTCTTTACTTCATTTACCAGATCATTTATTTTGTCTTCTTTCTAAGTAGTATTTTTATCTGTTCAATGAGAATTTTAGGTAGCATGTGTTTGTTGGGCTGCCGTGTCCTCATGGGCATGGGTTCTGTTGGGTTGAATTGTGAATCCTGTGTCTGCAGCACCAAGGGGCTGGTGCTGAGGCTCAGAGAGGCAAAGGCTTGAGAATTTGACTGTGTTCTCTCCAAATCATGCCTGGCTGGCAGATGTAGGGCTATGAGAAGCCAGAGGGTTCTGCTCCTGGGGTGGAGAGAACACAGTCTGGGTCCTGCAGGGGCCGGAGCTATTGGGTTTGGGATTCCTGGGCCACTGACTGAGAACTGACTGGTTTCAAGTCCTTGGATTCCCAGGCGCTGTTGAGAGGCCGTGGAAAGGCCAAGATGGACATTCCATTCCGGCTGTATCGATCTGCAGCCAATGGGGAAGGGGTAGAAGATGAGCTCCAGCGGTGGCCAACAGGGAATGAGACTCTTGGTCACAGCGACTCACTTGGATGGGTCTTGGCTGGCTCGGCTAGCTCACTTGAGTTGGTGGCCTCCATGGCTTGAACATAGAGAGGTTGTTGATGGGAGGTTAGAAGGCAGTTGAAGACGTTCTCAATGATTCCCCAAGGCAGACCCCAAATAAGAGAGATAGTCCATGGTCTTACAATGTTTATTGTCATGGTGGAAAATGGATGAAGCTATTACCCCTATTCTCAGGGTGGGCCTGAGGTTAAATACATTTTGCAAGGAGGAAGGTCTGGGGAGGAATGCTTAATTGGCTATGCCCTCTAGCCTTTAGGTATCTCATGAATATGGAGATGTATTGAGGCTCTGGGGCCTGTAGCCATGCCCTCTACCTGTGCTACATGACTGATGGCCACAAACCTCTCTTTGGAAGGTGCTGTAGCTATATGAAAGGGCCCAGGGCCCAGGAGCAAGGCCGAACTCTTACCATCTCTTTAGGGTCTCAGGGGTTCAAGGCCTGTGCTCAACCATGTACTTAGTTGCCTCCCACAGCCCACCACACAACATGTTTTGATCATAGTAACTCCATCCCCCTATCCTTCCCACCCAAATTTATGTCCCCACACGTCAAGGGCAATTTCTGTTGCCCAAATATTTTTAGATATGTGTCCTTCAATTGGAACATGGTCAGGAGCTTCAGGCACTTAGAGAAAACCCTTTTTTTCCCAAGAAACTAAAGACTGCTAGTGCAACAAACATTTTGGTTGAACTTTGTCTTCATCCTTGCTGGGGTGTGGTCTGGCTTGGGCTTGCACACAATTTGTGCATGCTGTCACAGCTGCTGTGAGTTCAAGTGTGAAGCTATATTACCACTGGCCAGAAGACAGTTTCCTTGTAGTCATCTACCTCTTCTGGATCTTATACATGAGGGTTCTCCTCCCTCCTGTGCAATACTCTATGATTCCTTGGGGATAGGTACACACATTTCCTTTATTGCTGAGTATTATGTAGTTTCCACCGTCTTTCTTTCTCTGTGTTCTTCACTAACTTCCTCCCAAAAAGCTCGTTGAGAATTTAATAATTTTGTACAACACATTTTAATTATATTTAAGCCCCATACTATCACCCCCAATATACCATCTCTTTCATATCTATCCTGCAACTTCAATTTGTTCTGCTAAAATATTCTTGGGCATGTGGTCTTCCAATGAAGAATGATCAACATATCAGGATTTACACTTAGAGAAATCTGCCACTTTATTCCCTAATATTTAATGTCTACAGATTAATGGCTAGGGATAGAATTTTGTGTGTAACTCCCCTCTCTATGATTTGGTTTGGCTTGGGCTTGCACAAGTTTTGTGCATTCTATTGAGGCTACTGCCAATCCACATGTGCAACTTCCCTGTAGTGTCCAGAGGATCATGCTACATTTTTGTCATCCACTATTTCTAGCTTTTTCACTCTATCTTCCCTCCTTTTGGCAATGACCTCTGAGACTTCTAAAGTTAAATGTGCCATGTGTGTTCTTCCATGTCATGTTCTATGACTTAGGTATGTACTATATTTAGGAATTGTATCTTATAATTAAGTTCTAGAGGATAACCAAACTCAATGGCAATAGCCTAAAGTATTTGAGGGTCTATGGGGACATAGTAACAAATGGCTTCAAAAGAGTCAATCCATGATTGTCCCTGTCCTTTTTATTTGTTAGCTTTGGGTGTTTAATAAAGACATTGTTGCCACATTATAAGGTGACTTAATTTTAACTCTTTTCTGTATATGTGTGTTTGTATATAATTATGTATATATTAAGAAGCTTCAACAGCAGTAGGTTCTGTGTGTCTTTTAAATGTCTTATTTCTCTTTTGCCATACTCCCTCCCACCATACTCCTTTATCCTACACTTCTCTTGCCCACTTTATCTCTTCTTGTTATGCTATTCTCCTTTAACTCATTTTGACAGTGCATTCTCTCTCCCCTGTTTTGAAAGCTGATCCTTATTGTTCCTTGGTAACTTTCTGACTTTACTGGGTATTCCAAATGAAACACAAATATCTGAAGGTTCAAATCCACAGATGAGAGGAAATCATGATATTTAGCTTTCTGGGTCTGGGTAACCTCACTGAGAGTGATTATTTCTACCTTTATTCATCTACCTGAAAATTTAATAATTTTGTTTTTAAAAGAGCTGAGTAATGTTTGGTTATGTAAATATGTCATATTTTCAATACCCAACCATCTGCTGGTGAACATCTAGTATGTTTTCATTTCCTGGTTGCCGTAAGCAGATGGTAATGAATTTACAGTGTTTATCTCTAGACTAGGCTATGGAGTGATTTGGGTATATACCCATAAGTGTTATAGCTTGGTCATATGAAGGGTCTGTTTTTAGTTTTTTGAGGGATTTCCACACTGTTTTCAATAGTGGCTACACAGTTTACACTCCCATCAGCAGTTAATAAGTGTTCTCCTTGAGGCTGGAGAGAAATCTGTTTCTGAGCACTAACTGAAGTGATATAGTGATATAATAATTGTTTCTATTATATTTTTAAGTGTGTTTCAATAACTTTATAAATGGAATATTTTTAGCTGTAGATTTTGCTGCTTCATATATATATATATATATATATATATATATATATATATATATATATATTATGTGTGTGTGTGTGTGTGTGTGTGTGTGTGTGTGTGTAGTGACTTTTGGCCCCACTATTTTTTAATTTGTTGGAGTATGTGCTTTGTTGATTTCTTTGGTGTTTATATTTACTATTAAAAAATACAGTATAGGCAGGAGATCAAGTAAGGAAAAAATAGCAGGGTAAAAGTGATCCGATAATTGAAAGTATGAAAAGGGAGCTAGGGAGCTCTACTTATTGAAAAGGTGGGAGAAGTATATTAAAAAAGAGAGGGAAGAGAATAAAATAACAGTAAAGATATCAGAAAGCATCTAGAAATCATATTAAATATTTATATAAAATCCCACGGTATACATATGTCTATATAAATATACTTTGAATGAAATTTTTCTCTTGTGGCAAAATGATGCTCCCTCCAAGAGTCAAAGACCACATAAAAAACCCTAAACACCATAGTTGTCCAAGAAATTCCCAGAACATTCCAGGTTATTAATATTGCCCTTTTCACACATCCATGTGAGTGAACTGTAAGTTTCTATTGCCGAAAACACCATGTATTTTAGAAACTCAAATGTGTGACTGATCTGAAAGCATTCTCTCTGAGGACTAGCTTTCATGGTAACAAAGATGCCATGTAACTTCCAAACGAGGCAGGTAGCCAGCAGTCCTAACCTTCTATGACACATAAGATCCCCAACAATTAACTCTATAGCACGATAAGCCAAAAATGCAGTTAGTGAGGTATATACCTTGGCAATAATTAAAAATGTATCTAATTAACTTAAGACCCATGGGCAAGGGTAAAAATAATACTTTCTAGTGGAAATCTATCTACCTAGGGCTAGAGAAGTCACAGATACCAAAGGAGAACCTATAGCTTCTACTTTATTAAAAATGGGTATGTAAATATATCTGGAGGGAACAGAGGAAAGGGAGATAGCCCAGTATAAAACCAAACACTGTACCAATAAAACAAAAAGGGAACACTACAACTCCTAATAATATTCTGCTATATATATTGGTCAAGATCTGTTTTGTAATTTGCTTGTTTATTTTAGGCGCCTTCACCATCGCCTTCGCCTTCGCCTCCTTTTCTTCTCTTTCTCCTCCTCCTCCTCCTCCTCCTCCTCCTCCTCCCCCTCCCCCCCCCCCTCCTCCTCCTCCTCTTCTTCCTGCTCCTCCTCCTCTTGCTCCTGTTCCTTCTCCTTCTTCCTCTCCTGCTCTTTCTTCTTCTCCTTCTCTTGCTCCTCCTCCTCCTTCCCCTCCTCTTGCTCCTGCTCCTTCCTTCTCCTCCTCTTTCTCCTCCTCCCCCTCTCTCTCTCTCTCTCTCTCTCTCTCTCTTTACAAAATATCACAGTTACAAATATGATTTGAATTTTTTCTCTGCACAGTTCTGCAGGAGATTCAGTGTGGTTTTAGAGGTTTTATTCAGTTTCCAATGTTTTAAAGATTCCTTTGTGATCTCTTCTATAAGTTGATTACATGTGTATATTTTTTATAAAATTTAGTTGGCATTTTCTCCTAGGTTCAGATGATATTAACAAACCTGTTTTGCAAGATTTCAGTCTTCTAAAATTTATGAGAACTTCAGATATACAACTAAAGTCTTTGTACTGTTTTAAAGGTGTGTATTTCACCACTCCTGAGTACATAATATTTTTAAATGTTAGTGTTATGTCAGGGAGGAAAATGTTAAACAGCATGTAATCAATCCAGTCTCTGTTACTTTGATGGTTTGCTCCTTGAAAAACAAATGGTAGTTGTCTTGTTGCAAGAGGCAGATCTTCTAGCTACAAACCTTAGTAGTATTGGAAAGTGAAAATATGAAACTTCATTAGTAGAAATCTTTTAGTAGAATACTTAGAATCATGTTCATTTTTTTTTTTTGTAGTAAAGAAATCTGTACCACTGGATTTATAAGTCGGGGATGCTTGGAAAATGTTGTATAAGCTGTGTGGTCATGCCTCACAAACTGTGCCCATTTTATGATTGAGACAGCTTTTTCTGCATAAGTAATGAGGCCAAAAAGGTTAATTACAGGCTCCAATTTACATCTCCGTGAAGGTGCACCTGATGTATGAGAATGGAGGTACTTGGGGACATGTCCTGCAAGGTTTAGACTTGGAAGCTTTTTCTAGTGCTTTAAAATTGTATCCTTGATGTTTCTCTGAAGTCTGGGATCTTTGTGTTAATTAGAGAATATATTCAGTTCTTCCATTTCCTTATTGGTGCTGTTAAAGTCAGATACTTACTTATAACTTTGCTGGTGTGTGCTTCATTTGACACATTTTTTTTAACAGTAGTTAAGTTGAAAACAGTGTATAATATATACTATTCTCAAGTTAGAATAAAAAGTGTTATCTAAATTAGTCCTTAATCCATGCTTTACTACAGATATTAACATGAAGTATTTCCCACATTTATTACATAGAGTAGATCTCAGCAAACCTCAAACAGGGAGATGTAGCCTGAGAGTGAGCCAATGATAAATAGCATCTAGTTTGTCATCCTATGCACATTGGAAACAACACTGGGGTACAAATTAGTTGGTTTTATTTCTGTGGTTCAATAGTGGGAAGCTACTCTCTTTCTTCTTGCCAGTAACATGACACCCCAATTAATGTAGCTCTGTCTTAACTCACTATGATGCAATGTGAGACTTTTATCTTTGTTCTCTATGTTCAAATGTTCTTCTGCTGTTAAATCTAAGCTGATTTTTAACATACCATATAGAACTTTCAAATGTCCCTGCTGCTGAGGCTCTAAAGAATGCTATAAGCTCCCTCACAGCTCCTCTCCTCTTCCTGCATTATCCTTCTCATCCACTGTGCCATTCAGCTACGTGCTCATGTAGTTTCTTTATGAGTAGTTTCTTGGAAATGCTGTGAGTTAGGGTTGATAACATGTCTTCTTGTCTTGGCTCCAATGAATTCAACTCGCAAGATTTCAAGTTGTCAGTCATGTTTTGTGGTTTCAGTGTGAAAATGGGAAAATTGGTTAAAATAATTTTTCAGATTTTTATGTACCGAGTTAAAAACTTGGCATTTGACTTTTAGTCAGTTTTAAAAACCGTTTATTGAATCTCAGATTCCAAAGTGCTCTAGATTCATTGTGGGCACATTATTTTCTAATTCTGAAAATACACTCTCTATATAGAAAATGTGGATATTTTATGAAATAGAGCACATAAAAAGAGTGTATAATCCAATTATATAATACTATTATTAACATCGCAAAATACATGATGCCATAATAGTTTCCTCTCTTGTCTATTTGTTTGCTCGCGTATACTAGTAACTCAAAATTTGAATATTTGTGCTGTTCTGTGACCTGCTTTTATTCACCAATCATATTATATTGATTTCATATGACTGTTTAAAATATGAAGTAACATACTGCAAATGTGCATTTATTTAATCATTATTTTTAAATATTTAGATTGCTATAAATATTTATTATGTTAAGAAGAGCAATAAAATGTAATTTATACATTAATCTTTGGTAGCATTGTTTTATTTGAAATGATTTCCACACATAAAGATGTTTCATCAAATTGATTATATGTAAAGCAATTTAGGTTTTGATAATTTTATGTATGAGCACTATATTTACATTATTTCTCCCCTTCTACTCCAACTTCTTTTGTGACACTGGACATTGACTTCTTTCTGTTTTCATAAACTTTTCTTTAATTATTATTGTGAGATAAACACACACATACCAATACATCATACATACACAGACACACTCAGGTATACTCTCAGACATACCCATATATACCCACATATACACACAGAGAGAAACACACACATAGATATATACACAGAGATACACACACACATACATACATGTTCACATATACATACACATGCTTATTATAAGAACATATACACGTATGTATACATACACACATAAACACACACGCACACATAAATATATACACATACAAACACACACACAAAGAAAGAAAGAGAGGAGGAAGAGAGAGATTCTTGGTTAATTTTGAGATCCTAGTGGTCATTTTCATTTTTCTCATATTTAAATCTGTTTAGAGATAAGCACTTGGCTTTGGAGAACCTATCAGAAAGATTCCCTTAAGAAAACTAATTCTCCCTCTTTCAGCAACCATTGATTGCTTATAGTTCATCTAGTGGTGGGATTTTGTGTAATTTCCCATGGCCACAGTGACATATCAATTGCTATTATTCTTACGTATGTCTTATTTGAGAACCCATATTTCTGAGTGCAGATTCCCTGTCATGTTTAGAAAACATGATCTAGCAGCAGACATCCTGGTTCTCTCTGGCTTGTAGAGTCTTCCTGCCCCTTCTTCTGTGAGTGTCACTGAACTTTCTATGTAGATGTTGTGTTGTCGATGTAGCAGTTGGGCCTGGACACCCCACGGTTACTTAGTTTGTAAATTTATACAAGGTGTGAAACTATAATAATCGATACTTGTTGCAAAAAGGGGTTTTGATAAAAGGTGAAAACTAAACTTATATGTAGGTATCAAAATTTTTTTAAATGTAGTAATAAATTATATTACTTTAGGAGAATGTCAGTAGCAGACTAGTTACTCATTAGGTTCCATAACTTTTCGAGCTATCGGTTATTGGATGGGTTTGCAATATGCCTATTGCATAGGCCTTTAATCCAGTTAGAATGCTGTTGGTTAGCCCCAAGATAAAAGTCACTATTGCACTGTTGCGGATGTCTTGCTGTGTTGGTTCACTGCACAGTGTAGATGTCACTCTTGTGGTTCATAGGCTTCGCAGCTGGTCACCAGTGTTGAATTTTTTCTCCATTCGCTTGTATAGATACTATGAAAGCTAGTCTGTAGGGAGGAGGCCTCAAGGTCAGTTCCAGCTTGAGTCTCCAAAGTCTTTGTAAAACGTACCACGTCTTCAAAAATAGGACCCTACTTTTAAATCCTGGGAAGCAACCAAAAGCAACGTTAATACTAATTATTGTTTAGTATGTTTGTTGCATTTCCCTCGTTAACAGCTTGATGTTTTCCACGTCTTGCACTCTGTTTTTTATTAGTGTATGGCTTTAGGGAGTTACTTTTTCAGCATTGACATAACTTCATTTAGATTATATATGTAAAAATGTATTTTAAAGTAAGATAAAAAATGTTTCCCTATGAAATATTCAAGATTGTTAGTGTTAATTAATTTTCCTCAAACCCCCGTTTTCTGTATTACCAAAAGTTTCCCTTCTCACTTGAGCTCTCACCCCACTTTTCCTGTTTTGCTCTTTGGCACCTGTGTCCTTCCACCTATGGAACTTCTCATTTCTTCCCATCATGTGACCTTCTTATAGCTATAAAATCCTAATATTGAAATAATTTTGTTAATACTTGACAGCTTTAAATATAGTTTAGTTGTTTTATCTATTTAAATTTAAATTACTTATGACTTGAAGGTTATATTTCACTTTTATACATGTGCTCATTCCTGTAAAATATTTTCAGTTTGCTATGGACAAAATGATGGTACAATATTAATTTAAATTACATTGACTGTGAAACTGGACACTAATAATGTTTGGTTTTGCCACCTGCAATTGTTTTCTGAACTGCTTATATCCTTTATCAATGTTTGGTTTTGGGGCTCTATCCTTATTGATTTGTCCAGGCCCGAGGCATACTTACATAAACCTATGTTCTACTTACTACATGTCAAACTCTTAGACTTTGTGTTGAGCATTATAATTAGCCACTGCCTCTTCAGTCTTACACACTGTGGTCATGTAAACATGTGTACTTAATCACTAACATTAAATAGGTTTTATCAGAAGAATCAATGAATTGAACCATAAAACCATGTAACAGAGAAATCCAAGTTCTACTCCAGATAGCCTGTACAACAACAAGCTCCTATAGTGTTCATTGCTGTGGTTTGAGGAACAGACACTTCTTCCCTTCTATTTAGAAACAGTAGACATGTATCATGACACATTTAGCACCAATACAAATGTGTTCTCTACAATTGCCATAATCAAGCGTTCAGGCTGACACTGTTGAGCTTTTAACTATGTTGATTTGTTTGTTAATTCTTTGTACTTGTACTGCTTGGCAGTTTCTAATTTTATGATCCATACGTTTAGTATGCATGTTTTCATACATTTCACTCAGTTTCCTGACAGGCCTGCTGGACCACACATGTGGAATTTTCTGTCAGGTGTTCACCTTAGGCCAGGGCTTCTTAGCTCATATTTTCTTTTTGGAACTTGTTTGTAATGGTTCTTGTTTAAAAAGATGTGCTAGTTACTTTTGTTTATGTTTTCTTTTCAGGTTAAATATATTATCAATTTTCTTGATTTCTGTGGGCAGTTGAAAAGAAAGTACTTTATGCACTTACAGAACACAGTCTGGTATAAAATGGCCACCCTGGTGGATATGGTTCATTGCGTCTCAGAACTTTTATACATTTATGTTTTTGTTTTCTAGTTGACCTGTCTTTATCAGAGAGGTAAAATTTCCTTAGATATATATTTCTAATTCTGACCAACCAGAATCATTTCCAATTTTTCTACAAAACTTACCAAGTATTATCTGCTGCTAAGATATTGAGTGGTTTTGATTTAGTAATCATTAATATGTTTAAACCTTTGAAGCATTCTCTGCACACTCTGTGAAAGAGCTTAAACTCAGAACTCTGCTTCATCTAATCACTGAGGCTTGTTTTAGGGTTACACATATTTGTTTGATTGTTTTGTATATGTCCTGTATATGTGTGTGTGTGTGTGTGTGTGTGTGTGTGTGTGTGTGTGTATGTGCGTGTGTGTGTGTGTGTGTGTGTGTGTGTGTGTGTACAATCATGTTTATGTGTTGTCTTGTGTAATTGTACTCACATTTTTCCAAAAGATACTGATTATTTTGTCTAATATTTGTGTTCTGTGAAAAATGTAAATTTGGATCTTCTTATAATCAATGAGAAAATCCATTACATTTTAACATAAATACTTTATAAATATTAAAAATAAAAATATTTTACAGGAATGAGCATAAATCACAGGCTCATATTTATTTGTCAAGGTAATATTTATTTATTTTTTAATGTAGAGTTTGCTGCTTTAAATATATCTATAGCTGTGCATTTCTGAATATATAAACACTTATTTTTTTATCTATTGTCTTAAAATTAATATGTGTAATACATAAGTTTATATTTTTGTTGTTAAAGTTACCTAAATAATACCATTATTAAAACTTGAATCTGTTTATATATTTTATATAAGTCATGTATGTACATGGTTCGTGTATGTTTGTGTGTGTGTGTGTGTGTGCATTTGTGAGCATGTATGTGCATGTATGGTAGCACTTATATAGAAATCAGAGGTTGTCTTTTCAGGAGTCAGTTCTTGCTTTTAATCTCCTTAGATGGAGAGTTTCTTTTGGTTATGCCACTGTATACTTCTGGCTAGCTGCCTGTGAGCTTCTATTCAATTGTCTTGTTTTCATCTCCCATTTTACAGAAGTGCTGGAATTACAAATATACATCATCATAAGATTGTTTGATATAATTTTTAGAGATTCAATTTTGGCTGTCAGATTTGAGTGGTAAATACTTTTACCATCTAAGGCCATCTCACTGGCCCCTTAGTACTCTGTGCATTGCAACTCCCTAAGTCCACGACTGTTTCTGTTTCATTACCATCATGCATTCCTTTACTTTCATTAGAAACATCAAACTTGATCTGCATCCTTTCCCTTCCATATTTAACTATACTTTTATGCTTATTAGTTTTTCATTATTTTCTTTATATAGCAGGTATCTTTGAGAGGCAAACAATTATTTAACTTAAACATTATATATACATTTTTTTAATTCTTCCAATTAGAAAACTCCTAAGTTTTCTTCATCAGAACATATAGTACTTATATTCTATTTCTGTCTTATTTATATCCACTTTTACATTTGTGTTAAACTTCAGTTGCACAAGTAAACATATTTCATGCTCAGGCTAGTATTTTGCCACAGCTTTTCCAATTATCTGTGAATGGAGCGGAACTAATTCTTTAGTAGTTCTTTACAGAACAAAGCTTCTTAGGAAAATGTCCCCCAGATTGCCACATTCAAAAATGAAGTACTGGAGTCTTTATTGTCAAAATAAATAATTTTTTATTGTAAAAGTCTTTGGTTTATTTTCTCTTTGTATTTTCTCAAACTAGATTTTGTCTTTTGGTTTGCTGAAGTTACTAAAGATGAAAATGTTAATCTTTATTTTTCATTGCAAAAGGATTATTCTTCACACATAATACATTTCTCTCCATTCTAGTCCTCTCAGTTCCTCCCCACCTCTGAGGCATTTAGATCCACCCTGTCTCCATTCCTCATTAGAAATCAAACAGACTTCTATTTCATAATAATAAAATAAATAAAATAAAATAAATTGGATTTCAGAAAATTGGAGTTCAGAAGGACAAATGAACAGGAGGAAAGCATCCAAAGGAAAGCACAAGACAGACACACTCATTCACCCACTTAAGAATCTCATAAACATTCTAAGCTAGGAGGGATATTATATAAACATAGGGCCTGGTCGAGACATATGCTGACACTAGACACTATGCATGTTGCCTTGGTCTCTGTGAGTTTATAAGTGTATTATTCATGTTGATTTAGGGGGACTTGTTTTCATGATACTGTCAATCTCCTCTGGCACCTATACTCTATCTACCTCATCCATCAATTCTCTAAGTGCCTAAATGAGGGACTTGACTAAGATATTCCATTTAGGGCTGAGTTTTCTAAGATCTCTTTTTCTGTATGTCTGCCTGTGGATCTACCCAGTTGTTTTCATCTAGTGCAGAAAGACGCTTCTTTGATAAAGTTTAGGAAGGCACTGAATTATGAATACTGCAGAATGTCATTTAGAGTCATTTTTATCAGGCCTCAGATCACCCAAGCTGTGTCTGGTTGGGTTCCATCTCATGGAGTGAACATTAAGTCAAATAAGATATTGGATGGTTATTGCCTTAGTTAGAGTTTTACTGCTACGACAGACACCATGACCAAGGCAACTCTTAATTGGGGCTGGTTTAAAGGTTCAGAGATTCAGTCTATTATCATCAAGGCAGGAGCACAGCAGCATCTAGCCAGGCATGGTGCAGGAAGGCCTTAGAGTTTTGCATCTTCACCTGCAGGATATCAGAAGACTGAGTTCCAAGTAGCTAGAATGAGGATTTGAATGCTCAAGCACATAGCGGAACACCTACTCTAACAAGGCCATATCATCAAATAATGCTACTCTCTGGGCTAGACATACTCAAACCACCATAGTTACTCCTACAAGTTTTGTGCCATTGTTACCCTGGAATGTTTTGCAGGCAAGATACCATTGTATAACAAAGGGTTTGTGGCAGAGTTGGTGTCTACATTTTTCTTTTGGTTTTCAGAGTAACTTTCTACAACAAAGTCACTATCCTGTAGAATGAAGGCTCTATGTAGATACTAGCTCAACTTCTCCACTTTCAACATGTTGTGTAGGCATTGTTCTCAGCAGTGGAACCTTGCTGACAGTTTGTGGACAGCAACTTACAGTCTTGGCAATAGCCTGGAGCTTTCCAATGGGATCCCCTTGGAGAACAGCTCTATTAGATGGGACCTAGTCATGATACTGGAAGCTCCATTTAGTGACAAGAGATGGCCATTTGAGCCTCTGTCTTCCTCATTATTTCGCAGTTTTATTTAGATACCTTCATGTATGTATATATTTTAGAAAGCTTCTACATTTTACTCTTCAAATTGTCCTTAATATTAGATATATTTCCCACATTCCTTTTCTCATCTGAATCTACTATCCAACATACTACTTGTTTATCTAGTACTATCCCAATGCCATCCATTCAAAACTATAAATTCTATTTTCTTTTTTAAGGAGATCTATCTACTCCACTTCCCTTCTCTCCAACTCTGTGGTTCTTCAGTGTGTAAATTAGTTCTTTGACTTAACAGCTAATATTCACATATAAGTGAGTATCATAGTATCCTTCCTGAGTTTGAGATGCCTCATTCAGGATGATTTTTTTTTCTAGTTTTACTGATTTACCTGTGATTTTACTGATTTTATTTTTATTTTAAAGCTGGGTGAAACAGTATTATGAAAATGTATGTATGGTGGTTTGAAAATAAATGAACCTCATAAACTCATGTGTTCAAATATTTGCTCCATAGGGAGTGGCACTATGAGGAGGTATGGCCTCATTGAAAGAAGTTTGTGACTATGGGACCACACTTTGAGGTCTTATATGTTTAAGTGAATGCCATACTTTACCTATTGTGACATTCACATTTGCTGTCTGTAGATCAAGATATAGAAATATTAGATCCTTCTTTAGCACTGTGTTTGCTTGTTCTCTGTCATGCTTCCCACCATGACAACAACAAATTAAACATCTGAAACTATAAGCAAGGTCAAATTAAATCTTTTCCTTTCTAAGAGTTGCCATGGTCATGGTGTCTCTTCACAGTAATAAAACACTAAGACAGTAAAACATTTTTTGACCCAACCTTCTGTTGTGGGACAACGAGGTTGTTTGCAATTTCTGATATTATTAATAATAAATTAGAGAACATGTTTGAACAAGTTTCTCTGTTGTAGGTTAAAGCATGCTTTGGGTTTATGCTCAAAGTGGTATAGCTATATCTTGAGATAGACGGATTCCCATCTATCCAAGGAACCATCCCATTGATTTCCCTTTAAGCTGTACAAATTTGCACTCATAGCAGCAAAGGTTGTGTATTGCCCATACTCCATATTTTATGCCAGCATTATATGTCCCTTTTTTTCTTGATTGTAGCCATTCTGACAAGTGTAAAATAAAATCTCAAAGAAGTTTTGATGCACATTTCTCTGATGTTGAACAAATCTCTTTAACATAGCCATTTACATTTTCTATATTGAGAATTCTCTGTTTAGATCTGGTATCCCATATTTTAATTTTTTTTATATCTAAGGTTTTTTTTTAAGGTTTTAGATATCTTGAATAATAGCCCTCTGTCAAATGTGTGGTTGGTAAAAATCTTTTAGCATCCTGTAGCCTGCCACGTTGTCCAAATTATCATGTTCTATGCTGTACAGAAGCTTCTAAGTTGCATGAGGTTTCACTTATTATTGTGCTTAGTGCCTGTGTTAATGGTGTCCTTTTTAGAAAGTGTTTTCCTGCCAGTAAGTTTAATGCTATTCTCTAATTCCTACTCTATCATACTCAATATACCTGGCTTTACTTTGAGGTCTCTAAACCATTTCTAGTTATTTTTGTGAATAAATATGGATCTATTTGGATGCTTCTACCTTCAGTCATCTAGTTTGACCAGCACCATGTATGGAATATGGTGCATTTTTTCTAATGTGTATTCCTCACTTCTTTATATAAAATATCATATATTAAATATGTGTGTATATATTTATGTCTCATTTGATTCCACTGATTAACATATCTGTTTTTATGTCAATGTTATGCAGCTTCTTATTATATAATTCTGTAGCACAAGTTGGAATTTCAAAAGGTGAAACATCTGGACATTCTTTTGTTCTAGATTGTTCCATCTTTAAATTTTCTTTCTTTAGTCTTAACATTTAATGTTTGGATTATTATGTCAGAGGAACATACACATCCATTTTATTTTATTTTATGTTATTTTATTTTATTTTATTTTGCCCTATTTGAAGTTGAGAGTTGTCTTTTAAAGGTCTATAAATAATTGTGTTGGAATGTTGATGAGGATTGTTTTCATAGGATAGTCATTTTTACTATGAAAATTGTGACATTCCACAAACATGGGAGATCATTCCATCAATTGATATCTTCATTAGTTTCTTCTTCAGTGTCTTAAAGATTTTGTTGCAGAAGTCTTTGATTGGCTTGGTTAGTATTACCCCATGATATTTTATATAATTGGAAGCTAATGTGAAAAGTGTTGTTTCTCTGATTTCTTTCTCACTCAAATTGTCATTTATATATAGAAGAGATATTGATTTTTTTGTGAGTTAATTTTATATCCTTCTCCATTGCTGTGTTTTTCATCAGCCAGAGTTATCCAGTGAAATTGTAGAATCGTTTTTGTATATTACTGTAGCATCTTTGAATAAAGATACTTTGATTTATCCTTTTTTCAATGGTATCCCTTTATCTTCTTCAGTTTTCTCATTGTTCTATATTGAATTTCAACTACTATAGATAAGGAAAGTGGACATCCTCCTCTTGTTTCTGATTTTAGTGGAATTGGTTTGAGTTTTTCTCCATTTTCTGTTTTTGGAAGAAATGTTATATAACTATTTGTTAAGTCTATTTGGTATATAGCACCTATTAGCTTCAGCATATCTCTGGTTGGTGTTTTTCTAGATGACTTGTTCTGTCAATTGGCAAGAGTAGGGTATTGAAATCTCCCACTATCAGTGTGTGAGTGTCAATATGTGACTTAAGTTGTACTAATGCATCTTTTAAAAACTTGGGTGCTCCTGTGTTTGGTGCATAGGTATTTAGAATGGCAGTGTCTTCTTTTTGGATTTTTCTTTTGTGTAGTGATGTTTCTTATCTCTTGTGATTAGGATTGATTTGAAGTTTATTGTGTTAGATATTAAATTGGCTACACAAGCTTGTTTCTTGGATTATTTGCCTAGAGTATTTTTGCATCTTTTTATTCTGAAATAATGTCAATCTTTGATGTTAAAAGGTTTCAATGATCAATGATTGTTTATTATTCTTTGTTGTTGGTGATGGGGTGTTGGTGTTGGTGTTGGCAGTAATGATGGTAGTGTGTGTGTGTGTGTGTGTGTGTGTGTGTGTGTGTGTGTGTGTTTGTATCTGTGTATGTGTTTTCTAACTTTGGATTTGCTGGTCCAGATTACTTATTCCCAAATAGTGCTTTGGGCATGGTTAACCTCTTTAGGTTGTAGTTTTCTTTATAGCATCATCTGAAAGGCTGAGTTTGTAAACAGATGTTGCCTAAATGCAGTTTTATAGTAGAAATTCTTATTTTATCTCAGTATCGTGATAGAAATTTTTGCTAGGTATAGTAGTCTGTACTGGCATCTCTGGCCTTTTATATTCTGTTGAAATTTGTCTTGGTATTTCTCACATTTAGAGTCTCCATTGATAAACTAGGTATTAATTTTATGGATGTGCTTTCAGATAATACTTGGTCTTTTTCACTTGTAGCTCTTAATGTTCTTTCTTTATTTTTAACATTTAATGTTTTGATTATTATGTGTCAAAGGGACATACACATCCTGCTTTCTTGCTTTTTATGAGCTCACTCAGGCTCTCTTCAAGCCTTCATTTTTAAGTATCAAATTCCAATATATTGAAATACATTTTATAATGTGTGTGGGGGGCTTTGTTGTTCTTGTTTTTTTATATAAATATGATGAATGTCCTTAAAGAAGAGATGAAAAGAATTCTTAAGGATATCTTCAAATTATAAACAGTGAAAGTAAATGAACAAAACAGTTGAATATCTGAAAGTGAAAATAGAATCAGTAAATGAAATCTAAATTGAGGGAAAGTTTGAAATGACAAATTTAAAAAACTGAATAGGAGTTTAATGACACACCATGGTAAAATACACTTTCCTTAATTAGTACAAATATGAGAACCTAGTCTGTAGTCTATTAATTAATTATTGAAGAAAAATGTTGGAAGAGAAATTTCACAGTACGGGGTCCATGTGTATGTAAATGCTGACATGTACATATGTATGTGGGTATAATGTTCTATCACATATGGAAAGTGACAACAATCTTATTGGACAGAAGATTTTCAGTTCTGCATCAATGACAAAAGCAGATCATGTTTGGTTGAGTTGTGACCAATTATATAATTGTGACTAAAATCATCAGTCCTGCAGAAAGAGGCATATTGGTAAGGTGTAACAGATCTCTCACCTCTGCTAACAACACAGCTTCAGAATATATACTGTTTAAGAAGAGTTTTGTATCTCATCAAATTTTTGCATTTGTTTAGTATTTAGTAAATGTTCATGGGTAGGCAAAAAAAAAAAGAAAAAAAAAGAAAAAAAAGAAAACTGAATAGGGTAGGGTTTCTTCTGTTTCTATTTTGTGGAATAGTTTGAAGAGTATTAGTATCAGGTCTTTATTGAAGGACTTTTTTGGTTGGGAGAGTTTTAATGACTGCTATTTCTTTAGGTGTTGTGGGACTGTTTAGATGGTTTATCTGATCCATGTTTAATTTTGGCACCTGGTATCTGTCTAGAAAACTGGCCATTTCATCCAGATTTTTGAGTTTTGTTGAATATAGGCTTTTGTAGTAGGATCTAATAATTTTTTGAATTTCCTCAGTTTCCATTGTTATGTTTCCCTTTTTACTTTTGATTTTATTAATTTGGGTACAGTATCTGCCCTCTGGTCAGTCTTGCTAAGGGTTTCCTTATCTTGTTGATTTTCTCAAAGAAGCAGCTCCTGGTTTTGTTGATTCTTTGTATAGTTCTTTTTGTTTTTACTTGGTTGAGTTTAGCCCTGAGTTTATTTTCTGCCATCTAATTTTCTTGGGTGTATTTTCATCTTTTTTTTTTGTTGTTGTTGTTCTAGAGAATCACCATCACTGACCTCAAGCTGTATTACAGAGCAATAGTGACAATAAGTGTATGGCAATGAAAGGAGACAGGAAAGAAGATCAATGGAATAAAATTGAAGAGGCAGAAATGCACCCACACACCTATGGTCACTTAATCTTTGACAAAAGAGCTAAAACCATCCAGTGGAAAAAGGACATCATTTTCAACAAATGGTGCTGACTCAACTGGTAGAAGAATGCAAATCTATCCATTCTTATCTCCTTGTACAAACTTTAAGTCCAAGTCGATCATGAACCTCCACATAAAACAAGATTCACTGAAACTAATAGAAGAGAAAGTGTGGAAGAGCCTTGAACACTTGAACACAGGGGGAATGTTCCTGAAGAGAACACCAATGGCTTATGCTCTGGGATCAACAATAGACAAATGGAACCTCATAAAATTTCAAAGCTTCTGTAAGGCAAAGGACACTGTCAATAGAACAAAATGGCAACCAACAGATTGAAATAATATTGTTACCAATCCTACATCTGATAGAGGGCTAATTTCCAATATATACAAAGAACTCAAGAAGTTAGACTCCAGAAAACCAAATAACCCTATTAAAAATGGGGTACAGAGCTAAACAAAGAATTCTCAACTGAGATAACTTGAATGGCAGAGAAGTACCTAAGGAAATGTTCAACATTTTTAGTCATGAGGGAAATGCAAATCAAAACAACCCTGAGATTCCACCTCACACCAGTCAGAATGGCTAAGATCAGAACTTCAGGTGACAGCAGATGCTGTCTAGGATTTGGAAATGGAGTAACACTCCTCTATTCTTGGGGGGATTGCAAGCTGATACAACCACTCTGGAAATAAATCTGGCAGTTCCTCAGAAAATTGGACATAGTATTACCTGAGGACCCAGCTATACCCCTCGTGGGCATATACCCAAAAGATGTTCCAACATACAACAAGGACTCATGCTCTACTATGTTCATAGCATACTTGTTTATAATAACCAGAAGCTGGAAAGAACCCAGATGTCCTTCATCAGAGGAATGGATACAGAAAATGTGGTTCATTTACATAATGGAGTACTACTCAGCTATTAAAAACAATGAGTTCATGAAATTCTTAGGCAAATGGATGGAACTAGAAAATATCATCCTGAGTGATTTAACTCAATCACAAAAAACACACGTGATATTGCACTCACTGATAAGTGCATATTAGCCTAAAAACTCTGAATATCCAAGATACAAGACCACATGAAGATCAAGAAGGAAGATCAAAGTGTGGATGGATTAGTCTTTCTTAGAAGGTTGAACAAAATACTCACAGGAGCTAATATGGAGACAAAGTATGCATCAGAGACTGAAGGAAAGGCCATTGAGAGACTGACCCACCTCTGGGTCCATCCCATATATACAGTCACCAAACTCAGACACTATTGTGGATGCCAAGAAATGCATGCTGAGACATGCTTGATAGAGCTGTCTCCTGAAAGAGTCTGCAAAAACCTGACAAATATAAAAGGGGGATGCTCACAGCTAACCATTAGATTGAGCACAGGGTCCCCAATGGAGGAGTTAGAGAAAGGAATAAAGGAGCTGAAGGGGTTTGCAACACCATAGGAAGAACAACAATACCAACAAACCAACTCCCTACCCCCAAACTCCTAGGAACTAAACCACCAACCAAGAAGTACACATGGAAGGACCCATGGCTCAAGCTGCATATGTAGCAGAGGATGCCCTTCTTGGCACCACTTTCATAGCAATTTCAGAGGCAATCCTTACCAAGAGAATATAGGGGACAGATGAGAGAATCTTTGGTATAAAAGACTTAATAGAAGAAATGGATACTTCAGTCAAAGAAAATGTTAAACATATAAGGAAATTATGGTAAATCAGTATGTGTTTTCTTATAATTCTTTAAGGGATTTTTGTGTTTCTTCTTTAAGGGGTTCTACTTGTTTACCTGTGTTCTCCTGTGTTTTTTTAAGGTAGTTATTTATGCCCTTCTCAAAGTCCTCTATCATCATTATGAGATATGATTTTAAATCTGAATCTAGCTTTTCCAGTGTATTGGGGTATTCAGGACTTGCTGTGATGGGAGAACTGGGTTCTGATGATGCCAAGTAGCCTTGGTTTATGTTTCTTAGTTTCTTGTGCTTCCCTCTAGCCATCTGGTTATCTCTGGTGTTAGTTGGTCTTGCTGTCTCTGACAAGAAGCTGTCCTTCCTGTGGGCCTTTGAGCCTGTGAGCCTGTATGACACACCGGAGTATGTTAGTACTCCTGGGGAGACCAGCTCTCTCTGGGCGGGATCATGGATATGGAGAATTGTGGGACATTTTTAGATCTAGGGCACAGATTGAGACCAAATCATTGCTACTCTGCTTCCTGGCCTACATCTTCCTCCATATAAGTCCAGCTGAATCCTAGATTTACTTTTTTTTTTTCTTTAGTTTTACCTTTTGTTTTTTTAAGCACAAGTCCTGGTTTTAACATTACATTACCTCAGGACCCTTTTCTCTTCAAAGTGTACCTTTTTATTTCTTTAAACTTGTTCCTTTTTGCTGTAGACCCACATAGGTGCTTTTACTTATAACAATGTAAGAGCGCCTGGACAGATATCATGTAACCTCTAAAAAAACCACAGATGCCAACCTAGACTACTATACTCAGCATTTCAAAATCACCATAAATGGAGAAAACAATATATTTCAATACAAATCCAAATTTAAACAATATTTATTCAGAATTCTAGCCCTACAGAAAATACTGAAAGGAAATCTCCAACCCAAAGAGATAACTACATTGAAGAAAACATAAGAAAAGTAATTTGATACCAGAAAAAAAATGAGAATCACATGCAAGCATAAACACACACACACACACACACACACACACACACACACACACAGACACACACACAGACATGAACAGACACATACTAACACCATCAACATCAAAATAACAGGAAATAAAAATCACTGGTTAATAATATCTCTTAATATCAGTAGACTCAGTCCCCCAATAAAAATACACTAGATAACAGAATGGATGAGAAAACAACGTTCACCATTCTGTTGCACACAAGAAACACCTCAGCAATAAAAATAGGCATCACCTCAGAGTAAAGAGTTGGAAAAAGGTTTTCAAACAAATATACGCAAGAAGCAAGCTGGAGTAGCCATTCTAATATCTAATAAAATAGACTTCCAACCAAGATTATTCAGAAGAGACAGAGAAAGACATTTCATATTCATCAAAAAAAAATCTACAATGATGTCTCAATTCGGAACACAGAATCTATGTCTCAAATACATGGACATCCACATTTGTTAAAGAAACATGGCTAAAGTTTAAATTGCACACCAATCTCCACACATTAATAATGGGAGACTTCACTACCCCACTCACCAATTGACAGGTCATCTTGACAGAAACTGTATAGGAAAATAGTGAAACTAACAGACATTGTGAATCAAATGGATCTAACAGTTATCTATAGTATGTTTCATACAAACAAAAAAGAATAAACGTTCTTCTCAGAACCTCATTGATCTTTCTCCAAAATTGACCATATAGCTGGTGACAAAGCAAGCCTCAACAGATCAAAGACAATTGAAATAATGCCTTTTATATTTTATATCTCATCAGGTCACCATGGATTAAAGTTGGACTTTAACAACAATAGAAACACTGGAAAGCCTATAAACTCATGGAAATTGAACAACTCTCTTGTCAATGTCCTCTGGGTCAGAAAAAAATTAAATAATTCAATAAAAATGAAGGCACAACATACCCAAATTTATGGGACACAATGAAAGAAGTGCTAAGAAGAAAATTCACAGGACTAAATACCTCCATAAAGAAATTAGAAATTTCTCATACCAGCAATTTAAAAGTACACCTGAAAGCTATAAGAAAAAAAGAGGAGTAATCACACCAAAGAGGGGCAGAAGGCAGGTAATAATAAAAATCAGGGCTGAAATCCATCAGTTAGAAGGAAACAAACAAAAAATATCAGTACAATGAATCAGTGAAACCAAGGGTTTGTGCTTTGAGGAAATCAACAAGCTAGACCAAACCTTAGGCAAAGTAACCGAGAGACAGAGAGACAGTATCCAAATAAACAAAATCAGAAGTGAAGAGGCACACATATCAGCAAACACTGAGAAAATCAAAAGAATTATTAGGGTTCAAAAGCCTATACTCTACAAAACTGGAAAATCTTAATGAAATGGACATTTTTCTAGCAGATCCCACTGTCCATATTGAGAAATATCTTTCCTATCTGTGATCTCTCCAAGAGTTTTATCGTGAAGGGATGTTAGATTTCGTTAAAGACTTGTCAGAATGTAATGAGATTATCAAGTGGTTATTTTTTTTTTTATTCAGTTTGTTTATATGCTGAATTATATTGGCAAATTTTCTTATGTTTAACCGTCCCTGTATCTCTGGGACGAAGTGTACTTCATTGTGGTGGATGATAATTTTCGTGTTTTCCTGTATATAGTTTGCAGGTATTTTATTGAGCATTTTGCATCTATATTCATGAGGGAAATTGGTCTGTAATTCTCTTTCTTTCATGTACCTTTGTGTGGTTTGCATATTAGGATGAATGTAGTCTCATAAAATGAATTTGGCACTGTTGTTTCTGTTTCTCATTCGTGGAATAATTAATGGAGGACTGGCATTAGCTCTTCTTTGAAAGTCTGATAAAATTCTGTGCTAAAACAATCTGTCCCTGGAGCTTGCTTTCTTTTCTTTCTTTCTTTCTTTCTTTCTTTTTTTCTTTCTTTCTTTCTCTCTCTTTCTCTCTCTTTCTTTCTTTTTTTCTTTCTTTCTTTCTCTTTCTGATTGGAAGTCTATTAATGACTGTATCAATTTCCGTAGGGGTTATAGTTCTATTTAAGTTTCTCATCAGACCTTGGTTTAACTTTGATACGGAGTATCTATTGAGAAAATTATCAATAATTTTTTTTCAGTTGTGTTGGGTACAGTTTTTAAAGTAAGATCTAATGTTTCTTTGTATTTCTGGGTGTCTGTTGTTATATGTTCTCCTTATTGTTTCTGATTTCATTTTTTTATAATTTTCAAAAAAAACAGTATTTATTGATTTTGAAAACATTATTTTAAAATGCACTTTCAAAGTTTTTTGGATCTTTTAGTGACAATGCTAATATTTTCACATTTTGTAGATTCTACTTTTTTCATAGCTAAGTAATTATTTATAATACATGGCTATTGTATAAAGAGTTAAACTTGGTACAGGAGAGGTGGATCAGTTGTTATGAGCACTTATTCTTACAGAGGACTGTATTCAACTTCTATTACCCACTTTGTGACTCACAACTACCTTTAACTCTAGTTCCAGAAGATCCATTGTCCTCTGGATCTCTGCTGGGACCAGGCATGCAAATCACACATACAAATAAATAAACAAAAAATTAAATTAAATTAAATTAAATTAAAAGTTACCAAAGTTTACATTTTTAAAATTTTGTCATGAATGCAAAATATATATCACCATGATAATATTTTTTAGAAATTGGTCATTATTTTATTTTATTTTTAAATGTATTTTCTATTGGATATTCTACATATTTACATTTCAGATGTTGTCCCCTTTCCGCAACCCCCCCCCCACCAGGAACTCCCTATCCTGTTCCCCCTCCTGCTGCTTCTATGGTGGTGTGCTCCCACCCATCCACACACCCCTTTCTCCTTTCCTTCAAATTCCCCCACACTGGGGCATTCTGCCTTCACAGGACCAAGGACCTCCTCTCCCACTGATGCCTGACAAAGCCATCCTTCACTGAATATACAGCTTCAAGACTTTTACTATGAAGGGATGATGAATTTTGTCAAATGCTTTCTCAGCATCTAGTGAGATGATCATGTGGTTTTTTTTTTCTTTGAGTTTGTTTATATACTGAATTTACATTGATGGATTTCCATATATTGAACCATCCCTGCATTCCTGTGATAAAACCTACTTGATCATGATGAATAATTGTTTTGATTCGTTCTTGTATTCATTGTGCACAAATTTTATTGAGTATTTTTGTATCAATATTCATAAGGGAGATTGGTCTGAAGTTCTCTTTCTTAGTTGAGTCTGTGTGTGGTTTAGGTATGATCCTAATTGTTTCTTCATAGAATGAATTTGATAGTGTTCCTTATGTTACTATTTTGTGGAATAGTTTGAAGAGAGTTGGTATTAGGTCTTTTTTGGCAGGTCTGATAGAATTCTACACTAAAACCATCCAGACTTGGGCTTTTTGTGGTAGGGAGAATTTTAATGACTGATGCTATTTCTTTAGGATATATGAGACTGCCTAATATCTCTCTAGAAAATTGTCCATTTCATCCAGATTTTCCAGTTTTTTTTTTAAGTATAGGTTTTTATAGTAGGATATGATGATTTTTTGAATTTCCTTGATTTCTGTTGTTATGTCTCCCTTTTCAGTTCTGGTTTTATTAATTTGAATATTATCTCTGTGCCTCTGGTTAGTCTGGCTAAGGTTTTCTCAATCTTGTTGATTTTTTTTTTTTAAAGAATCAGCTCTTGGTTTTGTTGATTCTTTGTATAGTTATTTTTGTTACTACTTTGCTGATTTCAGCCCTGAGTTTGACTATTTCTTGTTGTCTACTCCTCTTGTGTGTATTTGCTTCTGGTTTGCTGTTAGGCTGCTAGTGTATGCTCTCTCCAGTTTATTTTTGGAGGCAGTTGGAGCTCTTAACACTGCTTTCATTGTGTCCCATAAGTTTTCGTAAGATGACCCTTCATTTTCATCAAATTCTATGAAGTCTTTAATATCTTTCTTTATTTCTTCTTTTACCAAGGCATCAATGAGTAGAACATAGTTCAGCTTTCATGGATATGTGGTCTTTCTGTTGCTTTGTTATTATTGAAGACTAGCCATAGTCCATGGTTATCTGTTTAGATGCATGGGATTATTTCAATCTTCTAATATCTGTTTAGGACTGTTTTGTGACCAATTATATGGTCAAGTTTGGAGAAGGTACCATGAGGTGCTGAGAAGAAGGTATTTTCTTTTCTTTTAGGATGAAATGTTCTATAAATATCGGCTAAATCCTTTTGGTTCATGACTTCTGTTAATTTCATTGTGTCTTTCTTTAGTTTCTATGATCAGTCCATTACTGAGAGTGGGGTGTTGAAATCTCCCATTATTATTGTGTGAGGTGTAATGTGTGCTTTGAGCTTTAGTAAAATTTCTTTTTTTGAATATTGATGCCATTGCATTTGGAGCATAGATGTTCAGAACTGAGAATTTATCCTGGTAGATTTTTACTTTTATGAGTATGAAGTATCCGTCCTTTTCTTTTTGATAACGTTTGGTTGAAAGTCAATTTAATTTGATATTACAATGGCTACTCCAGCTAGTTTCTTGGGACAATTTGCTTGGAAATTGTTTTCCAATCTTTTACTTTGAGGCAGTGTCTGTCTTTGTCACTGAGGTGCATTTCATGTATACAGCAAAATTCTGGGTACTGTTTAAATATCCAGTCTGTTAGTCTATGTCTTTTCATTGGGGAACTGAGTCCATTGATGTTAATAGATATTTAGAAAAAGTTGCTTCCTATTATTTTTGTTGTTAGAGATGGAGTTATGTTAGTGTGGTTATCTTCTTTTGGGTTTGTTGAAAGAAAATTACTTTCTTGCTTTTTCTAGCATGTAGTTTTTCTCCTTGTGTTGGAGTTTTCCATTTATTATCATTTGTAGAGCTGGATTTGTGGAAAGTATTGTATAAGTTTTATTTTGTCATTTAATACCTTAGTTTCACCATCATTGGTAATTGAGTGTTTCACTGGGTATAGTAGCCTGCACTGGCATTTTGTTCTCTTAGGGTCTGTATGACATCTGTCCAGGATATTTTGGGTTTTATAGTCCCTGGTGAGAAGTCTGGTGCAATTCTAAAGGTCTGATATTATATATTATATATTACTTACCTTGTCCCCTTACTGCTTTTAATATTTTTTTTTGTATATGTGCAATTGGTGTTTTCATTATTTTACAGGAGAAAGTTTTTCTGGTCCCTTCTATTTGGAGTTCTGAAGGCTTCTTGTATGTTCATGGGCATCTCTTTCTTTAGGTTAGGGCAGTTTTCTTCTATAATTTTGTTGAAGATATTTATTGGTCCTTTAAGTTGGGAATCTTCATTCTGTTCTCTACCTGTTATCCTTAGGTTTGGTCTTCTCACTGTGTCCTGGATTTCCTGTATATTTTGGGTTAGGACTTTTTGCATTTTGCATTTTCTTTGACAGTTGTGTCAATGTTTTCCATGGTATCTTCTGCACCAGATTCTTTCTTCTATCTCTTGTATTCTGTTAGTGATGCTTTCATTTATGACCCCTGATCTTTTCTAGGTTTTCTATCTCCAGGGTAGTATCCCTTTGTGATTTCTTTATTGTTTCTACTTCCATTTTTTAGATCCTGGATGGTTTTCTTCAATTCCTTCATTTGTTTTGTTGTGTTTTCCTATAATTCTTTAAGGGATTTTTGTGTTTCATTTTTAAGGGGTTTTACTTGTGTTCTCCTGTATCTCTTTTAGGGAGTTACTTATGCCGTTCTTAAAGCCTTCTATCATCATCATGAGAAGTCATTTTAAATCTGAATCTTGCTTTTCTGGTGTGATGGGGTATCTAGGACTTACTATGTTGGGTGAACTGGGTTTTATTGATACCAAGTAATCTTGGTTTCTGTTGCTTACATTCTTGCACTTGCCTTTTGACATCTGGTTATATCTAGTACTCAATGCACTCATTGTTTCTGACTGGAGCCTGTGTCTCTGTTTTCTTGATTGTGTCAGAGCTCCTCAAAGTCCAGTTGTCTCTGTTATCCTGCGTTTCAGAGCTCCTGGGAGTCAGGCTGCCTCTGGCATCCTGGAATCCTATGATCCTGGGTGTATTAAAGCTCCTGAGAGTTCAGCTTCCTTTATGATCCTGAGGGTGTTAGAGCTCCTGGGAGTCTAGTGTCCTCTATGATCTTGGGCATGTTAGAGCTCTTGGGAGGCCAGCTTCCTCTGGATATTGTGGGATTGATTGCAGAGGTAGAACCCAAGGTCTTCTCAGTGCACTGGCTCAGATCAGAAGGTATCCATGACAATGGGTCAGGGTATGGTGTCCTTATGGGAGCAAACCAGCTAGGAGTCTGCTGAAGCTGGAATGACCAGTGGGAGGGCTGTTTCTAATTTTGTTAATTTGGATATTGTCTGTCTTTTACTTAGTTTGGTTAAAGATTTGTCTATGTTGTTGATTTTTGAAAAAAAAAACCAAGAAAAACAAAAAAAAAAACAATAAAAGCAATTCTTGTTTTCATTGATTCGTTATCTTGCTTTTTATCATTTCTAATTCATTGATTTGAGCATCAAGTTTGATTGTTTTTCTGATATCTAATTCTCTTAGGTGGTTTTGTTTCTTTTTGATCCAGATCTTTCAGGTCTGAAGTTGCATGTATTAGATCTGTCCAATTTCTTTATCAAGACACTTAGAGCGATGAACTTTCATCACTGTTTTCATTGTCTCCCATAAGTGTGGATATGTTTTGTATTCATTTTCATTGACTTCTAGAAAGTTTTTCATTTATTTCTGTATTTCTTTATTGAGTAGAGAGTTGGTGAATTTCCATGAGTTATAGGTACACTGTTGTTTCCATCGTTATTGCAGTCCAGGTTTAATCCATATTGATCTGATAAAAGACAGGGGATTTCAACTTTTTTGTGTCCATTGAGATTTGTTTTGTGACTGAGTATATGATCAACTTTGGAGAAGATTAGGTAAATTTGATTTACATCTGTTTATTTTATTATTGTTTTCTAGTTCCTTTCAAGGATGACCTACCTACTCATTGATGAGAATGAGGTATTGACGTCTCCCACTATTAATGCATGGGTTTCACTACGTGATTTAAGCTTTAGTAATATTTCTTTTATGGATGTGGGTATCTTTGTATTTGAGGCACAGATAGTAGAATTAAGGCATCATCATGGTGGACTTTTCCTTTAGTGAGTATAATGAGTAAGAAGTGTCCATTCCTATCTCTTTGATGAAATTCTGTTGAAAATCCAGTTTTATTGAATGTTAGAATGGCTACTCAATCTTACTTTTTTTGGTTTCTTTACTCATGAAATTTTCTCACAGTCCTTTATTCTGAATTAATGCTTATATTTGTTCCTGAGGTGATATTTTATGTGCAGCAAAATATAGATCCTGTTTGTGCCTCCATTTTGTTTGCCTGTGTCATTTAACTGAGTAATGGAATTCACTGATGTTGAGAGATATTAACGACAAATGATTGTTAATTCTAGTCATTTTGATATTTCTACTGTGTGTGTGTGTGTGTGTGTGTGTGTGTTTCCATTCTTTGGGTTTTACTATTGTGAAATTATTTATTTCTTGAGTTTTCTTGGGTGTAGTTTACTTTGAGGTAGAGTCTTTCCTCTAGTTTGAAATGTAGGTCCACATTTGTGGTCAGATATTGTTTAAATTTGGTTTTGTGATAAAATATCTTGTTTTCTCCATCTATTGTGATTGAGAGTTTTCCTGGGTACAGTGGTCTGGAATAGCATCTATGGTCTCTTCAAGACTGTCATAGATCTCCTCTGGTTATTATGACTTTTATAGTCTCTGTTGAGTTGTCGATGTAACTGTTGTAGGTCTGCTTTTATATTTTACTTGGCCTTTTCCCTTGCAACTTTTAATATTCTTTCTGTTTTGTATATTTAGTGTTTTGATTGTTATGTGGCAGGAGGATTTTCTTTTCTAGTCCAATATATTAAGTATTCTGTTAGCTTCATGTATTTTTACAGTTATCTCTTTTTTTTTTAGGTAGGGAAAATTTTTCTATAATTTTATTGAAAATATTTCTGGGCTTAGAGCTGGAAATTTCCTTCTTCTAGTCTGATTATTCTTACATTTGTTCTTACATCATCTCCCAGATTTCCTGAATATTTTGTTCCAGAGACTTTTTATATTTAACATTTTCTTTGACAGATGTATAGATTTTTTTCTATAATGTCTTCTGTGCCTGATATTCTTTCTTCTATATCTTATATTCTGTTGGCGATGATGGTCTCTATAGTTCACATTCTCTTACCTAGGTTTTCCATCTTCAGAATTTCAATTTATGTTTGCTTTATTGTTTCTATTTTCATTTTCTTTTGTTTTTTTTGGGGGGGGGTGTTTTGTTTTGTTTTTCAAGATAGGGTTTCTCTGTATAGCCCTGGCTGTCCTGGAACTCACTCTGTAGACCAGGCTGGCCTTGAACTCAGAAATCAGCCTGCCTCTGCCTCCCATGTGCTGGGATTAAAGGTGTGCGCCACCACCGCCCTGCGTTCTATTTTTATTTTCATGTCTTCAATTTCATTCACTAGCTTTATTGTATTTTCCTGTTTTTCTGGAAGGAATTTCTTTCCTCTTTAAAGGTTTCTATTATCTTCATCAGATTGAATTGAAGGTCACTTTTCTAATGCTTCAGTTGTCTTAGGATATCTCAGTTTTCTGTAGTAGGATAGACAGGCTCTGGAGGTGCCTTATTGCCCTGTCTGTTGTTAATTGTGTTCTTATCCTGGACTTTAGCCTTATGGTTGTTGCTGGTGCCGGCAGGCTTCTGGGAATAGAGGCATAGGGGACTAGGTATAAATTACAGCTGTTAGGTGTGTTTGAGGTTTTTGGTTGGCAGGGGATTGAGTAGAATATGTCACACCTTGACATCTCTGGTACAAGCAGGTCTGGCACTATGTCAGAGTTTTCTCATCCCCATGGGAAGGTCAACTGGCATTTTCACTGTTTGTCTATCGTTTAGGTGAATATATTGTTTAAATATCAAGTGTGAAACTTTCTGTCATTTCTAGGAGGCATTATGTCCAAGAAGGTATCTAGGCCCTATGGATTTAAACTGTGTCATTTCTTGCCCAGTGTCCCACAAGCCTTAGGGATAAGAGTTGAACACCCTATGGTCGCTTATTTTTTGCATTTTGACCAGATGTGAATTTCTGTGATAGTCACCACCTGTTACAAAAAACAATCTCCTTTGATATAAGGAGAGAGCTACACTTATCTGCAGATATAAGAATAAATTCTTAAAATACATTTGAAAATCATACATGTTAAGGAAAGTACACTAGTCGGCTCTCCTTTAAGTTCTAAATCTTTTCATCCATTGGTTGTTGGCTAAGTTTACAGGGTCATGCACAATATTTAGAGTATTAGAATACCAAACTGTACAAAGTGATGTTAGTAAACAATAATATAAAAAAATTAATACCTGTGTGGTGGTTTCAATAACAATGTTCAACATAGATTCATATGCCTGAATATTTGGTACGTAGTTGGTGAAAGTGCTTGGTAAGAATTAGGGGGCATTGCATGATTGTAAAGATATATATTGAGGAAAGTTTTGAGGTTTCAAAGAACTAATATCATTTGCAGTATATTCTTTGCATCCTGCTTTGCAGTTTGAAATGTGAGTTCTCAGCTGTTTTTTCTGCCATGCCTTTGCTCCATCATCATGGACTCTAATCAGTCTGGAGTCATAGCCCTAGTAACCCTCCTCCCCCCTTTTTTAAATAATTGCCATGATCATAGTGATAGTAAAATAATTAATACAACCAGTTTTGTGCTGGTTTTCTCTTATTCTATTATTCAAAGATTAGTCAAATGATATAGCATTTTAAAAATGTCTAATTACCTTCTGTAATTCTTTTTCCTTTTCTGTGCAATGTGCAAGATGAAACTAAAGGCTTTGCTTATGCTAGGCAACAACTCTACCAATGTGCCCCATCCAGGCCCATATCTTCAGAATAAGCCCAATTTTTCTTCTATTTTTCTCTGGTTTCTGTGCAATAATACTTTGTATGGTCAGTGGATGCCCCTATATTAACATTCAATGCCATTTTCCTTGGTTTTATGTCAGTCCTGTAACTTCCACCATTTGTTTTCACACTCTCTAAATGTAACCCATTTGAACTCTTGATGGCTGCTCTGATATATTCCTGGTCCAGGCATTTCTTTTTACTACATTTGGAAACTATCTACTCACTGAGGGGAGATCAGAAACTCTATTACTGATCATGAGTTTGGGGACCTAAATTCAAATACAGAATTCATTAATACTCAGTCATTAGTTGATGGAACACCCTGAGCATCATTGTTAGCGCTCTAAATAGTATCACAAACATGTACCGGGCAGGATATCGTAATTTTCTATATAGAAATTTTAGGATAAAATAAATGTAGAATGAAAGACAACTGACTAAGTCATAAGGTATTAAACTTCACAATTTTAATAGACAGAGGACCAGTCACTTTATAACATCACTTGTATGAGGTGTTGAGGATTTTGGGTAATGCTGCTTGTGGCTGCCTCTGGTGAGCCTATTTGATAATATGGTTTGTACGTATGTCAGGCAGCCAGAGGGCTTCTGTCGCTTGTCATTTTCTCTAATAAAGGGAGAAGAGAACATACAATGGATTTCTGATTTGACTTTTCAAGATGTACTGCAACTCTGCAGGTGTCAACCTGTAAATGCATTATAAAAGAGAATAGAAAGCCCTTTTCATATCCCTGCTTTTAATTTACTCACACTAATATAATCCCAGCAAATAGGATAGACCTTCAGCACAAAAGTGTGCTTTTGCCTATAAAAGTCTAATATCTACGTTTGTTATGCACCTTTATATGGTTTATGTGGAAAGTTGGAGATGTTTACCACAAACTGATAAAAGACTTGTCTTTATGGATGCTTGATTTATAAAGTTTCATTCCATAACGATTATGTGATTTTTAAAAAATTTAATTGTTCTTCTTTGCCAAGAAACTTGCAATTATTTTAGTCCATCAAATAATTTGTCTCTGAGAAGTATGCCTTTATAATAAGCCTATCATTAGGATAATACATATTTAAAGAAAACTGGTAATAAATAACATTTCAAAGCACATTTCTAGACATTGAATGATGTACATATTGCTTTGTCTGCTGTGTTTGACGATTACGTCTTCCATTTTTCAAGCTCTCCTGTAGTGCTGGTGGAGGGATAAATGAGAACTGACCTGTTTTGAAATCTTCTTCCTCTGATAAAATTTTTTTTGCAGGTGCAAAGGGATTTGGCACACACACGGTCATTCATTTGCAAATATAAAGTCACCCACTTGAAAGCCTGTTCACTGAGAAAAGCAGTCTATCACACAAGATCAAGAGTACTTTTTATAGACTCACAAACATCTCTCTTTATGTACATACATAAAAGAGTTGATAAGAATAGAATTTCTCTCACTGGGAAAAGTCCCTTAAGTATAAATACCCTGTTCTATGAAATTTATTGATCATAAAGAAGAAATGTTCTTGCCAAAGTACTGCACAGTGACTCAGCCTTCATTAAAATGCAACATGTGCGTGGCTCCATGCTGCTGAGAATCTCTCCTGAGTGTTTTTCACAAAAAAAATCAGTTCTGACGAAATTTTAATGAGGAAATTTGTTACATTCGTATATCTCTTGAAGGTAGCCCCTTGGATGTCTCCAGGGATACTAGGTGCAGAAGGAAGGGGCTGGCTTTGTTCAAGGTCCCAGTCTGTCTAAGGGTGGACTTTGTCAAGCTTAGCAGCAAGCATCATACACACTGTACCATTGTTGGGCCAGAGTTATAGGTCAGGAATCAGTGTGACCACCAGTCCTATTCTATTACATTAAAAATTGAAGAAAAATTTTCATTTTCTGACTGAAATTCCACTTCCCCTTTATTCTAACACTTCCCTTTCTCTATTACTGAGAAGGAGCTAAATTTGCAACTGTTGGATTTCCTACTTCCTTCTTTTTGATTGATGACTTTTTTGAAATTAAACAAGTGTTAAACAATGGAACCTTAATTTTCCTGCTCAAGAAAAGACAAACAGAGAATAGTAAAATTTTAAAATTAAAACTGTTGATGTATAAAATTAATATGGTGAATGGTCACTTATATATTGCATTAAATATTAAATTATTTGAAATCTGAGCCTATTTTCTACTTAGGGTGATCTTCAGAGATGAAATAAATGAGGGTATTTTTGTGTGTCAGGACTTTTTTTAATTTTTAATTCTTTATCTAAATTTCAAATAAGGAACACTCATTAGCTTGAAGGTGAATATTATTATTATTGGATTATTCTATGAAATTGCATTCAAATATGAGACAATGACTCTGGTTTTTCTTTGAATTATTTCACTACTTTTATGTCTTTGTTTTAAAAATATTAATACATCAAATGTAGTTAGTTTTCATCACTCGACTAATTTTTCTGTCAAGTAGACAATTTATGTTCACCGTTAGTATGTTTTCTCACATACTGAGGCTGCAGCAAATTTAGATAAGATACAACATTGATATATCTTTTGACAGACATGTTACTAAAATGACTTCAGCCTTGCTACTGAACCAACCCTCTTTAAATCCTGAATTGTTTTGTCATATTGGACATTTCTAACATCAGAACTGTTTATATTCTCATAGTATGCTATGAAAAGCAAAATAAATAGTTACTGATGTTCTGGAGAGATGTTTCAGTGCTTTAAAGCCCTTGATCTTAAAGAAGAACTGGGTTAAATTCCTTACCACAGACTGGGTATCTCACAGTGAATGTTCTTCCACATCTACAGCCTCTACTGGCTTCTCAGGAGCACACTCAGACATAGATACACAGATATAGATACATGGGCATAGATATTTATTAAATAAATAAATATAATTAGACAAAAAAATATTGAAAGGTTAGGAACTGAGCCTCAAATGTTGTCTAAGTTTCATAGTTTTAATATTTTCAATTTTTGTCAGTAGCATTAGATTTATATTGATTGGCTATGAATGCATCCATCTTTATAAATTATACTAAGAAGACTGGATATTTGTTATTTTTTATTACAAATGTAATACAAATGTACAATGTTATTTTAGTAACAATGGAAATGAAGACAGATTATTTTGAAAATGTATGTATTTTTAAAGACATAAATTTAAAAATAAAGATTAAACATGGTGAAGATAGATTATTGAATTTTCAAGATTCAATGGTTTGCAAAATTCTCAATGGCCATAGACAAGCTGCCATTTTTATGGAAATTAATTTAGCTACTAAATTTCAATCAACATTATAAATTATAACTATTCACATTGTTTAGGATATTTCTTGATAAAATAGTTTTTCAGTTTCTTTTAAATTTAAACCACACCTAATATACAACATTATAATTCTTTAAGTGTGTGTTTTATACTAATATATTATTTTGTGTAATAGACTCTCTGTCAGTGGTTCATTAAAGTTGTCTTATAGACGTATACAATAAAATTAAAGCACAAAAAAGTAATTCAATACTGTCAACTTGCAGTTCTAATGTGAGCAGGACTTCCTCTCTGCCCTTTGTTGTACTTACATACAGCTCACCATCACTGCTGTTGCTAATTCTTCTCATGACTTTCCTCTACATTTGGAGAACTGGCACATTTGAGCATGAACTAAGAACATTTAGTCTTATTCACAAAGAAGCTATCATGACTCTGGTAAAAAACTACATCTCCCATGCCTGTGATATCACATACAAGTCTCATCTCTGAGGTAAGCAATACAGAGGGAAGAACAGAGCACTATTCAACTTGTAATCATTGCCTGAGATAGTAACTGTCTTAAGTGGTAAAAAATTACTGGCAGTGCTTTCTGGAGCCATTAGGAGCTCTCTGCACCCTGGAGTGCTGTAAGCCATAAAAGCGGAGTGGAGACAAACACACCCTGGGGTGTCATAAGCCACGAAGCACAGATGTGTTCACCCCTATTATGATAACCATTGCTTAGAGAAATGCTGGTTTTAGTGGAAGAAGACAAAGAAGGAAAATGCATTTTTTTTCTATTCCATAAAGATACAGCACTTAATCTCATAAAAAAATGTGTGCAGCAACAGAACTAGGAAATTTTATATAGATGCACCTATTTTTTGGATATTCTTTCCAATTTTTCTAAAGGAAATTCAAGAAGATGAGTAAAGTACATCAAAATTTTATCTTCAGCATAGGGAGTTTTAAAAGTCATTTACCAAGTAAGTATAACCAGGCTTAGTTACCTTCTACTTACAAAGGAATGAAGAAGAAAAAGACTTCTGTTGTTAACTTTCAGTGTGTAATAGACTAAGTCTGATATTTCTAAATCAAACACAAAACCAGAACATTGGGAAACTTAATTCTCACTCTGATGTGCTATTCTGATGGCTTTACAAATGTGATGTGTTGTTCAGATGGCATTAGAAATCTGCCAGTTTTGTCATAGTCAGTACTATTAGCACACAGGTCTGAAGCTGACATAAGCCCAGTTTCCAAATAATGGAGACCCAGAAGCTATTGACTTCTTCTCCCTGTCTCCCTGGGGGTTTTGGAGTGTTTTGTTGTTGAAGTAGTTTTTTCTTTTTTCCGTATCGTGTCTGTTAGGATGTTTTCCTACCTCTTCTTGCTCCTGTCTTTCTTTCTGAGTTTCACTTGCTGTGGATTATGATGTTTATGCAGAAGATGGTAGTTACTTCAACAGATGTGGCCATCGAGTTTAGTTGATGGGAATGGCTGTGACTAGGTATTTCTTAAACAGATGTGTAGAGGCTCAGAAAGAACTACAGAACTGAAGACCATCATATTGACAGCCACAAAGGGATTAAAAAATATTTTAAAATACCTGGAAGTCTTTTCTTCTTCTTTATGATGTACTTAAATTACAATATGATGTCTCAGACTTATTTGGCAACTTTTTAAATGACAAAGAGTACAATACTAGAATGATTTCCCAAGAATCTCCACAAAACATTTTAAACATTGTTTTTTAGTGTTGTGTTGTTCATGCATTATCGAGTCCTATCAGTTTATTGACATGAGAGAATCACAGTAAAAGCATCTAGCTAGACCACAGAATGGGTAAACTGTTTATTTAAAGAAACAAACACCCAGGCTTCCTCTCAGGGGCAGTTAGCAGCTACCTGCTGGAAAAGTCTTCTACGTTTTATGGGAATGGGAAGTGACAAAAGGAAGGGTAATCCTCAGACCAGCCTCTGCATGAGGGACTTTTATCTGTTGTAGACTGTTTGAGTTAGTCAGGAACTAAATGCCTTTTCCCCAAGGTAGTTGATTATTGTGAATAGATGAGAGAAGTAAGTAGTATTATTTCCTGACAAATAGCAAATTGCATTATGCTATTTCTGAGCAATAGTGACCTTAGGCTTCAGTTTCTTATGTCAGAGTCATGCTTGAGATAGACATTATTGGCAGCATTCACAGTTTAGGGGGTCTGCTTTGTACCTAACCAGATAAACTGTACCTCCCAAATCATGCAGAACTAGAGTTCTAAGACACACCTTTTATTTTTCTTTGCTTTTCCCTTTTCCTTAATTTGTTTTGTCTTTCCTCCCCGAACCCCAGTCTTCTCCCTCCCTCTCTCCCTACTGGTAATTGAATTGCATGTCTCACATATGCTACGGCAACATTTTATCACTGAAGCACCTCTTCGCTTTACTTTTGTAAATATTTAGAACTTTTATTTAGAAGATTTCAATGTAAAAAAAAAAAACCACAAGAAACACTCAGTGATACGTGAACTCACTCTATGGATCGAGGAAGATATCTTTCATTACAAAGATCAACAGAGGTTTCTCATTGGATTTGCTATAGGTATGAATGTCAAAATAAATTTTCCCTTTATAGCTTCAGCTTGCTTCCACTAACAATCAACATAAAGATGAACAAATGGAAAAACTTTCAGTCCTATTAAATTCAAGGAGGAAACAAGGTCACAGGGCAAATATTCAATTAAACTAAATTAAGTTAAGTGAAAATTGCCCTCAGTGGCTAAGGTGATATCTCAGTCACTAAAATGTCTGCTGAAGAAACAAGAAGTCATGGATTTGGACATATCCCCAGCATCTGCATAAAAAGTCTCACAATCTGCTTCTACAACCTCTGATCTATGATGACACAGACTAAGATTATCTCTGAAACCCACTGACTATCAAGACAATTTAAATTGATGAAATTCTGGTTCAGCAAGACACCCTGACTCAAAAAATAAAGTAGAGATAATTTCAGGAAAACGCTAGATAGATGACCTTTGGCCTCCAAACATAGCTCATATATTCACATGCTCATATTCACATTAACACATATATGCAAGTGCTATGAGTACTGTTTTTCTAGACAAGCTTCTACCTTCTTAAGGTATTGAGCTCTGCTCCCATGCATAGGATTATCTCAGCTAGGTTTTCTGGAAGTTCAACCTTCCTAGGGAAGGGGCTAGATCACAGAAACAGATACACATGGAAAGACACAGATATGTGGATAAGTATGCAAAAGGAAATAAAAAATTTTCGGTTCTATCTATGTGAATATGGAAAAGCTCTTATTCATATGGGTAAAGTTTTCCACTGTGGCATGATGAGGAGCAAGCACTCATAACACATGGCCTGTGCTTTGTAAGCAAACTGATAAACTCTTTGGTTTTTCAGAATGCACTTTGATAAAATCATCTTTCTATTTTTCTTGTTGAGACCTTAGGAGAAAGGATACGTGTTATTTAAGTCTCCTCATGGAAATACATTTTGTCAATAAAAATAACACTGCACACACACACACACACACACACACACACACACACATACACACACACACACACACACACACACACACACACACACCAGTCACAATCACACACAGATGGGTCAGAAAGATGGATCATAGCATACTGCCCCACATATTTTTTAATAGAAATCACTATAAAATCTGAACTGCAACTCATGAATTTCAGTAGGCTTTGGATGTCTGAGAGTTTCAAATTTTGTCTCTGTAACAAAACAATGTGTAATTAAATTATAATATTAAAAAATAAAAAATATATTTTTAAAGAATTTTGGATGTATAGCACTAGGTACTCATAGAAGACTCAACCCTTTTTGTGAGTTTTGTCTTCAGAATTTCAACCTGTTTCTCACACTAAATGAAGGAGAAAGAGTCTTACATGCATCTAGTAGAGAGAAGAATACAGGAACAATTTTAACATACAAAATAAAATGATATTGTGTGCAGGGATAAAGAGGCAGCTTGCTAAGGGTACTCACTGCTGATGCAGAGGACCAGGATTTGGTTCCCAGCACCCAATTTGTAATTTACAATCACCTGTAACTCTAGTTTCATAGAATCTCACTTCTTTTTCTGTTCTTAGCAAACACTATGTATATGACACACTTACATACATGTCAGCAAATCACTAATAGACAGAAAATCTAATTAAATGATTATATTTAAAAAAAAACTGGAAAATCAATTGTTACACTCTTTGCCTAGGAAGATCATTTGTCTGAATCCCAGCTTCCCTCAGTAGCATGTAGTTCTTTGTGTAAGGCTGAGGTCTTGTGTGCTTTTCCTCATTCAGTTCACCGTATACATTTGTGTTGTCCTTGTCCAAATGGTTAGCCTTAAATATGCATATACAAGTAAGATTATACAGACTAAGTAGGTCTCATATTTGAACACAGATATATGAAAGTTATAATTAACAGTTATATAACATAGGGAGAGGATCAAGGCAGAGTAAAAGATATGGTTAGGAAGGAAGAGAAAGTGGGAGAAATGAAATTCAGCTATACTCTCAAATATAAAAATAATTGTATTAGTTTCCAAATTATACAATTGCAAGGGAATTTATAGTTGGAGATTTCAGCACCCTTCTATCAGAAATGAAGAGTTCTAAGTCAGAAAAGCATTAAGTATTTAGTTGAATCCAATACTGAACTGATTATAGATTATTCATCAAAAGTAGGATATATATTCTTTTCAAACTTACTTGGAAGATTCATCATATGAGACTAAATATTAAGCCACTAAACTACCTCAATCTTACAGTGTCAAACCACACCAGAGCAGAGTAACAGAATGGCAACTCTAAAATACTCAAATTCATGAAGATTAACCTAAAATTTCTAAACATCCAAGTCAACTAAGATATTGAACCAAAATCCATTACCTCCCAAAATAGAGTAAAATTTTTCCAAGATAGGCACACTATTGAATTCTGTCAAACGCTTGGGGAAGGAACTTGTCAATTCTCAACAATTTCTTTCAAGGTACACAAACAGAGGAAGTAATGCTTAGCATTCTTTTGAGTTAGTATTGCTTTAATTACAAAAATTTATAATAAAATCGATCTAAATGTCAATATGCTGGGAACAGAAATGAATAATACATTAAAAGAAATACTAAATTCAACCAAGTGAGACTTATCCTGAAAGAATCCTGAAGGCTATTTCAATACTAGAAGCCCATGTAATATATCACTTCAAAATCTCTAACCAGAAAAGTCACAAGATTACCTACACAAAGACAGAAAGAAGAAATTGATAAAAATCAAGTACCTAATTATAGCTAAAATTTTTCATGAAGCTAAAAGTTGTTGGGAATTCCTTGACTTCAAGGAAGATATCCATGAAAGCCCCGACTAAATTCATATATATTCACAAGAGAACAGAGACTTCCCAGTAAGAACAAGAAGAACCATAGTACTCCATGGCACTCTTTTTTAAGAGCGCTCTGAATGGCACTGTTAATTAAGTAGCATGAGAAATGTAAATAAAAGCAGGCTCATTGATAAGATTGTGGCCAGAATTTGGGTCAAAATGAAGAAACAGTTAGATGGTTGGATATTAATATTCTATGGCTCCTGGTTTGGGGGTCTTTTTCTATTCTCACTTGACACCTTGGCCTGCTATTCATTTTCTTATGAAAATGTTCAATGACGAATTCTATCACTAGCTCTTTCCATCCTCCATACCTCACAAATTTACCACTATTGTTGACCTTTGTGCTTATGAAGTCAGATGGAAGATACATAGAGCCTTAATACTTTCTCTTCAAATTATAAATTCTTCACCGCTTTCTTTATTAATGCTAAAGTGGAGGAAAGAAGACATAAATTAAACAACCCAAGTGTTCAGTCAACATCTTAGTGCTACATACTGTGTTCTGGGCACTGGTGAGGAAAATAACAGCTGCAAACTTAACCAAGGAGTTGAAGGCTAATGAGAAGTCACCCCAGAAGAGAACAAAATCTATGGAAGGAGACCCAGTGGGTTTGATCTCCCTTTCTTAGTTTCATTGATTTTTGGATGAACTGTCTTCTGAGAAAAACCCATGAGAGAGTTGTTTGTTTTTCCCTTTGATAAAAGGCTCACTCTAAGTTTTGTTTTGTCTCTACTGTACAAATTTGAAGATTTTCTTTGTGAATTTTGCATGCTAGTTATTTCAGCAGTATGATAAATGTGGTATTTCACAATTTGGCAAAAGAAATTCTACCAATGTAATTACATTAAAATTTTCAAGATGAGATAAAACAACTGGATTTATCCAATTAAAGAAAGTGAGCAAGTGAGGACAGAGGTCAGATGATGCAGCCAGAAGCCAGAGGACCTTGGACCACTAAAAATTGCAAGAGGAGAAGAAAGAGTCTCCCTTAGCATAGTTTTTAAACTTAAAAAATTATTCATTCAAAGTTCATACATGTGTTAAAATGCATTTTGCACTCACACACTTACCCCTCCTGTTCTCTAAGACTTCCAAGGGCGCCCTTCACATCTTCCTTTTGCTTTTATTTTTTTTTTTTTGTGAAAAATTGTTTGCTTAGTTGTTTATTTTTTGATCGATTTTTAACCTTCTGTGTGCAGACAGTTCTGCTCAGGTGTATGGAGGCCTTGGGTCATCTAATGGGTCACACAGAACTCATGAGTAATCACACCTCTATATAAAAGTAACTTTTCCATATACAACATTTATCAACTGCTTAAATATCCTCAGTTATGATTAAGACCTCAGGATCCATGTCATACCAAGAGAAAAGCGTTTCATACCCTTCTTCTCTTTTTCGCAGATCTTGTGTTCTTGCCACCCTCTCTTCTATAATCTTCCTTAGGCCTTAAGGGGCAGATGTTATAGAGGTATTCCATCTATAACTGAACACCTAAAGTCACAAATTCTCAGCACTCTGTAACACTGACACTTCTCAGCATTAACTACTGCTCAGTGTGGTAAGAAGCTCTCTGACCAAGGTTGACAGCATCACAAATCTATTATTGAAAATGTAACTATTTAGAAGGTAACTATTAACAACAATAGGGCATATACATGTGCATATATAATATGTTCATTATATATTATAATGATATTATCATTAAAATTATAAGTAATATGCATATATACTTTATATATGTATATATATGTATATATATATGTATATACTTTATATATATGTATACATATATAATATGTTTGTGTACGTGTATGTGTGTGCATAATCAATGGGCTCTCTCCTAGGACTATGTCTTCTTCTCTATGAGTTTTGACAATGATTTTAGTTTAAAATGAATTCCCTTAAATCCAGTCTGCTGGTTCTACTCTTGCCGTTATTTTACCAACAGACATACCTTGTCTAGCAGGTTAGTATACTACCATGTATATATTTCATTATTGGATAAAAATATTAATGTCTTTTCTTTTCCAGTAGACTACATAATGTATTATGGCATTTCAAAAGCTAAGTAGCAGGGAATTTTCTGATCAGTTCAAGATTTAATTAACGATGTCGTGCACCAAAGTATGTGGTATTAGCACAACTGAGGCTGTGACAATTTTATTGAGAACAATCATACCTTTTATGGCCTTATTAGAAACAGAATATAATGGCAATTTCTAAGATCAATTCAGTTGTAGTTGTCAGGATACAATGACATTTGCAAATTATACAGGGTACACAAATTTATTGTCCAAGGCAAATTATCTTCTAACGTTTCTGTGCTTTCTTGACTACTAAGAGAACATACAGAGAAGCATAAAGACTGAATGCTTCAGTATCCGAGGGACTGCATCAGTCTCTCAGGACCTGGAAGACATATTGTGCTACAGGAGGAACAGACTCTATCCTGAAAAACCTGTGACACATGCCTCTCAAAGTAGCTCGGCCGAACCAACTCCAAGGGTCACCACAACTTTCTAAACAGAAGCTGCAAACAACTCAAGGATCATGACCCTTGGGCTAACAATCGTATGTACATATTTACCACTAATGGTTACATATAGGATATTCTTCTGGGAAATAACATTAACTATTTTAAGGATACAAGATAAGGTAACTGTTCTAAGTATGCTTAGGACTTTCTTTCGTAAATTAGTTAAACATTAATTTAGTGGCTCTTGACTTAAGGCCATTGTTTCTGCCGTTTAGAGACTATGAGGTCAGATAAGGCGTGTAGACTTCAAATAACTCAAAAGCTGGTCCTCGATATTATTGATACCTTTTTGTGTTTTAACCGTCACTTACAGATTTTGTGACTTGGCAAATATTTATTGGTTTCCTTTATATGCAAGACCCTACATAAGGCACTTAGAATGTGAGCACAGTTGTGTTTGCTCCTTCAAAGGAGAATATAAAGAAGAGACTTGTGTTTTAACAGTTGCAAGGGATTAGTGGAAAACAAACAAGGAAGCATTAGAGTAGAAAATACTCGTTTTGGGAACGTAAGATTTTATGGAAAATAAAACAGTTAGATGGAAGCTGATGGTTTTATGGTTAGTCAGAACAAGTAAAAATCAGATTGTACTGATGTTAGTGAGGATAAGATAAACAAACTTAATTACAAACCAAAATTTATCTTGAATTGCAAGTTAAATTTTCATTCATATGAAGTCAATACTGAGAAAACATCAAATCAAAAAGTTGGAGTCTTAATGAGAAGGAGGCAGAAATCTCGGTGTTTTCAGTGAGAAAAAGAAAAGTATAATAGCTAGGCAAGCGTGTACTCATTATCCTGCAACAATTTTGACCTAGCAGCTCTGGAGAAAGAGCTTCTAAACTGAGGACTGTCTGAGTTCATCAATGACACATCTTACCTTGCTAAAGTTTTCAAGTCAGTCTGTGGCTATAAGACAACAAAATAGAATCTAAGATATAAATTGACCTATAAAAGAAAAAAAATAGTCTTTAAATTATAGAATAGGAGGTGTAAGCAAGAGATGTGCGGGAGAGTAATACTTTATTTAATAACTGGTTACGGCATCTGATAGTCTCAGATGGATGAAACAATGTCTAGATGAGAGTTTGTCACCATCTTGTAGTGTTGAGATTATATGGAAAGGTTATCTCACTGTCACAAGTTTTGTTTCTGGTTAACAGTAATATCAAAGTGGTGTCAGGTTATATCCAGTTGTGCTTTTTAGGCTCTGCAGAAAAATTCTAAAATATTGCCAATGAGGAGATAGCAACAGTTGGAGATGTAGATTATTTCTGTCACAGAGATGCTATTTTAGAACCCTTCCTGCTGGCAAGATTCAGGTATTGTACATTATAACACCAAGATAGGTTGAGTAGTCATTAGACACAATTCCTCAAGGCAAAGGTGATGCATTTGGTTGTGTTGCCAGTAAATACTACCAGTCTTTTTGGTAGATCTTTGATCCTCATACATTTATAATAATTGTTGGCATTGTAAATGTATAGCTTCCCAGATCAGAGACAAAGTGGACAAATTCTATAAAATATAAAATAGCAAATTTTATATTCTTTACAGATTAAAAAGAACCCAGATGTCGCACGACAGAAGAATGGATACAGAAAATGTAGCTCATTTACACAATGAAATACTACTGAGCTACTAAGAATGAGAACATCCTGAGTTTTGCAAGAAAATAGATGAAACTAGAAAATATCCCATGTGACGTAGCTCAGAACCAAAAGGACATGTATGGTATGTACTCACTAGTAAGTAGATATTCGTCAATAAAAAAGTACAGAATACACAAGATACAGTTCACAGAACTCAAAAAGGCCAACAAGGTGAAAGGGCCCAAGTGTGGATGCCTCAGTCCCACTTGGGGGGTCGGGAGAAAAAATCAATCACAAAGGGGGAAAGTGCACTGGGGGTCGAGACAGGAGAGGGAACCTGATCTAGTATTGGCTGAAGGAAAATGACTGAAGCACTGAGAGACAGCACAAAGAATGGAAACAGGCAACCTAGGGAGGTTGGGGAGACCCTCCAGAATGCAGCAGAGTCATGGGAGGTGAGAGACTCTGAAGACTCAAAGAGAGGGAACTTAGATAAAATGCCCAACAGTAGGGAAAGTGAAGTTATAGAGCCCACCTCCAACAGAAAGACAGGGCATCAGATGAGGGAGGGGGTTGTTATCCCACAGTCAAAATTCTGACCCGTAATTGTTCCTGTCTGAAAGAACTGCAGGGATGGAAATGGAGAGGAGTCTGAAGAATGAAGGTCCAGCAACAGGCCCAAGGTGGAATCCAGCTCAAGAGGAGGTCTCAAGGCCTGATACTATTACTGAGTCTATGAAGCATTCACAAAAAGGACCTATCATCACTACCCTCTGGAATATCCAACAAGCAGCCTAAAGTCTCAGATGCAGATATTTGCACTCAACCAATGAACAGAAGCTGCTGAAACCTGTGGTTGAATTAGGGAAAACTGGAAGAAGCTGAGGAGGAGGGCAACCCTGTAGGAGGACCAGCAGTCTAAATAAACCTGGATCCCTGAGATCTCTCAAACACTGGACCACCAACCAGGCAGCATACACCAGTTGATATGAGGCCCCCAACACATATACAGCAGAGAACTGCTGGGGCTGAGTTTAGTCAGAGAGGAGGCACCTAACCCTCAAGAGATTGGAGACCTCAGGGAGGTTAGAGGTCTGGTGGGGTGGTGGTTGGGGGATGAGGATATCCTCGTGCAGACAGGGGGCAGGTATGGGATGTGGAACAGGTGGATGGTGGACCAGGAGGGGAATAAAATTTGGAGTTGAAAATAAATTAATTAATTAAAAAAGAAAAGAATATTAAGTCTATGTAAACCCTTCTGCAATATCTTTAGCCATTATCAAGAATTAAATAGACATGTTCAGCAAAAGAATTTGCAGTAATACATTATACCTCCTCTGTAGTCCTTTTTAAATGATGACATACATTATTCATTCATGTTTTACCAGTGAAAATCAGGAAGGAATTACTGGAAAAAAATTAGAGTCACATTTAAGGAAGTGTTTTGTTATTATTTTCTACTAATAATAGAGTCAATGAAAATTTAATGTCAGTGAAGTGACTTGGAATGTCCTGGATTTGACACCGTGTTGCATGTTAAACAATTAAGCTTACTCCAGAGTGAAAGCTGAACTTTGTCTTCAGCTATGACCGCTCTCTTCTGATGTGTGCTGCCTGGCATTTTATTATTTTTTTTAACCTGTAATCTTTGGCCACTGAATTAGTTAGCAATATGACTTGTGATGGGTTTTGAGTGGGTCATTGTAACTTCCATCTCTGGACTAAAAGCATGGGCCCATGATTAGAAGTACTGATTATGGCAAATGCTGACACTCCAGTGTAGCAGCTTTTTCCGTATTTTAGCCCACATTTTTTCTCATTCTATGTGTACAACATATTGTAGTCAGAAAGCACCAAATTATCCATGCCTTCCTAGAAGGAAGACAACAGGACTTTCTTGTATTTTGGAGTCCTTTTGTACTCTGCCTTATCTACTCTTTTATATCAGCAGATTAAAATTGGTGCATTTCCTATAATAAACAAGAACCTTAAGTGTTAATATAAAGACTTTCAGTGACATGACTGCAAGTTTCTTTATTGGATTGCCAATATAGAATCTGGTAATGGGCATTCTTCAAAATTGCAATTAGTATCATAGATTAATGCTCTCTTGTACAAGGCATTCCTTGGTCATTTAATATATTAATATTAGGTAAAGAAACTAGAAAAAGAAGAGAAGCAAGCACACACACACACACACACACACACACACATATATGCTCATATATAACATAATAATTATTGTGTATGCACACATTCTATGTAGTAGTTTATGCTTGTTTCAAATCTCCTTTCTACCCTTTCAAATACATAAGTCCTCTTTACCACTCACTAACTTCCTTTTCATACTAATCCTACTCCAACCGAATTCATATGAACCATGTGTGGCTTCTCACAGCTCTCCCTAAGGCTTTATTGTCAAACTATAAAGATCATTTCACATGACCAAATTAGAGTAGCCAAGTTTTCCTTTGAGAACTTTCTGCTACAGCATTTGAGGAAAACTCTTCCTTTACTGAGGCTAGTGCACGTATTTGTCATTGCTGTTAGCCACCTACTCACCTTGCTTTCAACATGAAGAAGGACTATTTTTTTAGGTTGAAGATCACAAATTGAAAACAAAGGTCGATAAGCTGAGGCAGATTCAATAGTTTGGTTTTTTATTCTGAGGTTGAACCAGATGTGCTTTATAAATATCTTATCACACATTCTGTTCTCATTATGCATTTTGTTAGAATAGATCCAAGGATTTCAATCCCGTATCATAAACACATGCAGTCACCAGTTTTATTTACAATCATTTAACAAACACTCAAACACATGTGTTACATGCATACATGTATAAATGATGCCCAGATTGAGAAATGTGATAGTAACACATGGGATCATAAATCCTTGAATATCAAAGAACTGTCCCTGTCTAGATCGAATAACTTAGTTAGATAATATGCCAAGCAAGTACTTATTATTACATGTATTTTACCAATAATTCTTTTTATGTCTCTTCAAACATTTGGTGAGCTAGAGCGTGCCTATAGCAAGGCATAGTTTACTCTTTTATTTGTAGTACCAGTAAAATATGCCACAATCCTGTCCTTAAAACACAGTTCAAATTATTTCAATACAGAGCAAAGCAGAGAGATAAATCCCAGTGGAATCTGAGAGACAGAGAGAAAATGTGACCAAGGCCTGGAGGACAATTATTTCTCCAAATTACAGCATGTGATGGTCTTGTGCACAACTAAAAGTATCTTACTGTATTAGTACTATGGCAAAAAGTAGTACAATTGAGACAGGTGCCAAGAGTACACCCAAAGGAGAAAATTCTGAGGGGAGCACATGGAAAAGTTTTATCCTATTTTGCTTAGGACAAATATATCACTACCTTTCATTACCAATGAGCTTTTCATTGAATCTCTCTCTCTCTCTCTCTCTCTCTCTCTCTCTCCTCTCTCTGCTCTCTCTCTCTTCTTTCTCTGTGTGTGTGTGTGTGTGTGTCTGTCTGTCTGTCTGTCTGTCTGTCTGTCTGTCTCTGTGTGTATGTAATATGGACAACACACACATACATGCACAGATACATATACATGTAGATACAAATATATACATGATATGTATGCACACATGTGCATGAGCGTGTGTGTGTGTGTGTGTGTGTGTGTG
>JANHMN010000009.1:5978198-5989565 GCA_030674055.1 Rhabdomys pumilio | reverse complement strand
TCTATCTATCTATCTATCTATCTATCTATCTGTTCATTTATTTCTGAAAAATATTCTTTGGTTGAAACATTTTGTGATGTGACTATATCTGTACTTTATAAAAGATTAATTTTGTAGTTCCTTGTAGTATAAATGATAAAGTGAAAAACATGAGATAGAAATGTTTTGTCATCTCTGATAGTGAATCTTTTAAATATCTTTTGTTTTAAATGTCACACAGGAAGCATAAGAAATATACTTCATTTTGAACATGTAATGATTGCAGGTCATTGGTGACATTCATTTGCTCTTTTCTCTACTTACGTGTGATTGAAGACCACCTTTTCTGACAGCAGGAAGAATTATTAAATAAGGCCGATTGAGCATCAGATAATTAAAGGCAAAGTCTTTTTTTGAGGACATGACTATAATATCTCATAGATATATTTTGCCAGTGCTAACTGAGAGAGAAGAGTGTAGACATTAGGGAGAAGGAAGAACAGGAAATTAGTCTGAAGGAAAAAGAGAAGAATGTACAATGAATGATTCTAGTGATCATTTTGGAAGTTTATTAAAATAAATATTAAATAGTTTAAATATTATAACAATTTATTATTTATATGTTTATCATAGTAATGATTTAGAAATCATTTAATTGCAGTCCATATAGCCCAGGAAGCCATTATCTTTCAAGTGGACAAGAAACCTATTTTATGGCCTCCTGTGGTAGAGTGAGACAGGAGGATTGAACCAGGATGAATAGAAATCAGGAAACTGTTAGACTGGAACCCTTCTTTGGACATTTTTAGGTGTGTAATATTTTACTGGATCTTTATATATGAATGTAGTATACATTTACCATATACACCATAGTTATGGAACAATGAGATGACTTAGAAGGTAAATGCCAAGCTTTATTACCTGAGTTCAGTACATTGGATCTACATGGTGGAAAGAGAACCAATTTCTACGACTTGTCCTGTGTTCTCCGATATTTGCACTTGCTTTGTTAGACCTTCTGCAGACTACGAAATAACAATTTTATTACAAAGAGATATGCTGTTAATTATTCTCCTATTTTTCTATCTTTGACCTGCAAATCTCTTGCCTGTTTTATTATCTCTCTTTTGTTTTCACATCTCTCTTGCTAGATTTCGCAGACAGGGGTTAGGGGGAAGCATGTAATATTAGTTTCTAGGTTAGCCTTATTTCACTACAATGGTGAAAATCCAATTTTTGCTTCACAAAATATTTTCTTATGGTTGGATTGAATTCTTCCTGAACACAGTTCAGGAAAGGAGTTATGTGAACAGAAATCTGAGTGCTGAGAACACTACAAGAGAACTTCGTAAGAGTCTTGTGACCTCAGTTTCTTCAAAACACCGAATTGTTCTTGGAATATGTTTCAGTGCTCCTTTAAAGTTTGGCAGACAAGAGTCAGTTTATTTCATATTTCTCGTTGTTTTTTGCTGATGTAATTTATAAATGTTTGAACCATCTTTTATAAGATTGTATGTAAACACATATTTTTGCTATATGTGGCTTGTACTTGTGATTGTATACAGTTTAAACTAACCACTTTGTTCAGGTGACCGTTCATAATCCTCAGAGTGTTAATTCTCTGAGGTTCTGAAAAAAGTTGCCTATTGCACTAATATTTAGCCTACCTCACTTATTGGTCTTGTTTTCTTGGGTCCCACCACCTCAAGATCAAAGATAGTAGTCCACTATGTATATTTGTCATTTTTAAAAAACATTCTTCCACTTGTGGGCACCTACACACCCAAACTCTATAACCTTGTTTCTATGAATAGCAAGCAGTAAATGTGTGTACAGTTCTTTTATCATATGCTTTATCATATTGATTACCTAGGAAATATATGCAAGTGCTCTATCTACATTTCATTTTATTTTTCTGTGTTAATCAATCCTAAAATAATTGCCATGGAAGTTTGACTCATGTTTAAGTGTTCTCAACTCCATCCACCCCACGATCCCATGAGGCTGATTGTTCTACTGATAAAATCACTTGACTGGATAAGATAGAATACCAATATAGTTTTGATTTCCATTTCTCTGATAACTAAAATATTGAACTAATTTTTCTGTATTGGTTATTTCTATTTCTTTGAGAAGTATATATTAGTTAATTTAACATGTACTGTTTAGGCTATTTGTTTACTTTATATTTGATTTTTACTTCTTTATATATCCTAGACATTAATTTTGTGTTGTATAAACAACAGAGCTTTCATATATTAAGTAGATATATAAACTCTAGTAACTACTTTCTTCAATTCACCTGAGTTTCTTAATTTCTTGCAACCCAGCATATTAATTCTCTCTGGTATTTCTTGAACTATTGGATGCCCAGTCAATAAATCATTGCTTATGTTTATATGCATAACTTTGTATCCAACTTAGTATTTTTATATAGGATTTTTAAATTATACTCCTTGGTCATATTCACTTGCTAGTCCTTCCATGTCTGTCTCGTTCTCCTTGTGATATCCCTTCCAACAAAACATGTTCAGTGTGTGTTTTCGATATACTCACTACAGCATGGTCAAACTTTGTGTAGTTTGTTTCTTAAATAGAACTGAGCTATTTCCTTCCTATATCACTTCTGGAAGCCAACAACTGTGGAGAGCTACCCTTCAGTATCCTTATTACTCTTTTCAAGAGTTCTCTCTGATGGCTTCCTGTTTCGGCTGTTATTTTTGAGGGAAAGGATTTTGGTAATGGTAGGGATTGTCGGAGAAACTTTCCGTGTCCCTCCTTCCCAACTGTGCACCTGCAGTCATTGGTATCTCTGTCAGAGTCACTTCCCTGCACTTTACAGTCAGTGGGAGAACAGACCTTGTGCTTCCAGGTAGCTTCCGGTAAAAACTCAGACCATGAACCTGATTCCTGGTTGCAGTAGGACCACAGACCAGACAAGACAAATTTTTAAGTTTTTAATACTACGGCTATGTGTACAGTAGCAAAACCAAAACAAAACATAATAAAAAACAAAAATATCCATAAAGTGACCTACAACTAAAAACAAACAAACAAAAAATGAAAACAAAAGCAAACATAAGAAGCTATACCATACAATTTTATCTCAGTAAAACATGGTAAAATAAAGTAACAAACTTTTACACTTAATGATTCAAAAATGTACAAAAAAGAAATATTCTGAATCTGACAAATTTTTTTTGTAATATTCCTGGTATAAAAGAATTGCTTCTGTAAAAAATAAGCCAAATATATATATTTTATTTTTAAATTTAGGTTTTTGTCTCTACTATGGTGTACTACAGTTTATTTTTATAACAAAAAGAGCATTAGCGAGAAGAAGTTTTATAACCAAAAGTCAGGAACTGACACATGGAAAATCTCTGCTTTATTTTTTTCTTATCTTCACTTAATTGCATCACAAGTAACAAGAATTTGGCAAATGGGAGTTGAATTGAGACTAGGGGTTGAGAGGATTTTGTAGTTTCTTTTTCTTTTTTTTTCTTTTTTTTTTTCATCTTTCTATCAGTCAGAATATGGTCTGTATCCAAAACAGAACTTTATCCAGGAAGGAAACCATTCAGCATAAACAAACACAGCATGTAGTCTGCCAGCTGACTAGAAGTGAAAATAAATAAATAAATAAACAAATAAATAAATAAATAAATAAATAATTGCACATACGGAGCTGAAGACAGAATGTGCTAGATTCCAAGACAATGAGGTGCCAAAGCCTGTATGCCTTACCTCGATTTTGCTTTGGTCATGTTTGTTTTTTATAGAGATGTTTTCTTTCGTGGGACTTTAAGTGACTCATCTCTGTGCAGTACTGGTTTCACCATTTTCTCATTTCAAATATTATAGACGCATACAATGGTAAAATATATGAACTGTGTCCTAAAAAAAAATCTATTTTCTATTTTTTAAATTGGTTTCTTCAGTGTTTCATTGAAAAGATCATTCATATTCTCCCTTAATCTTATTTTTCAGTATTTTATACTTTTAACACTATTGTGAATGGTACTGTTTCCCCAATATCATTCTTAGTTGATACACTAATAATGCATTAAAAAGGATGTAGATATTCATATGTCAAAGTATATTCTTTTATATTGATGAAAGGTTATTTCTAAAAACTTTTTGATGGGATATTTTAGAGTCTGCTAAATACAATATCCTATTATTTGTAAGAGGAAAAATTGAAACATTCCCGTATTTGAATCTTTTATTTTTTTCTACTATTCTGGTTTTTTTGTTGTTGTTGTTGTTTTTTTGTTTTTTTTTTCTAAAAATTCATTTCAGTGATTTAATTTGTTGGAGACTTTTACTTACTACATTATTTTCACTAATTATAATTGATGTATTTAAGCCTTGCGGAATATTGATTCATTTTTTTGTGGGTTATCAATATCTGGAAATTATCTAATTTCCTTTAGCCTTTTCAATTGTTTAGAATACAATGCATTTTTACATTGATTTGTGTGTGTGTGTGTGTGTGTGTGTGTGTGTGTGTGTGTGTGTGTGTATACATGCACTTGTTACAATGTGCATGTGAATGTCAGAGGACAACATTCAGGACTCTGCCATCCTTCTACCATGTGAATTTGGGGAAAGGTTGTAAGGTTTGTGGTTGAAGACTCTTCATCCCTAAATCATCTTGCCATTCCTGGGAAACAGATTTTAAAAACAATTTTCAGTCATCCTCTGAATTCAGAGCACCTCCTGTAACCATCTTCTTTCTAGTTCTCAATTTATTACTTCCATTCATATCTTGTCTGTCTTCTTGATTAGTTTGTTAGCACTTTCTTTGTTTTATATATAGAATGTACGTTTTTAGTACAGTGAGATGTATTTAGAAACACTGTCACTTCTTAATGTAGCTGCTCATAGCTATAAATATTCTTCTTATAATCACATTTGTTGTATCTCAAAGATTCTAATTTGTTGTGATTCTATTTTTATTTGATTTTTAAGACATCTTAAATTACTCTCCAATTTTTCAAAGACCCTGTGATTCCCATATTGTCTTAGTTAGGGTTTCAGTGCTGTTAATAAACATCATAACTATGCCAATTCTTATTAAAGCAAACATTGCATTTGGGCTGGCTTATAGTTCATATGCATACTCCATTATTGTCATGGCAGTAAGTATGGTGGCATTCAGGCAGGCATGGTGCTAGAGAAGTAGGTGGGAATCCTAAATCTGAGTCTGCAGTCAGAGGAGGAAACTGAGCCACCAGGCCTGGCTTCAGCACCTGAGACCTCAAAGCCCTCCCCCAATGGCATACTCCCCAAATGCCATACTTATCCTTACAAGGCCACACCTTCTGATAGCACCACTCTCTATGAGGGCATGGGAACTCTTCATTCTAACTACTAAACTAAGCAAATTTTTGTGTATTGATGTAGATTTTAAAGTTTCTACTGATATTGATGTATACTTTCATTCTACTATTATTTAGTAAGACATAAGAAATTACTTCAGGGTTGCTTCTTTCGATTTTAAAAACTTGTTTTATACCCTAATATATGAGCCATTTTGTAAAACATTCAATAAGTAGTATAAAAGAATCGGTAATTGATAGTGGAATGTTTCACAGTTGTCTGTTAAATTTAGTTTCTTCACAGGGCAGTAAAACTCTTAAGTATCTTTGATAGACTCTTTATTTTTCTGAATGAATCTTTTGTCTTCTGGTGAAAATTGGGTATTAAAGTCTCTTTCTCCTATGGTTTGGAAGTCTATTAGACTATTTATTTTGTGAAGAAATTTTTGGTGAAATTTAATGTGCTATGTTTAGGAATATATTTAAAATGTTTCTCAAATGATGACAATACTGACCTCTTTACCAATAGACAGGGGATTTGTTTGTTCTAATTTTGTCTTGAGATCTGCTTTGTCATGAGTGTATATTACCACTCCTGCTTCCACCTAGATCAGCAGTTCTCAACCCATGGCTAATGACCCCTGCAGGGGTCTCATACCAGAAATTTACATTATGATTCATTACAGCAGAAAAATTAAAGCTAGGCAGTAGCAGCAACATAATTTTACAGTAGTAGGGGGCCCATTAAAATGTCACAGCATTCAGCAATATTAAGAACAATTGTTCTAAATTCTGTTTGCTTGGGATACCATGTTATGTCTTCTTTTTTCTTTTTCTTTTTTTTTTTTTTTTTTTTTGACTTTTGTATGTCTTTGCCAGGGAGGTATCTTTCCACACATAACAAAAGTTGTAATATGTTTTATTATTCTAATGAGAATTTACCTATTTGAAAAACTAGGAAGATGTATATTGATCTTTGCAATGATAAACCATTCACTAATTCTAGTTTCGTTGATATTTTTCTACTGTTCTTTTTCCAATGTTCTTTTTTGTATCTACTTTTCTAATGGGATTCAGAAAATAAAAGGTGAGTATTTGCAGGAATATAAGAAAACAAACTTCAACTGATTTTTATTTTTTCTTTTGTGTGAATGATTAATTTAAAATGCCTCCTGAAATGTTGGATTTGTAGCTGTGAATTATAATTTAAACTTCTTTTAGAAATACTTAATCACTCATTGAATCATTATGGACAACGTTGATAAGATAGTCCCTATTGGTAATTATTTTCATTCAGAGCTTGAAATACAACACTCTGCAATTCTTTTCAACTAGAGTTTCTGTTGTTATTGTCTTTCTAATTAATTTGCATTTTTGAAAGTGTCAATATTCATTATTTTTCCTAGAGGATTAACATTTTAATTATAATTATAATACAGCAGGTATGGTGGTTTGAATATGTTTGACACAGCAAGTGGCTATATTAGGAGGCATGGCTTTGTTGGAGTGGGTGAGGCACTGTTGGAGGAAGTGTGTCACTGTGAGCATAAACCCTCCTCCTAGTGGCCTGAAAGTCAGTCTTTTCCTGGTTACATTCAGAATAACATGGAGAACTCTCAGCTCCTCTGAACCCGCAAGCCAGCTCCAATTAAATGTTGTTATTTATAAAAGCTGCATTGGTCATGATGTCTCTTCACAGCAGTGGAAACACTAACTAAGACAGCAGGTAATATTCTTTTCTGGTCACATGTGTTTAGGGTTCTAACTCTTCTTCTTTTGGATAAACATTCACATTTTCCCAAAATTTGGAGGTTTTTTTATTTCTTCAATAATTTTACTAAATAGGTTTCTCTATATTTAGCCCACACCTTGGTCTTTATTATACATCCACAGTAAGTAGGTATTTCGTTAATGTTTTGAATGATCTAATTTCTTTTTTCCTCATTACTATCTAAATGTTCTAATTTATCAGGTCTCCGTTTTTTTAAGCACCATAATTCTCTTCTACATGGTTGGTGAAGTTTTCACTGTTTTTTCATTTGACTTATTAAAATTTATATTTTGAAGATTTTTGGTTAACAATTTTTCAAGTTTTCTTTCCTCATGCTTCAGCTAAAACTTCTTATTGTCTTACATAATCCACTCTTTTTGTACATTTTTTGGTGGTCATTTTGATGTTTTTTATTGGATATTTTATTTATTTACATTTTACATGTTATTCCCTTCCCACGCCCCCCCCCCCAGAAACCCTTTATCCCATCCATCCCATCTGCTCTTCTCCTGCATCAATGAGAATGTGCCCCCATCCACTTCCACCTCCCTTCCCTCTAATTCCCCCACAAGGGGGGCGGGATGACTCCAGTCTTCAATGGACCAAGGACCTCCTCTCCAACTGATATCCAACAAGACCATCGTCCACTACATATAAAGCTGGAGCCATGGGTCCCTCCATGTGTGTCCTCAGGCTGGCATTTTAGACCCTCAGAGCTCTGTTTGGTTGGTATTGTCACTCTCCTCATGGGGTCTCAAACCCCTTCACTCCTTCAGTCTTCTCTCTAACTCCTCCATTGGAAACCCCCTGATCAGTTCAATGGTTAGCTGCAAGCATCCACCTCTGTATATGTCAGGCTCTGACAGAGCCTCTCAGGAGACAGCTATATCAGGCTCCTGTATATATCATGCACTTCTTGGCATCTACAACAGTGTCTGCATTTGGTGACTGCACATGGGGAGGATCCCCAGGTGGGGCTATGTCTGAACAGCTCCTCCTTCAGTTTCTGTCCCACACTTTGTCTCCTTATTTGCTGCTGAGAGTATTAACTCTCTATCAGATGTAGGATTGGTAAAGATCTTTTCCCAATCTGTTGGTTGCCATTTTGTCCTATTGACAGTGTCCTTTGCCTTAAAAAAGTGCTTTGCAATTTTATGAGGTCCCATTCATCAATTCTTGATCTTAGAGCATAAGCCTTTGGTGTTGTGTTCAGGAACTTTTCCCCTATGCCAAAGTATCTTTTGAAAAATAGGTTTTTTTTCTGATTTCAGTGCTCAATACCTCATCCACTTAACTCCTTTTAAATCAGTGTTTACGAAATTATAATCTTTTGGTGGATTGTGTTACCCTATATGTAGTTTTGTTATTCTTGTGTTTCTATGTTAAGATTTATTTTTGAATTGGTCTTTTCAACTGTTTTGTGAGTGGTTTTTAAGAAATTATTGGATTATCATGAAGTGTTGAATATTTTTACCATTTTTTTTATAGTATACGTTCTCTATTTCTTCTTCAGTGGTAAATAGTATATATTGATACAAAGTGCATTCTGTATGAACATAGTATCTAACTTTTACTGACACTCACACATCAGCCTCTAAGTGATACTTTCTTGAACTATGTTGATTTACTTGTGATTTGTAATTTCTCATATTCTTTGAATTAAAGTATTCACTGAAATTTGAATGTGGGTGAGTTGAATAGCATGATATGTGCTGAGTTCTAGCTAGGCTTTATTGTCTAGTCATCCTTAACACTTCATAAGAATGATTAAATAAATAACAACAGCAGTAAAAATTAATGGCAAAATAGAAACAAAAATGAAGTAAAAAAATAAATACCAATTATAAGATCCACAAACAAGAATCACAAGAATAAATATTATAAACAAAAACTTTTAATAATGTTTAAAAAAAGAAACAAAAATGACAAACATACAGCAAGTTAAAAGTACCAATCTTAAAATATAGAAAACAGAAGTAATAAGGAAACCAGGAGAAAAGTAGAAAGTGACACATGTATAAGGGGGAACAGAAGACAAAAATTAGTATTAGAATAGAAACAGAAATGAGTTAGAAATATGAAGGGAGAGGGACAAATATAAAAATTACAATTAAAACATGTAAGAAACCAAATATAGAGTTTTTTGTTTTCTTTTTTCTTTTGTTTGTTTGTTTTTCTGAGTTTTTATAGAAGGCTTTCAAGGATGAGAAAATATCATGAAAGAAAGAACTGAAAAAAATGTAAGCGCCAAAAGTTATAGAAAAGATAAATGAAGTCTGTTTTATAGACACAACATGGCTATGGGACTCATGAACTCACAAAAGCTGCAGTAGCATCTATGGGACTTTCATAAGAATTTCTTACAATATATTCAGTCATAGATGGGAATGTGTAGTTTGTCTGGACTTTCCAGGAGAGTTAACGGTAGTGGGAGACTGCTGGAAGAGAGAAAGCCATTGTCTTCAGTGATATTACCACTATTGAGCTCCTCATGTTCTAGTGTATAGCTCCTCTTTCATGCTTACATTAGCAATAGTTTGCCTCTGTTATGGTGGTTTTCTAGTCAATAATGGGTCCTTACTCTCAGCCTGTCCTTCGTGTATTTTCTGTGTCTATGTAATCATTGGAGAGAGAAACACCAGGGGAACATTCAATTGATGTTTTTGCATTTCTTGGTGTTCAGGCAGTAGAATTGGTTTTTGTTAACAACTGAATGAACTTTACCATATCTGTACATAGTATTGTAAAACTAAGGTTCTTCCATATACAATTATTAGTGAGCTAGACCTCCAATATCAGCCAGACAAGGATTTCTGCTGTATATGTGTCCATCAGGTACACTAGTAAGTAAAAAGCACATGGAAGCTGAAAAACACAAAAACAAACAACAAACAAACAACAAAAAAACCACTGGGTGGAAGAAGCTCAGTAGATCCTGGTATTCTATTAATCACAACCACTTTTTAATACCTGGCCCATACTTGAAACCAGCCTCTTCTGGGTGTTCTCCCTATCCTCTTTGGCAGGCTGAATGAGCTTCATTTGCCAGTGTTTTCACCTGGAATTGCACCCAATGAGTTTGCTTCAGCGATACTCTGCTGTAGCCACACTGGAACACAAGTTGGATACTGGCTATAAGAGTGAGGCAGCAGAGTCACAGGGAAAAGAAGAGGAATGTACTTGTACTTCCCTGAAAAGCAAGGTTGGTTATAAATTTCTCTATACCACACTTATAGGACCATTCAAGATATGGATATGCACACTATACAGTGTCCAGACCAACTAAGCTCAGCCAGCCTTTTTGTTCTGAACCTGTTTCTGTGCTATGCATTTCCCACTATGCCTCTCTATTTATGTTGTTGTTAGTTTCTTCTGCCATAACCATGAGTGTTTATTGTCTCTCAATCTCAATTTCTAAGGTTTGACTTAAGTTTAAACTTAATGAAGTCCTTCCATCACCCACCTTGTTAAGAAACTCTTCGTTGACTTTTTCAATTAAAATTACCATGAATCTAGAGAATGATGCTTTGTTCTGTTCTTTCATTTTGACTGATATCTATTTTGGGAAATTTCATTGCTAGTGTAAAATTCTCCATTCTCCAGAGGTATTTGGTTTTGACATAAATGGTAGCTGCTTCCTGAATCTGGATTCCAATATCATCTAATGTTACTCCAATTCTTGAACTTCAGTGGCACTAAATCATACTTATATAGACAATAAATTAAACACATGTACTTTATATTGACCATGTATGATACATCTCTCTCTCTCTCTCTCTCTCTCTCTCTCTCTCTCTCTCTCTCTCACTATATATATATATATATATATATATATATATATATATATATATGATTTATTTATTTTCTATGTATGAGTGTTTTACATTCATGTGTTTATATGAACAAGGTACATGCTTAGTGCCTATATAAGTCCACAAAAGAACATTAGATTCCCTGGAGCTAGATATAATGGGTAGTTGTGGTCTACCATGAACCAACTGGTAATTGAACTTAGGTCCTTTGCAAGAACAGCAAGCAATCTTAAACACTAAGCCACCTCTCCCACTCTTTTAATTTTTAATGGCAACATTTTACTCTGCATCCAAGGGTGGCCTGGAAATCTTTGTATAACTCAGAATACAAAGTCATGACACTGCATCTATGTAAGTCCCTTAAACACCAGAATTATAAACTTATGGCATAATACCTAGCAGTGAAATTAATTTAGACTGGAAAACGACAATATTCAGATTTAGCTGTCTGCATCTCAATTTTCATACTTCCCATGTTGTT
>JANHMN010000009.1:5962961-5978188 GCA_030674055.1 Rhabdomys pumilio | reverse complement strand
ACACACACACACACACACACACACACACACACACACACACAAAGTGCACACACCTTTGTATATGTATGTATTATGGCATACTACTGTTATGGAGTTCCTGTGTGTTTAAGCCTGTGTGTTTTTGCATTTATACGAGTTTCCCATGCCATGTATTTTACCTTAGATCTTTTAACACTATTTATTGTTTTTTACATAGTCTGACATGTTTGTTTTGTTTTATTTTGTTGTTTTTTCCTTAGATGCCTGTTACTTATCCGAATGAGAGATAGAAAGAGTTTGCACTCTGATGGGAGAGAAGATAGGGAGCAACTGAGAAGAGCTAGGTAACAAGAAACTATAGTATATACTGTATAAAAAACACATATTTTTCATAAAACATGCCTTTAATGGTTTGAACATAGCTTCAAAATAGAATTCAAAAAACAATGAGGTATCAACTCTATATCTAAAAAATTATACACTACATTGTTCACAGAAACAAACAAATCATCCTGAAATCTCCATTTATTTAGATAGTTGAATAAACTCCAAGCAAAAACAACAGTGCTGAGGGATTATCATCTCAAGTCTCAAGGCATATAGCAAAGCTATGGTGATAAAAACAATATGATACGGCATAGAAACAGATATGTAGATCAACGAAAGCAAACAGAAGACCCAAACGTTAGTTCACACAATTACAGTCATCTGATCATTGATAAAAATGCCAATACATTGAAGAAAACTCAACATCTTGAATAACTGGTTCTGTGAAATCTGAACGTCCACAGTTGAAGAAAAGATAGACCTGTATCAGTTCTTCTGAACAAAATTAACTCCAGTTAATAACATCATCATGAAAACTAAACATAGTAGGAGAAACCAAAGGCAGCATCTGCTGAAAACACAGCGGTAGAGAAACACTCTTTGAATAGGATGCTGTTTGCTCAATATTAAATCCAGTAAAATAAAAGTGGGGCATCACAGAACTAAAACTGTGACAGGACTGGCGAAACTTGTTCTTTGATTTCTGCACTCCAGAAGCAGAAACAGGTTAAGGGATCAAGGCCAGTATGGTCCACAAAGAGAGTTACAGGCCAGACCTTTTTCACAGTCTCAAAGGGGGGAGGACAACACATCAACAAAAATGAATAAACTGGGAAAGTGTGATTAGCAAGGGAAAGAATGAATTGAAATAAAGTCTATATAAGAGGATTTTGCCAGCTAGTTCTGTGATAGAAAATCAGTATATAGAATATACAAAGAATTAAAACTCAACATATCAAGTGAACACAAGACTCAATTGAAAATAGACTATGGAAGTAAAAGGTATTTCTTATGTATAGCTGAATTTGACCTGATGCACTTTTTTGAGGATTTATTTTATTTTTGCATTTGTATATAGTATGAGGATTGACCAATAATTTTCTTTTTGTTGTCGGTTTTTGGTGTCAAGATAATGTTGGAATAATGAAGATCCTTGCCTCTCTTTTGTTAAACAGTTTGACAAGCACTTGTGTAGTTGTTTTTCAAAGGTCTTGGAGGATTCAGTAGTGAATCCATCTAGGTCTGGTGCCATTTAGGGAATGTTCTTCATGCCAAGGGTTAATGGCCCCATGATAATCAGAAACAGCACAGTTGTGGGAAGTGAGAATGTATCTGATGATCCCCAACATACATGAGTTCAAGAATATATAAATGAATGTACAAATTGTTCTTTAAAGGGGTTTTCAACTCTGCAAAATATAAGGATGGAATATGACTTGTATGAGGGTATTCATGGACCTGAAAGAACAGAGGCAACTGCACTAATGAGTCGACTTAGTCAGGAAGATATTAAGAAAGAAGATAAAGAATCTTAGGGACTGTTGATCTCAGGGCAACATTCCAATTCAGCAATGTTCATTGTTTGTGTTTATGGCTGAACAAGGAAAAGTTTGGATTTTTAATCTGGGATGAATTACAATCCAGAAATGGAGGGCATACTTCTGATACAGATCATGCATGATTCTGGAAGGAGGCTTTTGTTCTGGACCTTGAGAAATAGTGACCATGGAAAGTGTAGGCTCAGGCATGATCATATACACCTTTAGTCCTAAGAGACAAAGGTAAGCAGATTTCTGAGTTCAAGATGAGCTAGAGACAGAGCAAGCTCTAGGTTAAGAAAAAGTGAGGCCCAGGTGTAGTGGTACACATCTTTAACTCCAGCTCTCAAGAGTCAGAGCTATGCAGATCTGTGAGTTCAAGGTCTGTCTCCAGAGCAAGTTACAGGATAGCCAAGCTTGGTGAGTGAGTTGGAAAATAAAAAAGGTGGTAACAATTTAATAGACAATGGGGCCATGCTCCAGCTCCAGCAAGCAGCAGAACTCAGCAATTTTGGCCTTGTGGCCCTGTCTTAGTGACAAGGAGCTAAGGTCATAAAATGCTGATCCAACAGGAAACCTGGGGTAGACAATTGAATTGACATACAATTCCTAAGGAAGTAGCTTATGCAAACTAAAAGACAGGGCTTTGGTCTGCAAGAGACAGCCAACTTAAGCAGAGAGCTATTTTGAAGAGAACACAGAGCTGTCAGCCTTCATCTATCATTAACTCTGACTGCTTCATCTGTTGCTTGTGAGCACCCCTTCCTCAGGACCTTCTCCCAAGCTGAGGCTCGACCTCAGGAGCCTGGGATCTTTTTAATTGAGAGAATGATTATTATTACCACAATATTATTGCTTTTAATAGACTTATTAAAGGTATTTATATCCACTTAGTTTTACTTTTGCAGGTTTCAAATTCTAGAAATTTAACTATTTTTACATATTGATGATTTTTTTTTATAAAAGACTTTTTAAAGATTTCCTAATGATCCTTTTATATAACAACCAATGCCTGCTGTCATATAACCTCACTAAACTTGGGTTGTTACAGGCTGGAGACATTGCAATGCACATGGAAGGGTACTGCTTACTGGCTTGTTCCAATGCCTTGTTCAGCCTTTTCTCTTATAGAAGCCAGGATCACCACACCAGGGGTGAAACCACCAACAATGCACAGCACCCCCCAACAATAAAGTAACTCCCTTATAGAGAGATCTTATGAGACCATTCTCTCAACTTCTCAAATTCCTCAAAAAAAGGAATTTCTCAATTTTTCCTTTCAGATAACTCTAGTGCATGTGTAAAGATAACTTAAGACAAGCCAGCACACTCCTTTCCCTAGCCTTCATTTTCCAGATCACAACTCTGCCTACTTTCCCTAAGGCTGTGCTGGTTACCAGGGACCCCTGGTAAGATCTTGTTCTATGTCCATGCCTGGTAACTCCTCTTAAAGCATATCCAACAGCTTTAATCAGTCCCCTATCCCTAGGTTCTATTTTCTTGCTCATAACACCATTTACCCGCAGTCATGCCAGTAAAAAGGAACTCTAGGTATGACCTGCCTTACACCCTATACTCACCAAGTCCATTTAAAGCACACCCAAAAGCTATAAATTACTGTATCTGCTGTGGCTCCATATTCAGGCCCACAATTTTGGTAGAAAACCTCTGCTTCCTTTGTGGCCACTTAGGTTCTAAGGACCACAGAGGCAAGGTTGGCACTTAAAACCCCAGAGGTCATACAAGTCACAAAACCGCCAGTAAAGACATTCTACAAGACTTAAGGACTCATTGGTTACCAGAACTCTAGGTCAGTTAGCTCAGAGAAGAAATAGAAATCAAATAAGCATCCACCCCCTGCCCCTGGAAAACCTCATAAATCTAATAAAGGTAAACTCAGCATAACCACTTAAACTAATGACTACAGAGCCCAGATGATTAGAGGCCAAAGGAAAACACAATTGACAACTACCAGGGCAATATGACACCACCAGAGACTAGCTATCTTACTACAGCAAGTCCTGGATATTCAATACAACTGAAGTATGAAAAAAATTATCTTAAATTGAATCTCAGGAAGATGATAGAGACCTTTAAAAAATAAATACCTTTAAGAAATACAGAAGAATGCACACAAACAGATGACATACAGCTCAAGTCTTGAAAATGGAAATAGAAACAATCAAGAAAATACAAAATGAGAGGAGACTGGAGATGAAAAACCTAGATATGCATGTAAGAACTACAGATGCGAGCACCACTAACAAAATACAAGACATAGAAAATAGAATCTCAGGCATTGAAATAGAATAGAAGGCATTGATATACCTGCAAAAGAAAATATTAAATCTAGAAAGTTCCTGTCAGAAAATATCTGGGAAATCTGGGATAATAAAAAAAAGATAAAACCTAAGAATAATAAGCATAGAAAATTTTCAGCTAAAAGGTCCAGAAAATGGTTTAACTAAAATCATAGAAGAAAAAATTTCCTAATGCAAAGAAAGAAATGCCTATTAAGATAATCCCAGACACTATTGGGGATGTTGAGAAATGCTTGCTAACAGGAGCCTGATATAGCTGTCTCCTGAGAGCATCTGCCAGAACCTGACAAATACAGAGGCGGATGCTCACAGCCAACCAACCATTCGACTGAGTGCAGAGTCCCAGATGGAGGAGTTGGAGAATGGACTGAAAGAGCTGAGGCGGGTTGCAGCCCCATGGGGGGGGGGAGTAACACTGTCAACTGTCCAGACCCCCTGGAGCTCCCAAAACTGTCCTATCAACCAAAGAGTACACATGGAGGGACCATGGCTCTGGCTGTATGTTACAGAGGATGGGCTCATTGGACATCAGTGGGAGGAATGGCCCTTTGTCCTGTGAGGATTGGATGCCCCAGTGTAGGGGAATGCCAAGGTGGGAAGGCAGAAGTGGATGTGGAAGCACCCTCATAGAGGCAGGGGAATGAAGGATGGGATAGGGAGTTTCTGGAGGAGAGACCTGGAAAGGGGATAACATTTGAAATGTAAATAAAGAAAATAGCCAATGAAAAAGAATTACGTAAAAAAAAAATCTAAAAGAGGATTGGACAAATATCTTATAGACTAAGAGACCACAGATAACAGCCCAGAACAGCAAAAGTTTCAATCACAATTAAAGGAGAAAACAAAATATTCAATGACAAAACCAAACTTAAACAATAACAATTATCTATAAAGTACAAATATCTACAAATCTAGCACTACAGAAGATACTACAAGAAAGCCCCAACCCTAGGATGCTAACTACAGCTAAGAAAACACATTTGTAAGAGAAAATTTATTGCTTCACACCAGAATATCTAAAAGAAGGGAAACACACACACACACACACACACACACACACACACACTACCACCACCACCACCACCACCAAAATCAAAACATCCAAATGACAGGAATTAATAATCATTGGTCATTAATAACCAATGGGGAACTAGTTAGAGGGTATGAATTTGAGGAAAAGGAATGGGATGAAATAAAGGTAGGGAAACTGTGATCTGGATATAGTGTAAGTTAATAAATAAATTTATTTTAAAAAGAGTAACCAGCACACTGATTTTTTTTAAGAATGAATTTCTAATCAATTGAATCTTTATATTATTTTTCATTTCTATGTAATTAAATTACTCCCTGATTGCTATGATTTCATCACTGTCCATTATTCTGCTGGTGCAAATGGCAGGCATGGCTTGGTGCATATGGCAGGCATGGCTTTGGTTTCTTTATCTCTTTCACTGACTCTTCACAAATTTCCTGTTACTGAAAGAGCAAGCAGATTTTCTGAATTTGGTCCTGAATCTTGGATCTCGGAATTTATCTTCACACCTCCTTCACTGGAAGGACTTCAATCCACATTGAGGTTTACAGCATTCAGAACAGGCTCTGCTCTCTCTCACAAGTTTTCCAGCCTTCCCTTTCTTTACTACAGATATTATTTGCTACTGTCACCCACCTCACAGCATGGTGGTTCTGCATCTCTCTCCAGTTGATTCTCAGGAGATCCCAGTCCATCATAGGTGTCATCCACCATTTTCTTTTGACAAATACACTTTCTGCTCTTTCCTCTACTTTCTATCCCTGCTCCTCCTTTTTGTCTGCCATGAGCAGAGAAACACACATTCCCAATGCAAACAAGTCTAGCTTCAACTCAGGCCCACAGAGTCAGGCATCCTCCAGAGTCCAAATAAGAATTTCCAATGTTAAGTTGTTTACTTAATCATACGTAACAATTTAAAAACTGATTAATATGTTTTCAGTGATGTCTGCGCCAATGCTCACAGGTATGATTGTGAATTCTCCCATCTCCTGTGATTCTGGACTTTTTTATGTCCTTAATGTTTTGTGTTCAGAGTCCTTGTAACTCATCTTTATAAGGAGTATTACGTGATTTTTATATTTACCTTCTCTTGACTTTTTGTCTCTCCTCTGCTACACACATTGTGTTTTTGGTCACATATATTTTGAGTGTCTAAAGTAGTTCTGTGTTTCCTAAAAGTAAGTGAACTAATATCATTGTTTGTGTTCCAAACTGTGTCTCTTGCATGTTATTATTATTTCTGAGTTTTGAAATAATTTAATATCAGACAAACTATTATAAATGAAACTGTTAGTATGTTCTTAATGCAAAAGTGGTATAGCTGTGTCTTCAGGTAGAACTATTTTCAGTTGTCTGAGAGACTGCCAGATTGATCTGAAGAATGGTTGTACAAGTTCGCATTCTCACCAGCAGTGCAGAATTGCCCCCATTTCTCCACGTCCTTGGGATCATGTGTTGTACCTTGAGATTTTGATCTTAGCCATTCTGACAGGTGGAAAGTAGAATCTCAGGGTTGTTTTAATTTGCATTTCGATGATAATGAAGGATATTGAGCACTTTCTTAAGTGCTTCTAAGCCATTTGAGATTCCGCTGTTGAGAATTCTCTGTTTAGTGCTATGCCCCATTTTTTAATTGGGTTATTTGGTTTGTTGGAGTTTAACTTCTTGAGCTCTTTATGTAATTCGGATATTAGCCCTCTACCTTATATAGAGTTAGTAAAGATCTTTTCCCAGTCTTAGGCTGCTGCTTTGTCCTGTTGACAGTACCCTTTGCCTTACAGAAGCCTTTCAGTTTCATGAAGTCTCATTTGTCAATTGTTCTTAGAGTCCAAGACATTGGTAATCTGTTCAGGAAATTGTCTTCTGCACCAATGCCTTCAAGGCATTTTTCCTCTTTCTCCTCTCTAGGTTTAGTGTGTCTAGTTTTATGTTGAATTCCTAGATCCATTTGCACTTGAGTTTTGTGCAGGGCAATGAATATGGATTTATTTGCATTCTTCTACATGCAGACATACAGTTAGACCAGCACCATTTGTTGAAAAGGCTTTCTTGTTTTCTATTGTTTCATTTTGGGTTATTTGTAAAATATCAAGTGTCCATAAAGTATGGAATTATTTCTGGATCTTTGATTCTATTACATTGATCAACCTATATATTTCTGTACCAATACCATGCATTTTTTTTTATCACTACTGCTCTATTGTACAGCTTGAGGTTTACGATGGTAATTCCTCCAGATGTTCCTTTATTGTTTACAATTATTTTGGCTATTCTGGGGTTTCTGTTTTTCATATGAAGTTGAGAATTATTCTTTCAAGTTGTGTAGAAGATGTGTTGGAATTTTAAATGGTATTGTCTTAAATCTGTAGCTTGATTTGATAAGATGGCCACTTTTACTCTGTTAATTCTACTGATCCATGATCATGGGAGATCTTTCCATCTTCTGATATCTACTTTGATTTCTTTCTTCAGGGTATTGTACAGATCTTTTACTTGTTTGGTTAGAGTTACACCTAGATATTTTATATTATCTGTGGCTATTTATGAAGGATGTTGTTTGGTAAGTCAAAGAACTTGGAACCCGTTAGCTTTCAGAATCTGCGTTACCAACAAAGCACATATATGGACGGGAATAAGGTACCGCCTCCCTCACCCCCAGCACACATCTAGCAGATAGAAAGCTCAGTCTTCATGGCTGCCTTGTCTGGACTCAGTGGGAGAGGATGCACCTAATTTGGCCCCCACCCTACCTGGAGGGCTGGAGGGATACACAGGGTTTCTCACCGTCTCAGAGGAGGAAGAGAAGGTAAATGAGTTTGGGTAGAGGGACTTACTGAATCCGAGACCAGGAGGGAGAGCAGTGTGCAGGATGTAAATAAATAAAGATATTAATAATTAAATTTTATATTACTAGACAACAGAATGTAATCTTAATGCAGTGTTTGAATTGTATCTCATTGAAATGAATAAGAGTAAACTATACTATTTTGGGTGTGAACCTGAGTAATGAATTCTACTTTTTAAATTGCCACACAGTAAGCTTTGAATAACAGTTCCTAGCTACTTTGCAAGAACATGATCTACTTTGTAGAAAAAAAAACCAATTTTAACATAATTTAAAATAAATTCTGAAAGTTGTGAAAAAAATTTGCCTAGTACCTTCCAGTGGGCTTTCAGCAACAAGCAGTAATGAACCGAAATAAATATATCGCATATAAAGTTCATCACTTAAATAGTAAAATTTTCCAAAATGCCTAAGGGCAAAAAGAAGCATTATTTTTCATGAGCTTTGAGATACTTTATATGGTTTACCTGTGTCTATTTTTCATTTGCTTTAGAAATTTTCATCTCATTATAATTTCCACAAAATTATTAATATTTTGTGAATTAGCATCTCTCAACCTAAAAACCCTAAGCTCAACAAGAGGAGAGTCATTGGAGGTTCTATTTGATTCTGTTGTGAACTCATTTTTCTCCAGAAAGCTCAATACTATTGTAACATACACATAGGCTTTCACCCAACAGAAAGAACTCGTTCTGTGCTGTATTTAATTACATCTAAAGCCATGCACATGCAATTGCTATTGAACTAGTGTTTACAAAAACTCATGGCATTGAGATATAATGGATGGGATGTAGCTTCCCGACTCTTGTTGCAGAAGCAATCTTACAGCTTTCACGTGATGCTTAATCTTCATCACAGAATAATCCATGATGAAGCAGTGATTCTAGTTATCTCGGCATCTCGATTCTGTGTAGAACAAGGCTAAAACAAAGAAATATATCAATTTTGATAACTAAGCGTGTTTTCTTAACATCTTTCATAATTCAATATAGTGTTTTCTATTGAGAACAGTCAGGTCCAGCATGGCTGTGTAAGGGGAGGTGTGACCCAGTTCCTGCCCCCGGAGCTTCACCAGGCCATTTATCCTCATGTTCCCCATGTTTGTTGATGGTTGCTGTTGCCCTGAAGCTGATCTACTGTCTTTACTACTCTACTTTCAATCTTTCTTTCTGAGAAATATACGTCCCTTATTACTTAGAGATAATCATACCATAATATTTGAAACAGCTGTGGTTCTCAGGAATGAGGAATGGAGATGGTCATCGAGCTGTGGAGGATGAGCCTTCCTCTTGTCCTTTAGGGCCACGGGGAAGGATCTAGGTAACATAACCACAGAGGGCACAAGAACTACATGGTCCTTTGTAGAACAAGTTCATTGCCAGACTTGCTCTTGAATTTGGAATCATGAGGAGACACATGTACCCTAAAGTCTAATGACTAATTAAACTCCATTAATTAGCCAGGGTGAACATGGGGACGTCAATAATAGAAAGTTTAAGTGGTCTCAAGAAGAAAAGGTATGGCTAGAAAAAAAGGGAATATATGTATGATTTAGCAATAAATAGTATGAGACAGAGAAATACAGGGTTATAAAATTGTTAGGATGAGCAAAAATATTGATTTAGAAGCATATAAAATATTAGTGTTTTGTTCTCTTAGCTATTTGAAGAATTGGAGGTGATAATGCCTGGAAAGATTAGAGAGAGCTAACCACTTTACTTACACAAATTCAAAACTATGTACAGAGTCATTTTAATTTTAGTATTCTGTCATTTTTCTGTTCTTACATGAAAATAGTTACTAAAGACTGGTATCTGCTGTAGCAGAAAACTTCAAGGACTATGCCCAGCTACCCATGAACAACAGGCTGTGTAAACCTAAAGAAATGTGCTTTTGCTTTGTGTGTATATTCTGCTCTTAGGAAATGGGAGGATGGGACTATCGATCAGGAATTCATAGAATTTATGTGAATTCAAGAATTTTTGAAGATTATTAACAAGGATCAAAGTCTTGATGATTTGATGGTTCAGGCCCTCTGGTCAGGCAGGGGAATAAAGAAGAATGATGAGAATCCTCAGGCAAAGAGAGAGCACTTGAACTGACAGCTTGCAGCTACTACTGACTCTGAGTCATTACTGAATCAGTACTGCTCCCATTCCCACCTTTCTCGGGACCCGCCTCAAGCTGAGTCTGGACCTTGGCAGAACACTTAAAGATACACATACACTCAAGAGAGTCTTTAATGTCTATTTAGAACCACACAGAGAATAGTAAAAACCTTTCTGAATTTTATTTTATTAGGTTGTTATGTATTCAATGTTTATAATTAGATATGTGGAGCATAGTCTTGTTTGGGGATTGAAAACTTCAACAATTTATAACATCAGATTCTTACATTTGTCTCGTGATTGTTGTATATTTCCAACTTATTCATTTTTCTTGTAGAGGAAGAATTGAAGAATATTAGAATATTGCTGTCTATAAACTTGACTTACTGAATAATTTAATGTTGTGACCATAGAATGTATAGAAACAAATATAAACTAGGAGAAAAGTCTTTCTTTGAAAAGCTGAAAGTATTTTCTATTAAATATACTAAGTTTATTAAAAACTAGAGCCTGAGATACAAGATAGTCTCAAATTAAAGGATAGCTCTTACAAACCTATGGCCATTGTTTGTCCTTTATTCCTAGCCATCCATCAACCAAGTATTGATTGTTACTAACTCATCAATTCTCTCTCATCTATATTTATGGATAATCATTGCTTTTATAGGGTAGGTACTTGATGAGACTTAACAGATGACAATAAAGAGGGACAACTTTATCTACTTAAAAATTCATGCATAAAACTAGGACATAGATGCATGATGGGTAAGCAGATATTGGAAGATAACCTATAACCATTTAATCTACTAAGCTAGCATGATAGCAATAATATAAACATCTGTTTTTATACCCACAGCCAAGGCTAGTTTTCATCCTTCATGAGGTAAACTTATCTTTGCAATTAACAGAGACAAATATGACTGAGTAAATGTGAGTTGAACAAGAATGGCACCCATAAACTATCATGAGGTCTCAATCTTATTCAAAAACTACAACCAAACAATGCTGAGGGTGAAAGAAATTACAGTTTCCAAGGAAGAACAAACCAGTTGTTTATCCAAATGGCCACCCTTGAAATCATAACACAAGTATCATTATACAGACTGAGCAGGATGTATTTAGAAAGATGTATCTATAATAGAAATTATAAATATATATTATTATGTATATAAAATATATATATATATATTCATATATACATATAATGGCATTTTAAAATGAGGTCATGAATTTTGAAAGAGTGTAAGAAAGAATATATGAGAAAGAAAGGGAAGGGAGAAATACTGTAATTGTACTATAATCTCAAATCAAAAAATATTGATAACAAAGTTAACTGGAATTAAAGGTTTTGGATAATGATTTCAATTAATTTATTAAAAATTAAATGATGGTGTAAGTAGATGGAAAATAATTATGGCACTGTTTCTTTGAAGTTCACCAATATACTTCTAAATCCTAACAATTTGGAAAGTTCTTGCTTCCATGTGGTTTCTTGTTTCCACTCAACTTTACTGTACAGGAGACAAATAAGGGCATTTGAATCATGGATGCTGTCTTACTCCAGACAGATTTAAGTGTTGATTACATCTTGACAATTGTCAAAAGCCCTATATCTACTCTTATCACATTGCTTCTCTATAACCAATACATGATGCTAATATCACCTGCAGACACTGGCATGACCCAGGAATTTTTGTTTGTGAAAAAGTGTCAGTGCTGCCACAGACAACAAGTGTGACTAGCTGACATGAGTGTGGAGAGAGTTTTATCTGAAGGTTAAACTTTAGCGTTTAGTTTAAGGGACCTATAGAGAGACGCTGAGTAATATGATCACTAGTTTGTCCTCCACTCAAATTCAAAATTTGTAACTTATTCCTTTTGTAGTTTTACAAACTACTCCCTTGCAGTGGCTTATATTTGCTAAGATAAAAGGAAAGTTTATTTTTTAATTTTTATTGTCACCATAGTACCACTGTAATCATATTGCTATGTGAATGGAAAATGAGTTAGCAGTGCTGCTTCATCAGACTGAAGAGAGCACATCTTAGGGACCGTTTGCAAGCCAAGCTAGAACATGAAGCATTCTGTTAGGGACACAGAACTGTTCTCTTTTTGTGATCTAATAGAACAAAAAATGCAACTTATAAGGGAGAAGGGGTTTATCTCATCTAACAGTTCCAGAGGTAATTTAATCTATCATGTTGGGAACAGGCAGGGATTGTATGACTGCAGAAACAGAAGACCGACTGATCATACCCTCATCTGCAGAAAGAAAAATGACACAGAGGACAGGAAATAGGAGTCTGGTTATAATATCCTTATGCCCTTCTAGGGTTATACTTTCTCCAGCAAGGTTGGATTAGAATCCTAAGCATTCTAGAACCTCCCAAAATAGCAGCACCAATTGGGGAACAAGTATTCAAATGCAGAAGGCTAAGGTAGGATATTACATATTCAAACTAGTACACAAGAAATAACCCCCCCCTCTCTCTCTCTCACACACACACACACACAACTGCTCATGAAGATTTTAATTTTTGACAAACTACATTTTTCTCCACCCAACCCAGACTTGCTAGTTTACTTTGTAAATTAAAAAGAATGTAGTAGCTTTTGTAGCATAATTACTTTTAAAGAATGATAAGAATTGTTGGAGTAAATTATATTACTCTAAATTCTTAGTCCTTTCTGGCAGGGTAACCAATAGAAAGGATGCCACATATTGACAACATGACATATATATATATATATATATATATATATATATATATATATATATATATTTTAATAATATTTAGAGGGAAATGTCAGTTAGGAGCAGTTGTTCTAAGTGTCTTTCTTCTGTGAACATTGTGCTTCTTGTAGTAAGAATGTAGCTAACCTTCTAACTACATCTGGTATTTATGAACTTAGGGGATTTTTTTAATTAATAAGTTTAATTGCATGGTTCCAGAGATGTTAAATGCTGTACCATTTATTGTTTATTTAAGGCAACTTTGTTCAGAGTTAGGAATATTTGTAAAATTTTAATCTGTCCTAGATCTTTAATTTTATTATTACACATAAGTCACAATTATTGTTTATTTTAAATTCTATGTACATGGTGCTTTGTCTGAATGTATGTTTTTGTGTGCAGTGCATGTGCATGTCAGAAAACTGTGCTGGACTCTCTGGAACTGGAGTTACAGATCGGTGTGAGCTGCCGTTTGGGTGCTGGGATTCAAACTCAGGTCCTCTGTAAGAGCTAACAGAGTCATCAACCATGCAGGTGTCTCCATTCCCAAGCTTGCAGGATTTTCCCTGCATGGCCATTTGTAAAGTAGATAATTATGACAGCATAAGTGACATCTATTGTTCAGGTCACACAGTGAATGGTGTCATAAATTGTCTTTGGACTATGCTATAGAGTCATAGAAACTTTCGTTTGAAACCACAGACAGGTTCAATAAGTTTTTCTTGTTAAGACTTACAAAGTCTGCTTTTCTCATCATACGGAGCCAAGCACAATATATACCAGTTACTAGCCTTTATTTAGATAAGCTGGAAGGGCATTAGTTTTCCTTGGGAAGTCATGCACATGAAAAATTAATTGAGAAAACTAAATGATTTTTGCTTTCTCAGCTGCAATTTAAATAGCTCAGGTGTAATAACACAGTGCACTGAAGACATCTCAACTTGCAGCATCCAGCATTGCGCAGAGTTGGCTGTCACGTCCATATTAAAATGCCCAGGTTCCAGAGACAAAAGTGTTCCCTCTACTATAAAGTTTACCAGAACTAATAAATATGTGTGAAGCAACTGCATTCAAAACCCTGCACCATTTTCTTCTCAGTGTGAATCTGTTTTCTGAAAAGCTCTTCTCAGTAATCACATTGGTCATCATAACAAGCTGAATGAAAAATGTTAGGTATAAGGATTTTTCAAAAACAATCATTTCTCTGCTTTAAAGAGATGTGGAGTAACACAAATCTAAGAATAATAACTTTATCTTTTAGATGAATTAAATATTTCTTCCTCTTTCATGCATAGTTCATGCTCCAATAATCATAAAATAATGTTTGGTCAACAACCATAGAAAATTTATTGAGTTCTTTATTGTGCTCAAAATAATACGCCATTTTGTGTCGTTATTCATATTGTTCATTGAGCCTCAAAATTGTTTTTAATCATCTGAAACATAGAGAATCTATCTGACTACCATAATCACATCTCTGTACTCAAGTAAGATACAGAGTTTGCAAATTAGTAGTATCTTTTTATCTTGCTTTCTATAGTTTATTTTGAGAGCACAAACTTCCATAATCTATTAGCCAAAACATGAGGTCAATTCTGATGTCCAAAAGGTATATCTAGCTCTATTGTGGGACTTGGAAAAATTATAGTCGAAAATGCACTCCTTCTGACAGTGTGTAGATCAGACTTTGGATGCCAGGCACCAACATAAGGCAAGGGCTGCCTTGGTGCCCATCTGTAGCCCTAGCTTCTCCAGATGCAAAAATCGGGATTCCCAGGGCAAATTGAATAGCCAGGCTAACTGAATGTGTGAGCTCTGGGTATTAGTAAAGCGTGGACTGACTGAGAAAGATACCCTACATCAAACTCGGGCCTCCAGGTACTACTGTAGGAGAGAAAATATATTCAACATTACAAAATATTACACGTATTTAAACTTTCCATATGTTTCATATACTTAAAATATTTATGATTTTATAAAGTAGTTAAAATAATTTTTAAAAATTCCTCTTTCATCTCATTAAATTTACCTTTTAATTTATTTTCAAATTCCCTTAAGATAACTAATTTTCTATTTAATTTATTGTTTATGTCATAAGACTGGTTATACCTAATAATAATTAGTGGATAATACTAAACATTGAATTAATTCATGACTAATTAGCATCTTTATAATTTCCTAAAACCTTAACAATTTGACCAAGCTAATTACCTACTCATATTTTACACAACTCAGTTGATTTGGCAGTGAAGAGTTAAAGAATGGTTATTTTCTCTTCATAAACAATCTTTTAACACCTGAGAGATAAACAATTTTTAACACCTGAGAGTGAGAGAGAGAGA
>JANHMN010000009.1:5887496-5962951 GCA_030674055.1 Rhabdomys pumilio | reverse complement strand
AGAGAGAATAAAATTAGGACACATTAGAATTATTGCATTTACAGAGAAAATAGTCAAAAAAGTCCTCTTTGAGGAAACATGTTCTTTTTTTTTTTTTTCTAAAATAACTTTATCTGGAGAGAAAACGCATAGAAATTTCCATCGTTGTGAGAGTTTGATTAAAAGATGAAACCAGGAGTCTCTTCACAGTCTAAGGAAATGCTTTTAGTGTTGCTCCCTGAAGTCAACTAATGGATTGAAAATGACTAGGAAAAGAGGTCACTAGAGGAAACCCAATGAAGGTCCCTTTAACTGTACTGGCGCCAAACAGGGACCATTTAGTGTGAACAGGGAAGCAGAAATAAATCACACATTAATAAGGTCAGGGAAGGCTTTGTTGTGAATACTCTTTTCTTCCAGAGGAAATTTAATGAAAAAAAAAGTGTGTAACAGTAGTTGAAAATTGAAAGAAAAAAGGAAAGATTAATAAAAAAGAACAGAAAATTTTAGAGTATTTCAAAAAGGGGTGCAAAGTTAAAAGTTAAGAATCACATCATGTTTGGTTTTTACACATTCACACACTGAAGCACAAGATAGGAAAGTAGAGAGGAGAGAATACTAAGCCCTGAACAATGTGCTTAAGACCTAATTGACAGCATAAAACACCTATTTTTATAACATGCCTGAAACATTTCAATTCTTAAAAGATGAATGTTTTTCATGAGTTTAAAGAAGACTCATGTACGTGGTATTTCCCAGTTAAGCACGGCCCTGGCCAGCTGCTTTTGGATCCTGGGAATGATGTCAGTTTAGATACCCTTGAGACTTAACGTATCACCCTTCAAGGAATGGAGATGTTGAGCTAGGGAGAGGCAGGCTCTTCTCTGTATTAGCTCTGTGACTGGAGAGAAGTTACATCCATTAGTTCATTTCCTTTCTCTATAAAATTAAGACTCAAAACTTTCTATTTTAGGGACTCATAAAAATAACTGTTGGTAAAAAAATAAATAAATAAAGTGTAGGAACATAGGAGAAGCTTAAAAATGTTGGCTTTACTGTTGTTCCTATCACTGAGAGGAGACAGTCTCAGTCAGGCTCCAGAGGGAGTATGTGGAACATGGAGGAGCTCTTAAATCCTATTAGGAGCTTGACTCCCATAAGGGTCAAGAAAGACAGAGAAAAAACTGAGGAAAAAATCAAAATGGAATGACAGAGAAGGTACCTCATTTTCCATGCTACTTCGGTTCACATCCAAAGTCTCTCTGGCATATAGTCTCTCTGTCTCTCTGTCTCTCTGTCTCTGTCTCTGTCTCTGTCTCTGTCTCTGTCTCTCTCTCTCTCTCTCTCTCTCTCTCTCTCTCTGTATATATATGTGTGTGTGTGTATGTGTGAGTGTGTGCTTTAATTCTTGACTAATTGGTAAACTTTGCTTTTAATGTGGTGCTTATGATGGGCTTTGTAGTCTATGTGTTTTATATTCTGGTGCTGTTGCTTCATCTCAAGAACTTGCTAGAAGCCATATGTAAATGAAGCCCCTTGTGCATTGCTGTCTGTTTCTTACAAGTTGTGGGCAGTAACTACATTAAATTATCATTTGACTTTAAAGAAAAAATAGTTTTCTAATTTTTGTACCAAGAGGCAATGAGTGTTTGAGAAAGCCTTTATATTTATTTGCAGAATCCAACCCATATCTGTTTGGGAAAGCTGCTGCAAATCTCTGCATATATTTGTTGAGGTACATATAGTCTTATATGCTTCTAAATTGAGGGTCTTTAGATAAGCATGACTTCTGAATTTCAGATGGCATAGATCCCTGCAAGAGGACATAGTTTTCACTAAGTGGAACAAAGTGAATAAAAACAAATCTTGCAACTGTGCTGGCTTTGTAAAGATGCTCAACTGTAGCAAGGATTTTGAGATCAGATTAATAGCTGCCTTGGCCTGAGTAATGTATGCTTTGAGCATCTGCAGCTGTGAAATCACCACACCCTGCTGGATGTGATTTTCCTCTCTATGGCTGGTACATCTATGCTACAACAAATATCTACATGAACAAGTGGGTTGTTCTGAGGAATAGAGCATTTTTTAATTCCCAAAAGGGCTTCAGTATTTCACATTAGCAAATGGCTTTCAATGAGGCACAGAGGAAATTCAATAGATTGAAGACTTTTATGGAGAAACACATTTCCACTTTTAGCATCCCTAAAAATAGAAAGGTAAATAGATTGTAACTACAATGATCCCTAATGATATTCTTATATAATCATAAAGAAATTCCATGTTCAACCATTATTAGAGAAGCTTCTGCCTGCAGCAGACAAGCCACCTACAAACATTTGGCAAAGAATGAGTCACTTGGAAGATTCATACTTGAATGGGAGTTTTCCATTAAAGACCTTCTCCTCAAGGCTCTGTGCAAACCCTGTGGAGAGAAATCAGAAGGAGTGGAAGACCAGAGAGGATCAAAAACACCAAGAAAACAAGGCCCCCTAAATTACATGATCAAAGCACATACAAGCATGAGGTCACAGAGATTGAAGCAGTCTGCACAGGCCTGCATAGGTCTGGCCCAGGTCCAGGTCCTTTGCAGACACACACACATATATACAAACACACACAAATGTATATATATATATATATATATATATATATATATATATATATATATACACATGCATACATACATATGCATATATATATATACATATACACCTATGTATATGTTTATACATATATAAATATAAAAATGTATGTGTTATGGTTTGCAGTTTTGTGTTTTCATGGGAATCCTGACTGTGTAATCCTGGGGCTCTCTATTTTTCGTGCCTTCTCTTGGGCTCTTTTAATTCTGTGTATTAGTTTTGTCCTATTTTGATGCATTAATTTTTGTTATTATATTATAAATTTTATTTCATTATTATCCCTTAGAAGTCTGTTATTTTTCTAATGAGAGACAGAAAAGGAGTAGATCTGGATGGAATGGAATCTGGGAAGGAACTGGGAGGAGAAGAGGGAGAGAAAAGCAATTAAGATACATATGAGAGAAAAAAAACTATTTTTGATAAAAGGGAAAAATGAGATTATGAGTTACAGCATCCTGCACTGATCAGCCTCAGAATTCTAATCTTGAGAAGCCTGATAGAAAAGAATGCATAGTCTACTAAAATCTTAGGAGCATAAGAACAATCCCAGATGGAAGTCAGAGACCATTGAGAAGACCAAAACAATGCCAGGAAGTGATTGGGGTACAAATGAAATTCTTTCTCCATCTGGATGCTAGTTACATTGGTGTAATCATTTTACAAAACACCCACCAGGCTAAGCTGTCCATATATGATATGTGGTGTTACTCCAAAGAAGCAGTTTTGGCCATTCAGACTCTGTAAATGTATATTGAGAACCACAGCAGTTTTCATAGAGGGTGAGACCTATGCATTTGAAAATATTCTCACATCATTGCTAATATGACTGGTGACTGATACGTGCTGTAAGTCTTTATTATGGCAAACATGTGTGTTTCAAATGCTCAGCATCTCCCCTAACGGAGTGAGTGCATGTATAGAAAGATGGCCAAACCAAACATGTCTCGAAGCAAAGAAAACAACTAGGACTCAAAGCTTAGAAGACATATGGGCAACTCTTACAGTGGTTTTATAAATCTAAAGTTTTATACTATTTTTGCGATGGTTTTCATCATAAAGAAATATATATATCTGTATCAGGTAGACAGACAATTATTTATTTGAAAAGATAATTATACTAAGAATATTATTTGGAGGAATTTCTCAGTCAGCATTATATTTGATGTCAAAACTAATGAAAATTCCTTTGTAGTTGAGAAAAATTTATTTGGAAAGTGTAAAATGTCCTTTATAACCGTGATAGATAATTTTGTTTATGGACTTTCAGCTTCTGAAGGGATGACCTTCCAGTCATCATTACTCACAGAGAATCTGTATTAAAATTCAGTACTTATGCTAGCATTCAAAGAGGCAGATGATCCTTTCTCATTAAAGGCTTGGGAGTAGCTTTCAGCATAATGCCAATGGTCTTCTACATGCTAGGGCAGTTCTCAGCACGATCAAGTGAGCACTTTAGTGCAGCTAACCTGAGTCCAACTCCTGACACAAACCAAAACGAAGGAGAATAAGATATTTTTTCCATGAAATATCTATATCATGTGACTTTTTATGTTTTCTAAACATAATGTGAGATTACACATTATGGCAAATGTCTTCCACATAATACATTTTTTGCTTAATATCTCCCTGCAGGATTAGTTGTATGACTACCAATGGTGGTGACGATAATCACTCGTTTTCCTGCCTTACTAACTGATACTTTAGGTAGGAGAAAATACTTATAGACTATGAGTATCACGAAGTGTGTTGTCCAGATTACGCGTGGACAACCTTATGCATGGGGTAAAGACCAAAAAAGCAGGAAGGAAATTTAAGGCTGGATTGTATCTGTCAAATAATAAAATTTCAACCGCTTCCCTCCAGGACTAAATGGTATATCTTGTTACCTCATTAAGAAGCATCTCAACAGCAGTCCATTTATCCTAACACTGTAGAAGATTGTATTTAGACCAGGGTAGGGAAGGTTATCTTAGGTTTTCACTGTCAGAAGCAAGTGATGCCATCTGATTGTGTCACTGGCGTGTTGCCAATACTGATGGTGAAATGTGTCCTACTGTGGCCTCGTTGCTGCTCCTGAGCAATGTTATGAGTAAGGTACAGACCTTTGATTAGTCTGTGGAGTAAACTCTACTCAGCCCTTGGGTGAAAATCTCTCAGTTACATTACTTCTGATTCCCAACTCACACTCCATCATTGCTAGCTTTTTCAGTGTAGGCTACTCATCGGCTTTTGCTCGAGGCAGCAGGCATTCAACAGAACTATTTCTACATGATTCTGACTTCAGAATTAACAGAAACTACATGTTTTGTTTTGTTTTTTATCTCCCTAAATTTCACTTTCTTTAATCTTTTGGATAACATAGGCATCATGTTATTTCATTATCAATATTTAAAGAAAAGCAAACCAAAAATAAAACAAACAATAACAATAACAACTTAAAACCACACCAAAACTAAGCCTATGACTGTAAAGTGTGTGCTATATAAGATCCTGAATTTGGATGCCCAGCACCCAAGAAGAAGGCCAGATTCAATGACCATGGACTTGTAATTCCAGTGTCAGGGACTTAGATAAAAGTCTGCATTTCACTTGCAAACCAGCCTCAGTGCATCCAGGAGTTTGAACTTTAGTCCTCTGTCTCAAAAACAAGGTACACAGATGTAAGTATGAAAGGGGGAAAATAGTGAAGGAGAATAAAGGAATTTCTTATGAGAAATAGGAAAGTTATGGGCTCTTTAGGGAGTGGAGAAGTGGGTAATGAAAAAGGTATTTGGAAAAAAAACCACAAAATTCACATGTGCAACTATTTTTAAATGTTTTTTTAAAATCTCCTTAAGGTAGTTTAATTTTATAATTAATGAATGAATTAAATAATTAACATCCAAACAGCCCTCTCCCAGGTGTCCCCTTACAGGGTCCCTTTCCCTTTCCCCTTCCACTTCTCTAAGAGGGTGGGGACCCTTGAGTCCCCCTTTCCTGGCACTTCAAGTCTCTATAGGATTGGGCTCATCCTGTCCCACTCATGGTGGGAGGGCAGACAAGGTAGCCCTGATGGGGAATGGATTCCACAGTCAGGTCGCAGCTTTCAGTTGTTGGGGCCCACATGGTGACTGAGATTTCTATACGCAATTTGGTATTACCATCTTATCTATCATCTATCTCTCTATATCTCTATCTATCTATCTATCTATCTATCTATCTATCTATCTATCTATCTATCATCTATCTATCTATCTATCTATCATCTATCTATCTATCTATCATCTATCTATCTATCTATCTATCTATCTATCTATCTATCTATCATCTGTCACCTATCTTTTAGTGAACTTTCCTCATTTTTACTGACAATGATCCCCCAAGAAACAAAAACGGTCTGGTTGAAACATAATACCAGACATTAGAAATCATCTTTTGGTTTTTGGTAAGGGTTGTCCAAAAAACTTCCAAAACTTACTACCTATTGTTATTACTATTGGTTACCTCTACCCCAGCCACACCTAGAGATGGAAGGTAAGTTCATATTTCTGAATACAGTATGTACTTATAGATGCCAGAGAGCATTGAGCCAGAACTTACCTGAATGACTCCTTCATGAAGACTATGTTTTAGGATACCAGGAGAAACCGTGTGAGCATCCAAAAGATGGAACTAAACAACAGTCTTACCTAGCTCTAGTGCCTATGAACCACGTCAATAACCAGAATGCCTCATTACACTAAGATTTTATAATAGCACACATACATCATAAGTGTCCAAGAGCTTTCTAGTTGAAATCAAGGCCGACTCAAGAAGAGGGAATCTATGCCTTGTGCTGGAAATGTAGCTAAATACTAAGTGCTTGAGAAGTCATGCTTCTCAGTGGAGAACCTACCCTTTATGAAACCAGCATAATCCCTAACAACTAACAAAATAAACATATAAGGAGAATGTTTATTTGTCCCTATACTCACATATAAGTGTAGTCTCTACCCATCATCAAGGAAATTTCTCTGTGAACATAAAGAAACCAGTATAGAAAAATACAACCATCCAAAATACAGAGTTGTAGAGTCAAGTACCAATGGATACAAACACACAAACATGAAAAACCAAACAAACAAACAGACAACCCACTCAGAACCAATACTCGGGACAGATTGTAGGAAAGGGAGTAGAAAAATTGTAGGAGCTGGAAGATATGGGACTTTTCTGTGAGGCTGTCTCCTAATATCATCACAAGCTACACACATAAAGCCTCACCAACAACCCATATGACTGACAAATGTGAGCTGAAAAATGATGATGCACTCATGAGGCCTCAACTGTACACAAAGGAACATAGGTAACTAAGAAAGGTGGAAGGTGGAGATGTGAACGACCTCAAAAAAAAAAAAAAAAAACTTTGGTTGTTCAGTAGCAAATAGCACTGTAACCTATCAGCATCTTCCTAAGTCAGTAAAGAATTGTTTAAAAAGACATTATTACCAATGATACAAATACCAAAATGATTTAAGTACTAATACTAATATACATATTTTTCAATTTTTTTTAAAAAAAATTCTAGCCCAGCTTTCCCCTTAAATCCACAAATCTACCCTGTGAGAGGGATGGGGCCCATGAGACTTATTCCCTTTACAAATGCCAATCAACTGCCAGAGTTACATTGTTGCACATTGGTGTTCCAGATCTTACTTGTCTTACTGAAACTGTGCCCGCCCGTGACCAACACCTCCATTTCTCCCTGGAAAATACAGTTTTAAAGTTTTATAGTTTCACGTCTTTCTGAACCTACATTGTGTTTTTAAATTAATTGGAAAGCTTTTTGGTATTTTTAATAATGTTACTACATCTTTCTTGTCAGTCTCTTCTGGGACTCACGTAGTGTTTGCATTAGTGGGCTTTATAAAATAACTCACATTTTTTCATTTGGTATTAATCTTGTTTTGTTTTCCTGAATTTTAAATACATAGCTAAATTTAAATTTGTCAATAGATTAGCTATTCTATCAGTTCAAAATCACAATTCATCCTCTTTATACACTTGTACTTTAGTTCTTATAACACTCAACTCCAGAATAGCCGTTTGTTCTTTTCTTACAGAGTCCAATATAGGAATTCAAGGATCTCTGAGTGAATGAAGTGAGTCCTGAGAAAATGTGTATTCTTGATATTGGCATAAACATGAAGAGAACTCCAGGGCCTTGGCCCCATGCGACACCATCAAGACAAGTTCTCCATATGGGTGACCCTGAAGAGGAGGTGCAAAACTCTTAAAAATCCAAGTATGAGTGTTTACTGATGATAGCTCAATGTGTGTCAAGTCTGTATGGATGATAGCTCAGTGTGCATCAAGTCTGGCAAAACTTCCTCTACCCGGGTGTGTATAGCCTGAGACTGCTTGCCTAAAGAGACCTCCTGTGTACCTAATAAACACAACGAGGTTCCCAGTTGTGGGGGGAAGCAGATTCCCACCAGATCCAACCTTTTATGGTGTGTATGAGTCTGTTCTTTTTTCATTTGTGATTTTAATTTATGTTTGATTTAAAAAAAAAAAAAGCATGCTTGGAAAAACCATGTGATCTATTCTTCTAAAAAGATATAAAAAAACTAGAAACAATGACATTAGGCTAGAGCAGCAGAAGAAAACAATATACAGAATGCAGAGAAAAAGAGGGACAAAGAAGATGCAGAGAGAGCAGAAAGTGAAGGCAGGCTTCTCCGTACCATCCTGTTCATGGGATGGAAGAGTTTTCATCTTAACAGCAAAGCCGTCTTAGTCTTAGTCTTACTAAGGACAAAGTTTTCTTTGTTTTTTTCTTTTTTCTTCTTTCTTTCTTTCCTTCTTTTCTTCTTTCTTTCCTTCTTTCTTTGTGTTTTGATCTATCTCTCTTTTTTGATTTTTTACCGATTATTTTATTTATTTATATTTCAAATGTCATCCTCTTCCCAGTTTCCCCTCCACAAGCTTTTTTGAGGGAGCTCCCCCACCCACTCCTGCCTCAGCAGTCTAGCCTTCCCCAGTCCTGGGTCATCAAGCCTCCATAGGACCAAGGGCCTCCCATCCCAGAAATCCCAGATAAGGCAATCCTCTGCTACATATCCCCCTGATGCCTTTGGTTGTACTCTTTGGTTGACAGTTTAGTTTCTCAGAGCTTTGAGGGGTCTTATTGGTTGATATTGTTGTTCTTCCCATGAGATTGCAAACCCATTTAACTCCTACAGTCTTTGCCCTGACTTCCCCATTGGGAGCCCCATGCTCAGTTCAATGTTTGGCTGTGTACATGTGTATCTGTATAGGTCTGGCTCTGGCAAAGCCTGTCCAGGTTCAGCTATACTGAGCCCCTGTCAGCAAGCACTTCTTGGCATTACCAATAGTATCTGGGTTTGGTGTCAGCAAATGGGATGGATTCCTAAGTGGGGCAGTCTCTGGATGGCCTTGCCTTCAGTCTATGCTCCACTCTTTGTTCCTGCATTTACTTTTGACAGAAGGAGTTCTGGATTAATATTTTTGAGGTGGGTGGGTGGCCCCATGCCTCAACTGAGGACCTTGCCTATCCACTGGATATGGTTTCTCCAGGTTCTATCTCCCCTTTGTTGGGTATTTAAGCTAAAGTCCTCCCTGTTGGGTTCTGGGAAACTCTTGGGTCCCTGGCATCTGGAACTTTCTAGTGGCTCCCCCCAGGTCCCCCTTTCCCTCTGCTACACATCTGCTCTCAAAGTTCATGACCCTCTGTAGTTCTCTCCCATCTCCTCCCCTATCTGAACGGTCCCCGCCCCCATGCTTTTCCCTCCCCCTCCTCTCTCTCTCCCAGATCCCTCCCTCTACTTCCGAGAGATTATTCTCTTCTCCCTACTGAGTAGGACTGTAGCACTCACACTTTGTGATCTTCTTTCTTCTTGGATTTCATATGCCTTTTTTTTTCTTACAGACTTATGTTTAAATCATTTAGTAATAAAAGAATAGAAGTCTTTCCTTTCTCTACACAATAAATATTGGAGCCCATTTTTCATCCAGAATGAATGAGTTCTTTCTGCACTGGTGCTTGAGCTACATATTGATATGTAAGTATGGATGTTTAAGTACATTAATATGAAATAAATAGCTGGAACCAATAGGTGTGTATGAAGACAAATAAGTGTGCGTATGTGTATGAATCTCAGAGAGTTTATGCATATTTGCTTGTATACATTTTTCCTTATGCCATCATGACTCTCCTGGCTCAATAAATATTTATTGCTCCAAATTTTTCTCCTTCCTGACAAGCTAGGGGATAGGCTTTTGGGCAACTGAGGATGGAGCCCTAGCAATTAATCCTTTGCTTAATCCCCTGCTGTTTAAGAACAAGTGTTAATTTGCCAAGATGCCTGAATCTTCTGGATTCAGAGTAACCTATAATCAAGTTGGATAAACAAAAACATGTTTTTAATCATGCCTACAAATAATGCAAGCATAGAGGAGGGAGCAGAGACATATCACAACTTGAGATCCATCCCACGGGCACGTACCAATCCATAACACTATTAAGGATACTCAGTTATGATTGCAGACAGGATAATGTTGTCTTCCCAGAGGCTCCACCCAGCAGTTGACTCAGATACAGACACCCACAGCTAAGCAGTAGATGGAGTTTGGGGACTCTTAAGGAAGAACAGGAGGAAGGATTACAGGGGCTAAAGAGGATAGGAACTCCACAGGAAGACCAATAGAGCCAACTAACCTGGACCTTTGGTGTTCTCAGAATCTGAACCACTAACCAAAGAACATGCATGGGCTGGACCTAGACCACCCAGCGCACAGGTAGCAGATTTGCAGCTTGACCTTTATGTGGGTCCTGAACAACTGGAACAGCAGCTATCCCAAAAGCTAGTGCCTGTATATGAGATATATCCTCACGTACAAAGCAGCTGGGCTACCTTGTTTGGTGTCAGTGGGAGAGAAGGCATCTAGCCTCCCATTGCCTTAAAATGCCAGGGTGTGATGGATACCCAAGGGTTCCCCACCCACTCAGAGGAGAAGTAGATGGGGGAAGGTAAAGGGAGGGGATGACCATGAGGAGGGCAGTGAGAGGAATATAAAGTGGATACATACATACATAAATAAATAAATAAATAAATAAATAAATAAATAAATAAATAAATAAATAAAATTTAAAAGAAAGCAACCTAATCTTTCATAAAAACAAGTCTTTTTTTTTTTTTTGTCTCAACCAAATCTCTTTCCTCTCAGCTGATTCTGAGAGGACCCAGCCTGGGCCTAAGCTCCCAATATCTCCTATATATCAGTGGTTTTATTGTTTGGTCAGTTATATTTATATGTTTAACAGCTTGAAAAACAATATCAGACATTCACTTCGTGTTTTCCTTTTCATTACCGAGGAGCGCTATCTTCTGGGTCAAAATGAGTCATTCAGGCACTATCCTGTTGGTTTGTCATCGCAACTGGTTCAGCGTTTAGTTGAAATAGCGGATGATAAATACAAGCTAAGATCTAACAGCTTGTAGCCTTTCTTTCCCGTTCCTCTTGTGAGGGAGAAATTTGAGGCATGCTCTATTTCTAAACTTCCAGGGAGGAGTGGAACTTGTTTTTATTGATGGTTTCTTAGAAGTCATCTCTGGGTGAGAAAAGCTTAATTTTCAGTCATAAATTATTGTGAAGTCCTTTGAGACAGCAAAGATGAAGACTTTGTTCTGATGGATCTGTTTATAATTTGCTTTCAATCTTCTCATGTTCGATTTCACCTGTTCCTGCCTGCAGTTTAGTATCTTTGAGTAGTGTACTGATGACAACGTTGAGTAGTATCCCACAAGAAACTTCTTTTTGGTTCTTCTCATTTTTCTTGTAATTGGTCTGAATAGCTACCAGTTATCACTACTATGCTTTCATTAACTTCTCTTCTTATTTAAAAACTGTTATCTATTAATTTTCAAAAAAATGCTCTTAAGTGTGAAATTACCCATTTTTTAGTCCAAAGAGAACCAGACTCCTCAAGAGAAACAAAGGACTCCCACTACTCTAAAGACAGAAAATTTGTATCTTCTGACATAGGCAGAGTTCCCATCCTGAACTAGAATTTCAGTACTGTCAATGAAGCCTAAGTGATAGGTACCCCATTCTATCACCTATTGGCCTAGAATACAACACTTAGTTGTGGATCAAAGAATGTAACCTCTGGAAAAAATGGTGTAATTGTCTGAGTCTTGAGAAATAAAACAGTAGCTTTAGATTCGGAGGTGTAGGGAGCAGGAAAATCCTATCTTCTTGGCTTTATGTTAAGAACTGAACTTTTATAACAAGGAGCATGAGGCATGTTCCTTGTGCAAACACAATTACCTCTGGACATTCTTACAAATATTTAGTGTATTTTCTTGGGTAGATTTGTCTTAGCTTACTATATGATTTTTGTGACATTTTCTCGAGATTTTAACTGTATTGATGATAGTTTAAACTTTGTTAGTTAATCAATTTTAAGATTTAAATGGCCATGTGGTTTTTATGGCTTTTCTGGCAGTCTTAACATTGATTTTTCTTTTTTAGTCTAATATTTCATTATTAAAAACAAAGTAATTATAAGTGGGAATAATTGTGTGCTTTTTAAAACTTCCAAGTAACTAGATTTTCTATTTTTTTTGAAGCCTTAAGTTTTAATATTGACGTTAATAATTTATTTAGTTGTAGCTTAAAATTTTTTTCTTATGTGAAGTGAATTTTATTTCACTTTTGTCATCTGATGAATGATGCTTGCTGTGTTTGGGGGAGGTATTTTCCTACATTTTAAAAGTGACAAAAAAGTTGTCAACACAAGAACAGCATTCAAATTGACAATACGCTAAAGATCCTGCTTAGGAAAGGACTTTGTGTAGACAGAAGATCTCATCACCAACCAAAAGTGGGAGGCACAGTGAATCCCCACAAAAAGGAGGTCATCCATGAACATCACAGCAACAGCTGATGAAAATGGGTGATGTGCTATCACTGAGATGATTTTCTTCATAGTCATTTACAATATACAGTACAAGCACAAACCCACTGACGGGAGATGCAAAAGCTAGTCTTTCATGCAGATTTTTTATAGTAGCTGAACTATTGCAGCAGAATATATGTATGCTTTAGCCGTATGTTACTAATGTAGAATAATGTTCTAAATTATATTAATGTGGAGTATGAACCAATGATAAAATACTTATCTAAGAGGAAATTAATATATTGTGAAGGATAAACAGATAAATCAGGTAGTCTTTGTGGCATTAATAAGCATAATATTCAGTCAATATGGTGTTTCAGTCATGAAGAAAAATAAAATGGGAGAGTCATATCATAAAGCAGTCAGAATTTTCCCCTAATTTCTTGAGTTATGAATTTACATGACCTTGTTTGGGTCTAAAATTGTATGTTTCAAACCAGCATGGTAAGAGAACCTGGTACTACTTATGTCTAACTATTATCCAAAGTTCTATGTTCCATCTTACTGCTAACAATAAAAAATCATCTGAACTAAAAGCTTCAGTAGCTAACTCACCAAGAGAACAATTTTCTCTTCTAACACACAAAGGCTTGTTATTATGTACAGGAGGAAAGTAGCCTGTTCACAGAATTGTCGTCCTGAGAATGATGGGAAGGCTCAAAGTCATCTTTTGTTGTTAGTCTAATATGTAGTTAAGGAATAATGTTTATTCTTTTTGTTTCATATGTATCAATTAAATACAATAAAAGCTGAAGGAATTTTTAAATGTAGGTGATGAATATTGATGTAAAAATCTCAAGTAGAGGAATAAACAACTCAGTGCTTAAGTTCAATACTTACTTTTGCAGAGGACCCACTTTCAATTGCCTGTACCTACATGTCTCAGAATTGTATGGAAGTCCAGTTACAGAAAACCTAACAGCTCAGGTATTCACACAATACCCAAATATACTTGCAGGCAAAATAACCATATAAATTTTTTTTTTGGTATTCTATTTTTTTTAACTCAAAACATTTTATTTATCAGATTTGTATATATATATATATATATATATATATATATATATATATGTGTGTGTGTGTGTGTGTGTGTGTGTGTATACATATATACATACATATATGAACAATAATTAAATAATAAGATGTATTTGAAAAGTATGCGGGGTTGGGAAGAGTGGGAGGAAGGAGAGAAAGGGAAAAGTTACGTAAATAAAGTGCTCATACATGAAATTCTCAAAAAGGAATCCAGTTTTTTAAAATGTTCAACAGATTTACTAGCATTTTACAATATGAAAATAAATATGTTAGGATATTTTAACTCACTACAACCTTTGAAGTTTAAAATTAAATCAATAAAAATTATTTTATCCAGCATACTAACAAAAACCACAATAATGTTTTATAATTCAAAGTATTTCTGAGAACTAGAAAATGGATTGTCAGAAGCTAAGTCAGCAGAGCCAGGGGCACACTGTGTGTTATTCTTTTTTATTTTTCTTATTTTTTTATTATTATCAAATCATAATTTTTACTTTTTAACACAGGGGTTATAAACACGAAAATGCAGGATGTGGGGAAGGGGATGACACGGAGCATAGGTGTTCACGGGGAGTACAGATATCTTTCAGAACAGGGTATCAGTTGGGTGGAGGTTCAGAGGTTAGGTCAATATAACTCTGCCTATGATTCACTTGTCCTTATGTAATTTGGTACTATCCACCAAGGCTGCCTATTTACAAGGTCTACAACTACTCAGGCTGGTAGATTTCCACAAAAGCTGCCTGTTTACAATAGTTTATAGACAACTGTTTCAGTGTTTTTCCATAGAGACCCAAGACTTTGTGTTAGCAGTCATGTATGTCAGACCTATTGCTGATTTTAGGCTTATGGCTGATTTTAGGCCTTCAGTGTATAATCAGGGCTGCCCCGACATCTCCTCCCTTCTCCAAGTATAGAAGGGCTGTGGCAATTCTAATCTTGCCAAGGTGGGGATAGAGGCCTGACCTCCAGTAATTCCAGTAATTAAAGGGGACCTTGTAATGGCTCCAGTACTCCTGTCATTGTCCAGTGAGGCATGAGGGCCATACCTGTTCTGATGTCTTTTTCCTGGAGAGGGGATACTTTTGACATCAACCCCTATGCAGTCAGGTTTGTCCCTCAGGGAACCTAGAAATATATTTTTAACTTTTATTTATATTCCCTTGTAGTGCTTAGCCTCGCAGCCTAAGCAAGAATTCAGATCGCCAGACAGAGGGGGCCTCTCTCTGCTTGGTCTAGGGGCAGAAGTCCTCTCTTTTAGGTTGGGTGGAGATGGGACTTGGGAGCACCCTAGATAGAGTAACATCCTCATGTAGAGTCTCGTGGTCCTCCATATCTAACTTATGATAATGTATCTGAATAGATTTTGCTATCAGATTATCTATCTGTTGTTTCACAAAGTTAGTCAGCCTATTTAAGGCCCAGGGACCTAAGGAAATAAGCAAAAATAACCTAATTAGTGGTCCCAAGATGGAAGGAAATAGGGTTAACAATCATGGAGAGGTTGAAGACCAATTCTTGTACAAGCTCTCATTTTTCTCTTTCTCTCTCTGTCTTTTTGCAGGACATTCTCTGGCCTTTTTCATTCTCTCTTTAATCATCCCTGTTTTATCTATGTAAAAGCAGCATCTTCTTTAAGGGCTGTACACAGTCTAGAGCTGTACACGGTCTTTTCTATTGTAAAAGAGAAAATCAAGTCCAATAAAGTCCTCTGCAAGTTTTGGGGATCTCAATAGACAGCAAAATGAGGGACTTCTTAAGATTAGTGATGTCAGTCTATAGCTGTTTGATGTCTTTGTCAAAGGCCCATTGGAGGTCTGAGTAGTATAAGTCTAGAGGCCAGCATCAGGATTAGAGCTCCTAACAGCAGACACCACGGGTGATTAATTTTTACACTGGAAAGAAAAAACAGGGAATTCTCAGGGAAATTTCTCTTCCCTGGATGTCAATTGTTATTCATCTTATTTATAATTGGACCTGGTTTTGTGGGAGTATCTATTTAATTCATTAATCCTTTTGGTGGCCATTTAGCTGTGCCTTCTGTGGTATCAAACAGGCATATCAATCCTCTGCCCCATATAGGAACTGGGTCCTGGCCATTCCATTTAAGGGTAAAAGGGTCCTTCCACATAGTTGTGGCATAGTTTTTATTGGTCTCAGAGATGCCAGAGGCAATCACCGGCAGATTTACCATGAGCATTCAGTTTTAGAAAGTTAAGAGTAAACAAAACATGCTCCTTCCACCCTCAGAGAATCATGAAGAGACTATTTAAAGAAATATAATTCTTTATTAATAATTTCTTTTATCAAAGAACTATTATAAAACAGCCAACAATTAATCAATTTTAAAAATTTAAAAAATCATTTGAAATCAGTGTTTCAAAACCAGGAAGACTAGGGTAGTGTTTTAAAGTTCATATTTGGGGTCCTATCAACCTGAGTTTGTGCTGAATTCTGTCTTACTCAATATACTGAAGAAAGTATTAGACTTTCCTTCTACAATTTAGAATTTACACCAATAAAATGGAGATGAGAATAGCACTTTTATATTCAAGCAGTAGTTTGCAGAACTATTGTCATCTTCTCTGCAGTAGCTTATCAACTACCTAAATTAATTAATCTATTTTTGACAACACTGAAAAAGGTTTTAAATACTAATCAAATGTCTTCTAATGCCTAATTTCCTGGATTATGCTGTGGTCAGTAAATATATTTTTCCAGAGTTTCCTAAGAGATGTCTCCTCACACAAGTGAATACCTTAAATTATATGCAGTTTTAAATAAGCATCAAGACTTTAAAAATGCCAATGAAAAGTAAACTCAAATTGAATAGTATACAACACTTGACCTCTTAAAAATTTTTCCAGTCATAAAGGAGAATAGAGAATCTATACTTTTTGGCTGACTTTTTTCTTCTTCAATCATAAAATACTATATATGATAATAATGTGCTAAACTCTAGATCTGCCATTATAACTGTTAAAAAAAAATAAAACATTTGTCTCCTGTGCCTATGTGTTCAAGGCAGTTCCCCACTTTTTCTTCTATTATATTTAGTGTGTCTGGTTTTATGATGAGGTCTTTGATCAGTTTGAACTTGAGTTTTCTTTAGAGGAATAGTCATGAGTCTTTTTGCATTCTCCTATATGCACACATCCAATTAGACAAGCACCATTTGTTGAAGATTATTTCATTTTTCCTTTATATTGTTTTGACATTTTTTTCAAATATTAAGTGTCCATAGGTGTATAGCTATATTTCCGAGTCCTCAAATCTTTTCCATTGATCAACCTATGTATTTTCATTCTAATGCCATGGACTTTTTATTATTATTACTCTGTGCTATAGCTCAAAATAAGGTATAGTGATACCTCCAAAACTTTTTTCCATATGAAGTTGAGTATTGCTTATTCATGGTCTGCAAAGAATTATGTTGGAATTTCAATGAAATCACATTGAATCTGTAGATTGCTTTTGGCGTGTTAATCCTACTGCCATGAACATCTATCCATCTTCTGATATCTTCCTTAATTTCTTTCTTCAGAGAGTTGAACTTTTAGTCATACAGGTATTTCACAGGCTTGGTTTGATTTACAAGATATATTATAATATTTGTGGCTATTATAAATGGTGTTGTTTACTTAATTTTTTTCAGCCTCTTTATACTTCATAAAAAAAGGGCTACTGATTTTTGAGTTAATTTTGTGTCTAGCCCCTTTGTTGAAGGCATTAATCAGCTGGAGGAGTTCTCTGGCAGGATTTTTGGAGACACTTGTGTATACTATCACATCATCTGTGAAGGGGAAGACTGATGGAGAAAAGATTTATAAGGGTCAGACTGGGAGGAGAAGAGGGAACAGGGGCTATGATTTGGTGTGAAACAAATAAATTAATGAAAAAACCGAAGATAGCATATAAAAGCCATGGAAACATAAAGAATGTAAAAGTATAACTAGACATGAATAAGAAATAAGTGTAACCTTCACAAGTTTTTGTTTCCCACCACCTGAATGATCTATTTACACCAGCTGAACACTATTTCCTAAAGACTCAATAACCTGAGAAAACGATGTGTCCATCTTAGAAGCAAGCAGTGGAGCACAAGAGACTTTGAGAAATGTTTCTTAGTAAAACCTTCAAAAAGATCACTTGGAAGGAATCACATGTGTATGTTGAAGCTGTGGGGCCAGTGTGAGTTCTGAGTCCTCTGAGGAAGGTAGTACCAGATAGTGGTATAGAGCTAGACTTCTGGAACCTTTAGGCCACCACAAAATAGCAGAACCAGAAAACAAAGGGTTTATATGTATTCTTATTGTGCTATACATAGGAAATAAGAGAAATAACCAGAAGCACTGGTCAAGAGAATCTTCAAAGGGCAAGAATTCCAGAAACAGAAAACTAGACAAAGGCTCAGGACCTTGAAGGGAAGGTATAATTGGCCCATCTTGTTGAAAGTAATTATATAATAGCTTCCATATCGAAAGCTATATTTATAAAGGCATGGGAAGGTCTTGAATATAATAATCAAAGGTCTAGCCAAGGTACTAACAAAACAAAAAGCTTTCTCTTATTTATTAGGAACAAAGAAAAAGGGAATTATCTTGCTTGTGAACTACTTTCTCAACTTACTTTTCTTCTTCCTTCACATTTCCAATTGGTCAGTACCAGAGTACACTGAATATCAAGTGGCCAGCACAGGGAGCTGATAGACATTACAACTCAATTTACAATACAAGATTCATAATGATATTATATTAATTTGGGATTTTGCATATTATTAGTAAAGATTTTTTCAACTTAAATAATTGAGGTTATAAAGTATTCTACATAAGACAAACTCCCACTGCCAGTTACCTATATCTAAACAAAGAAATCATGTCAATAATGAGACAAAGAAGAGAGCTCCCATTAAATACTATCTAAACAAAGAAATCATGTCAATAATGAGACAAAGAAGAGAGCTCCCATTAAATACATTCAGATGGACAACAAGAATGAAGATAAGATTGCATTATGTCACTGGTTATTTCTATCCAAGAACCTGTGATACTTGCTATTTGTTAACTTGCAGTTAGAGAATTGGGTTTGGAACAGAGATGGAGAGAAAGCACTGAAGGACCCTTTTCTCTTTTCACTTCTTCTTTCTTCTTGTACTTGAGTTTCATCCATCAACTTTATCTTTTTAATCTAAGGTCTATTTGAATGATTGTACTCTCTTTCCCTCCCCCAACACTCATATGTCTTTTCTAAACAAATTAATGCCTCATGAACTGGAATATTAAAATAATTTAATTTTACCTTTGAAAGTTCTGAAAGATAGGATCTCCTAGATCAAGAATTATAGAAGAATAGATACAGAAAATATGCCTCATTTACACAATTGAATACTACTCAGATATTAAGACTGAAGACATCATGAGTTTTTCAGGCAAATGGATGAAACTATATCATCCTGAGTGAGGTACCTCACTTAGACCCAAAAGGACAAGAATTATATGTACTCACTAGTAAGTAGATATTAGTTTTTAAAAAGTACAGAATACCCAGGATACAATCCAGAACACTCAAGAAGGTTAACAAGCCAAAGACTCCAAGTAAGGATTCAAGAAAGGATGTCTTATTTCTACTTGGGAGAGAGAAGAAAGCAATCATGCGGGGACAGAGGGAGGGAGGGACCTAGGTAAAAGAGTGTAGGAGGAGAAAAAAGGGGGAACATGATCAGGTATTTTAAGGGGTAGGTCAGGAATGAAGCCCTGAGTGCTAGTAGGAAGAATGGAAACAGGCAACCTTGGGAGTTAAAAGATTCTCAGGACTCAAAGGAGGGGGTGGTCCTTAGATGAAATGCCATATAGTGGGGAGGGAATTTGTAGAGTATCTCTCTAGTAGAAAGACAGGGCATCAAGGGGGAGAGATGAGGTTGCCAACCTACAGTCAAAAATTCTGACCCAGAATTGTTCTTGTTTAAAAGAACTGTAAGGACAAAAATGGAGAAGAAACTGAGGGAAAGGAGGATCAATGACAGGCCCAAATTAGCATCCAGCTAAAGGGGAGGCTCCAAGGCCTAATAGCATTATTGATGCTATGGTGTGCTTACAAACAGGAGCCTAGCATGGTTGCCCTCTGAGTGCTCCAACAAGCAGGTGAAAGATTGTAGGAACTGCAGGGTCTCTCACACCACTCTGTGTATAGTCAGCTGAGAAGGCCCTGGGTTCCTCTAGCTGGAAGTTAGGCCCCGGCTGTTCACCACGGTTCCTTGCGGTGTGGCCCCAACACACAAGGAAGTCCTTGGGTTTCCAAAACTGGTTTATTGGCATGGCAGATGGTGGATGGATCTGGATGCACTCCCCCAAAAAACCCAGGGTGGACCTGAGTTAAATGGAGAGGGGAAGAGGGGGGAATGGGGCTGAGGAGGAATGCTTAGTCAGCTCCACCCTCTGGCCTCAGGTACCTCATTAGTATGTAAATCTCTCTAGGGCCTGAGGGCTGTTCATCACACCCTCAACCTGAGTAACTTAAGGGTAATTCAGCTGAGTGACTTAAGGGTGAAGGTGGAATGGAGATTAGACCTCATGTCAGGCCCGGACAAAAGATTATCTGGTCTAGCCTCAGTGAGAGAAAAGTACCTAACCTTCAAGAGAATTGAGTATTCAGGGAGTTAGGAGGTCTCATGGGGTAGGGGTTAGGGGTTGGGAACATCTTCTTGAAGAAAGGGGAGGAGAAATTGGATGAAGAACAGTTAGATGTCAGAATGGCAGAGGGATAATGATTGGACTGTAAATAAAAGATTAAAGAATTTTAAAAAAAGAATTAGATATCTGATGAGGTGTCTAGAGGTTCTACCCATTATATTCTCTAGAGGTAAAAGAGATTAGCTCTCTTTTCAGTGTCTCTTTTATAGGATATTAATCCACTAAGGTAAACTATACCCTAATGATTTTGTCATCTTCCTGAGACCCTACATCTCAAGGTATTTTCAAATTGTAAGCTAGAATTTCAACCTAAATATTCTGTGTTGAATGGGTATAAAATTTTAGACCGAAGCAACCAACTATGTAAAACAATACTTTAAAAGGGTATACGAATTCTTTTGTGGGTTATTTCTGACTAATTCATTCATGTCTAGCCTTGTTTTTAATGTGATTTCAAATGCTTTTCATGGTCTCATTTTTTAAAATTAAAGATCATTATATTCTACTGAGAATTTGACTAAACCTCATCAGTCTTCCTAAGAGAATTTATTATCTTAATAATCCTGAATAATTCTTCACAATGTAGTGTGTTCCTCACATTACATAGATAGTACAATGATAAGACTTATACTTGAAATAAGAAGATGGCTTTATGTGTCCCCGTACAAGCCTAATTACCTGAGTTTGATCACTGGACTGTAAGTAAAACCCTGATCCACTGAGGGTGCTATGCAATCTCAATTTTCTTACAGCAAGATGGAAAGTAGCAGAAGGAGGTATAATCAGACCTGCTTCCGTGATCTCACTTTAGGCTTTTCTTCACTAAAGTGCTCTCAGAATAATTCTGAATCAGGTAATCCACATGTAAAATAAAACATCCAAATCTGAAATGTATGCTTATTTCTTCTCTAAAACAGTAAAAGTGAAAATTCAAATGTCCTGTCAGTTATCTGCTAATGAGCACTGAATGCACGTCTCTGAGTTCAGTAAACTTCATTTAGATGTGTCAGCAAGAGCCAGTGCTATATTAAAGGTCTGAAACAGGAACAATAATTAAGACGACTCAATGCCAGTTCCTTTTCATCTTTAACTGCTGCCTACAGTCCGTACACAACAAATACGAAAAGGTCATCAGAATTCATTTTATAATGAGTGCATATTTATATTCCCCGAATCTTTTATCTAACAAAGGTAGTGATAATTGGCTGAAAAAAAAACTCGATGTAGTCATGGGGTATGGCAAGGGCAGAGAATGGGTGAAAGGGGAAAGCCCAACACAATGAAATACACACCATAGCTTTCTCTCACCCATCCATCTGGAAGCAACTCATATGAGGTACAGTCTGTGCACTGTCTAGAGGTTTCGAAATCTGGGCACCATTTATGCCTCTCTTCTGACACTTTCTAGCACCATCCTTGAAACAGTGTCAGTCCCTCAAGTTTTGGATTTCTCATTTATAAAGCTAGAGTGGGTACAGAGTCACCCTTATCCTGGGATGGATGTTCTGGGAGTCCTATATTGACATGAGTAAAATCACAAGACAGTGATTTAAAGGTACAGCCTGCGTAAAGGTTAACGTGTTATTTTTGTCTTGATACTTCTCAAAATTTCAAGCATGAAATGGTATCACTCCACAGTAGGAGTTTCAGTTAAGAGTATTCGTTCAGTGTATATTAGAACAAGAGGTGGTACATTCCTTTTTGTGATGAAAAATACGCATAAAATAGTCCATTTGGATTCATTTCTAGTATCCAAGAGTTGCTACTAATAGTCATCACTACTAAACTCTCAATGCAGTTAGTTCTTAATCTAAGCCTCAAGGAGGTTGAGGTAAGGAAGCCACTACAGCAGTAGAGAAAGGATCTGGACCACCAGTCCTCTGAGATGGCTGATCTAGTTCCACACCCTGTAGTGTTACATCAGTCGGTATCCACAGGAAGGTGTATTTCAAAGCATAATTAATTTATGCACACAATTTTTTCAGTGATCTTCCTTACCTAGACGCCACCACTGTGATACTCCCTTGTTCTCTTCATCCTCCCCAACTCATGTCCTTCAGCGTTCTTTCACAGTGAAGCATGTATGGTGTTCTCACTTTTCTTTGAATGTGCTAAGCATTTCTCAGCTCATAGGGCTTTACTTTTTTTTGTTTCCTCTTTGTGACTAATCTTTCTAAGTTTCAATGATGAAACCACATCCTGAAAACGGCCCATCAACCTGAAAGTGCAGAAGTAGATACTCACTGACCCCATCCACATCACTGTGGGTTTCCTTGGTAGAAACGATCAAAATCAGCAAGTATTTCTTATACTTACTTACTTTCATTCCACATTGCAGTGTAGGTCTCAGGCAAGGTGACCCCTGTTTATTTTATACTCTCTTGTCTATCCCAGGACCAGCAAGAGACAAGCATACTATAACCACATTGAAGGAGTGTGTCCACAAACAAAAAGTACATGAGAATTATTTTCTAACACTTAGTACTCTTGGATAAATAACAATAACAATGGAAAGAAAATACTATAAAAGTATGTCTGAACAAACATCAAGGTGACTGAACATTAAGAAGTTATTATTTTATATATATGTATATACATATATAATTATAATAAATATATGAATATTTATTATATTTATATATAATATATGCATATATATGTATATATATATATATATATATATATATATATATAGTGTGTGTGTGTATAAATTAAAAAAGGAAATTAAATTAAGCTGGACTGAGATTCTAAATTTTCATGTACCTATCTCCAGTAGTGGCTCTAATATACAACAAGAACATTGGTAATGTTTATGATATATATTACTATATTTTATTAGAATTAAATAATTTAGGTGCGTCCTATTTTATTCTTTCAAAATGTAATTTTGCTAAATATAATGTTGCATTTTGGACTAGCTTCATAGCAGAAGATAAGCATCATTGGGAAAACATTTTTAAATAAGTTCAAGCAGTGGAATATAGTTATTAGTGATACTGGATGCCGGTGTTTCGGCTGTGAGAACTGCATGACAGTAAGGTATTTGCAAAGAACTGGGTGAAGGGCAGGTATAAACTCTTCACTTGGTTTACTATTTTGTTCTGAAAAAAAATTGAATTTCCAATTATTTTTATGATGAACTATTGATTTTAAAATGGATTATGATTCACATTAATGCTATTTGATATGTCACACTTTTCCAAAAAAAATCAATGTACTCTTCTAAGAATTGCAATGAAGAGGTAAATTCATATGAAACTTGGCTAACATTTTAGATTTAACATATGGACACACAAATTATGGAGACCTTTAGCCTAACTATCATTTGGTCTAAGGACAGCTCAGAATATGAGATCCATCCATTCATGACATTGAATCTGGTCCATGTTACTAGTTACTAGTTACAGATCAGTCAAGTGTTTGCAACTTGAATTTATTTTTAACTGCAAGTTTTTTCTATTGTTCCTTTTATGGTTTGGTTTTCAGAAATATGAATCATACAGTAATTTTACATTACCTTTTACGTTAGTAGCCAGTGGAAACACAGGCAGAAGATTTGTACAGAAGCATTCTGTTGTGTAGTCCTAGGCAGCCTTCTCTGAGCCATTATGATGAAATTTCTGACCTTCATTCTTTTGGTTTATCTACTCTGGAGGCGAACAAATGCCTCATAAAACAGCCCAATGGTGCGATTATCACTTTAGTATGAGAAGGACACCAGAAAGTGCTAAAATTCTACATTTAATACAACATTTTATGGCTAACTATAAACTTGTAGTGGCCTTTAGGTATTTGCTGCAGTGTTAGTGATGATTCATACCAGGATCTCTCACAAGACATGGAAGGATGGGCTACACTCACATCCAACAAAGGAAGTATGAGCACATGAACTGAGAGTAAATTGTGTGAGACATAATGGTACATTACTGGCAACTTCAGGTATTTCTTGGAAAATACATTATTGTAACTTAAACACAATGGTCCATTATTTTCAAAGGATGGTGATGCCCAAAGCCCTATTCGTAACAGATGAGAGCATGTGGCAAGTACTGTTTCCCTTTGTATATAATATAAATAGCTAGAAAGATAATTATAGATTATCAGAAAGAGCTAAGCCTTAAAAACCCTTAATATCTGCTATATCTTTCACCTATTCTAAATTATAAAGTTCTGATTTTCAATTAACTTTGTTTCTCTTGTATTGCATAATGCAGAAAGTCAGATGTAGAGGGCTGCCTTGTGAAAAAATTGGATAGGCATTAATTTCATTGCCTGTATCAGATTTGCTCCTTCTATAGATTTCTCTGTACAAACATTTCCGAATATTATAAAACTTCTAACATCAGTATAAACCTATAAAATTTTTTCACACATCATTTCGTAATTAAAATTGCTCTTTCATAGAGATTTCAAAATTATAACACAAAATAATATTCTTCAAGTTGCTTTGCCATCTGTTGTAGAACCATTCAGTTTCTTGCAACCGAGTTTAATTGTAGCTAACATTGTAATTGACATTTTTATGAATCTGTTTTTGTAGAGTCATTTTCTTAGTAGTCATTATTTGACATGAGATCATTACCGTAAGGCAATGCCAATATTCTAAACCTTTAGAGAGTTTCTACATTGTTTTTTTTAAATATGTTTGGTCATTTTTCTGTACTACCGATAAGCACAGACATTTAATGGAAATGTCATATATTTTAATAGAACTTATGTTTGCAATACAGTATTATAAAAATAATTTTCATAAACTGAAGAGTAATGTCTTATTTTTCTATACAAATGCATATTCTCTATTTTATTTCATTCTACCATTGAAGACAGAGGTTACAATTAAGAATGTTACTGATTTTGTAGATTTTTAAAAACAATACCATAACTGGGCTATACAACTAATGTCAGTATTCTATTATGTTAATTCTGATGCTCAACTTTGTCTTGTTTAACACAATTCCTCTTTTTGGTGTACATATGGTTTAAATCAATTACGGTGTTTAGAGTGATCTAAAATGTTAGCTAATTGGTGGATTTATAAGTTCCTTAAAAGCAAGAATTTTGTATTTTAAGCTGGGACAGACTGTTAGCTAGGCTTCTCCCCAGAAGATACCATATCCTGAGGCATCCCAGAAGATCTGCTGCTCTCAGAGCAATTGGTAAGAACCCTCCTGAAGTCCCACCTCTGCCACTGGGAGCCTAGTGGACTCAGGGACCCATCAACCCCCAAAACCCCTGCCTGCCGAATACCACTCCTCTTCTACCCAGTCCTTTCTGCTGGGACAAATTACTAGCTAGTCTGCTCCCTGAAAGACAACATACCCTGAGGCATAGGAGATCTGCTGCACACAAGGCAATAGAAGAACTGGTCTCCCATTTATCTGCTCCCCTGAAGACACCACAACTTGAAGGCATCCCAGGAGCTCCTCTGTACACAGGGCAACTGGGCAACAGACACCACAGTCTGAAGAGCTACCAGGGGTTCTGTGGCATGCAGGGCAACTGACCGAACAGACTAAAAGCCTCCCCAAAGTTCTGCTGCACACGGGGAAACAGAAACCACATTCCGTAGGCACCACTGGAAAACAGCTTGACTGCTCCTCTGAGGACTCAACAGTCTGAAAGCCTCCCAGGAGACCTACGGGCAGATGAGCTGCTCCTTTGTCCCTCTGAAGAACACCTGCCCCCTAGGTGGAATGCCCTACAGAAGGTCTGCTACAGCCAGGGCCACAGGCCTACCAGGAGACCTGAAGCAACCCAGGGACAAAAAAGGCAGACTCCAGACAGAGTCACTCAGACTAACAAAAACCAGGGAGAAACAGATGGCAAGAGGCAAGCACAAGACCTAAGCAAAAGAAGCCAATATATATAGGCATTAACAGAACCCAGTTCTCCCACCAGAGCAAGACCTGAATACACCAACACACGTGAAAATCAGGAAGTTGATTTAAAATAATATCTCATAAAGATAATAGAGTCCTTTAAGAAGGATATAAATAAGTCACTGAAAGGAGTACAGGAAAGCACAGGTAAACAGGTAGGAGCCCTTAAAGAGGAAACAAATAAATCCCATAAAGAAATACAGGAAAACATAATCAAATAGTTGAAGGAATTGAATAAAGTCATCCAAGACCTAAAAAGTGGCAGTAGGAACAATAAAGAAAACAGCAATGGAGGCAAACCTGGAAATGAAAAACCTAAGAAAAAGTCAGGAATTACAGATGTAAATATCACCAAAAGAATACAAGGACAGAAAAGAATCTCAGGTATAGAAGACACCATAAAAGATATTCATGCAACTGTCAAAATTCAAAACATAAAGAACTCCTAACCCAAATCATCCAGGAAATTCAGGACACAAGGAAAACACCAAACCAAAGAAAAACTGAAATAGAGAACAAAGATTCCCAGCTCAAAGGACCTGACAACGTCTTCAACAAAATCATAGTAGAAACTTATGGAAGTTTCTACTAAAGGAAGAAATGGCTATAAAAGTACAAGAAGCCTAAAGAAGACCAAATAAATTAGACCATAAAAGAAAATCCTCTTGTCACATTATAATCAAAACACTAAATAAACAAAACAAAGAAAAATATTAAAAGATAAAAATGAAAAGAGCCAAGTAACATACAAAGGCAGACCTATTAGAATTACACCAAACTTCTCAACAGAGGCACTAAAAGCCAGAAGATCCTGCCCAGAGGTTATGCAGACTCTAAGAGAGTACAAATGCCAGTCCAGGATACTATACCAAGCAAAACTCTCAATCAACATAGATTTAGAAATAAAAATATTCCAGAACAAAGCCAAATTTAAACAATATCTATCGACCAATTCAGCCCTGAAGAGGATCCTAGAAGGAAAACTGCAACATAAGGAATGCATCTACACCAAAGAAAAGACAAAATATTAAGCATCTCAAAGCAAAGTCAAAAGGAAAGAACCACAAGCACATAATGCCACCTACACAAACAAACATATCATGAACCAACAGTCATCTGTCTTTAATAGCTCTCAATACTAATGGACTCAACTCACCTATAAAAACACATAAGCTAACAGTCTGGATATGCAGACAAGATCCAGCATATTGTTGCATACAAGAAACACATCTCAATAACACCAACACTGACAGAAACTAACTCAATGTAAAAAAATAGAAAAAACTTTTCTAAGCAAAGGGTCCCAAGAATCAAGATGGAGTTGCCATCTTAATATCCAATGGAATATACTTTCAACCAAAATTTATCAAGCATGATGAGGAAGGACACTTCATATTCATCAAAAGAAATATCCACCAAGAAAAATTCTCAATTCTGAACAACTATGCCTCAAATACCAGGGCATCAACATTCATAAAAGAAAATTTACTAAAGCTCAAAGAACACATTTAACCCCACACAATAAGAACGGGAGACTTTAACACCCAACTCTCACCAATGGACATGTCATTGAAACAGAAACTAAACAGAGACACAGTGAAACTAACAGACATTATGAACCAAATTGATATCTACAGAACATTTCATCCTAAAACAAAAGAATATACCTTCTCAACATCTCATAGTACCTTCTCCAACACTGAGCATGTAATTGGTTATAAAACAAACCTCAACTGATACAACAAGATTGAAATACTCCCATGTATCCTATAGTAACACCATGGCCTATGGCTGGTCGTTAACAACAACAACAACAACAACAACAACAAACAAAACAAAATCAACAAAAAAAACAAAACAAAACAGAAACCCCACATACACTGAAAAACCCTCTACTCAGTGATAACTTGGCCAGGGAAGAAATAAAGAAAGAAATTAAAGACTTCCTTGAATTTAATGAAAATGTTGACACATCATACTTAAATTTATGGGACACAATAAAAGCAGTACTAAGAGGAAAAATTTATAGCACTAAGTGTCCTAATAAAGAAACTGGAGAAAAATACCTAGCCAAATTTAACAATAAGCCCAGAGACAGTATCTAAATTAACAAAATCAGAAATGGAAAGGGAGACATAACAACAGATACTGAGGAAATTCAAAAAATTATCAGATATTACTATGAAAGCCTATATGGAACAAAACTGGAAAATCTACATGAAACTGATGGTTTTCTAGACAGATACCACATATCTTAGTTAAATCAAGAGCAGGTAAACTATCTAAACAGGCCCATATCAATAAGGAAATAGAAGTCATTAAATCCTCCCAACCAAAAAAAGTCCAGTGCCACATCGATTAGTGAAGAATTCTACCAGACCTTCAAAGAAGACCTGATATCAATATTTCTCAAACTATTCCATAAAATAGAAATAGAAGAAACACTACATAATTCATTCTGTGAAGCCACAATTACTGCTACCTAAACCACACAAAGACCCAACCAAAAAGGAGAAATTCAGAACAATATCGTTTATGAATATCAATGCAAAAACACTCAATAAAATTCTTTCAAACTGAATCCAAAAACATATCAAAACCATCATTCACCACGATCAAGTAGCCTTCATCTTAGGAATGCAAGGTTGTTTCAATATACAAAAATCCAAAAATGTAATCCACTATATAAACAAGTTAAAAAAAAAAAGCCACAGGATCATCTCCTTAGATACAGAAAAAGAATTTGACAAAATACAACACCCTTTCATGTTAAAAGTATTGGAGAGATCAGAAATTAAAGGCCTATACCTAAACACAATAAAAGCAATTTATTGCAAATCAACAGCCAATATCAAATTAAAGGAGCGATACTTGAAGCAATTCTAGTAAAATCAGGGATAAGACAAAGCTGCCCACTCCCTCCATATCTAGTCAATATAGTACTTGAAGTGCCAGCTAGATCAATAAGACAACAAAAAGAGATCAGGGAATACAAATTGGCAAAGAATTAAGGGTATCACTATTGGTAGGTGATATATGATAATATACATATATAGTCCTAAAAATTTTACTAGAAAACATCTCCAACTGATAAACAACTTCAGCAAAGTGGCCAGATATAAAATTAACTCAAATAGGTTTGTATTCTTCCTTTTTGCAAATGATAAACAGGCTGGGAAAGAAATTAGAGAAACACTCCATTCACAACAACCACAAATAATATAAAATATGACAATAACTTCAAGTCTCTCAAGAAGGAATCCAAGATCTCCAAAAATGGAGATATCTCCCATGCTCATGGATTGGCAGAATTAACTTACTAAAAATGACCATCCTACCAAAGGTAATCTACAGATTCAATGCTATCCCCATCAAAATTCCAACACAATTTATCAAAGACATGGAAAAAGCAATTTTCAAATTGATCTAGAAAGGCAAAAAACACAGAATAGCAAAAACAATTCTTAACAATAAAAGAATGGCTAGGGTAATCACCATCCCTGACCTCTAGCTTTACCACAAAGCAATAGTGATAAAAAAAAACCAAACTGCATGGTATTGCTACAGAGACAAACAGGTTACTTAATGGAATAGAATTGAAGTTGCAGAAATAAAACCACACACCTATGGTCACTTGATCATTGACAAAGAAGCCAACCATGTACAATGATAAAAAAGAAAGCATCTTCAATAAATGGTGCTTATCTAATTGGTTGCCTGTATGTAGAAAATCGAAAATAGTCCCATATTTGTCACCTTGCACAAGCTCAGGTCCAAGTATATTAAGGACCTCAACATAAAACTAGATACACTCAATCTATTAGAAGAGGAAGTGGAAAAGAGCTTTGAAGTCATTGGCACAGGGTTAAATTTCCTAAACAGAACTGCAATGGCTCATGCTCTAAGTTCAAGAATTGACAAATGGGACCTCATAAAACTGGAAAGTATCTGAAAGGCAAAGGACAGTCAATAAGACAAATCGGCAACCTACAGATTGGGAAAAAAACTGGACTAACCTCACATCTGATAGAGAGCTAATATCTAGAATATATAAAGAACTCAGGAAGATAAGCACCAAAAAATAAAACAAAACAAAACAAAACAAAACACCAATCCAGTCAAAAACTGGGGTATAGAACTAAACTGGGAATACACAACAGAGCAATCTCAAATGGCAGAGAAGCACCTAAAGAAATCTCCAAAGTCCTCAGTGATCAGAGAAATGCAAATCAAATGACCCTGAGATTCCACCTTACACCAATCTGAATGGCTAAGATCAAAACCTTAGGGGACAGCACATGTTGTCAAGAATGTGGAATAAGAGGAATATTCCTCCATTGCTGGTGGGATTGTAAACTGGTACAAGTACTCTGGAAATCAATCTGGAGGTTCCTCAGAAAATTAGAAAATTAGATCTACCTGAAGACCCAGCAATAGCACTCTTGGGAACATACCTAAATATGCCCCACTGGGCCACAGGGACATGTGTTCCACTATCTTCATAGTGCCCATATTTGTGATAGCCAGAAGTTGAAAAGAACCCAGATGTCTCAAGACAGAAGAATGGATACAGAAAATTCATTTACACTATGGAATGCTACTTAGCTATTAAGAACAAGGATATCCTGAGTTTTGTAGGCAAATAGATGGAACTAGAAAAAAATAGTGAGATAACTCAGACCCAAAGGAATATGGATTGTATGTACTCACTAATAAGTGAATATTATCCAGACCCCCAAAATACAGAATACCCAAGATAGAGACCATAGAACTCAAAACTGTCACCAAGCTCAAGGGCCCAAGTGAGAACAGCTCAGTCCCACTTGGGAGAGAGAAGAAAGCAATAAGGGTGAAGGGATGGATGAGGAAGGGAAAGGGGATGGGAGCAGGTGGAAAAGGGAACATGATATGGTATCTGGTGGGGGAAAAGGCCTAAAGATCTGAGGGCAAGCAGAAAGAATGGGAACAGGCAACATCAGGAGGTAGGAGTTTGGGGGGACCCTGTAGAATGTATCAGAGACCTGGGAGGTGAGAGACTCTCAGGACTCAAAGGGAGGAACACTACATGAAATGCCCTACAGTGGGACGAGGAAACTTGTAGAGGCCACCTCCAGCAAAATGACAGAACATAAAATGAGGGATGTGGTTGCTCTCTCACAGTCAAAATTCTTACCCATAATTGTTCCTGTCTGAAAGAACTGCCAGGATGAAAATGGAGAAGAGCCTGAGGAAAAGAATGTCCAGTGATAGGCCCAAAGTCGGATCCAGCTCAAGGAGAAGCCCCAAAATCTGACACAATTACTGAGTCTATGGGAAGCTCACATAAAGGGATCTATCATGAGTATCCTCTGGAAGACCCAACAAGGAGCTGAAAGAGTCAGATGCAGATAATTGTACCTCAACAACGGACAGAAGCTGCTGAACCCTGTGGTTGAATTTGGAAAAAGCTAGAAGAAGCAGAAGAGGAGGGTAACCTGTAGGAAGACCAGCAATCTCAATTAGCTTGGATGCCCGAGATCTTTCAGATGCTGGATCAGCAACCAGGCAACATACACCAGCTGATATGAGCGCCTAAAAACATACACAGCAGAGGACTGCAGTGTCTGAGTTTCAGTCAGAGAAGATGCACCTAACTCTCAAGAGACTGGAGGCCTCAGGAAGTTTAGAGGTCTGATGGGTTGGAGGTGAGTGGGAATATCCTCCTGGAGACAGCAGGTTAGGAAGAAGGTGTGGGATGTGGAACAGTCATAGGGTGGACTGGTAGGTGAATAAAATCTGGAATGTAAAAATAAATAAATAAATAAATAAATAAATAAATAAATAAATAAATAAGATTTTGTCACCAATGTGATTTTTATTTGCTTATGTAAAGCTTCAGACTGACATGGTGAACAACAATAAACACTGTCACATTGTTAATATTAAGGGATCACTTTTATTAAAGTAATTATGATTATTTAAAAAAAATCACTAAATTACCCTTCATAGTATCAGTGACACAATTATAGAAAGTGTGAGTGCTGAGTTTGTCTGATCCCTAAAATTACAGTGGCTAGATTTACTCCCATTATTAGGAGATAATGATGTATTGATGATAATTAGCGAGCTGTGAACAATGCAATGATTTAGAGAAAATTGACAATATCAGGGACACAAATGGATTTTAACTACAATACAATCATTTATATGCTATCAAGGTGAACTTGCTTGCTTTGTCCTGTTTCCTTTCTATCTCAGCATTTCTATAATTAATGGATTGACCTCATTCACTTTGAGACAATGACTTGCTGAGTGAAAAACGGGTCTAAGTCTTCTGCATCAAGCTACACATATATACAGATATCACCAAAAATCAATATGATTGCAATCTTGACAGTTTTAAATCTTATAATCAGAGAATACAAAATCATTGTTACTGCTGTTAGTAGATAATTAAAAAAAAATCACACACACACATACACACACATGCTCACATACACACACACAGACACACACACACACACACACCCCACAAATGGTCTGAAAAGATTAGCTAATAGCATTTGCCCGCTATCTAATTCATAGAGGATTTGTTATCTTCAAATGTCACTGACTGCCTTCATTTTACTATATTTCCAATGAGAGACAATACAGTGATCTGGTGGTGCCTATGAGGCTTTAATTTTTTTTTTTGACTGAATGTCACTTCTCTATTGTGGGATGACAATCAAGTTTTCACAGTGAAATCTAGCCCCCTTTACTTCAGATTCACAGAGCACCAATGAACCTGTTATAACTGAAACATCTTTGTAGAGAGACCTAAACACAATAAAAGCTAAAACTTTGCAAATCATCTCAGACTGAACTATACACAATAGAAATGGCTAGTATCAATGTTTTCCACATTTAACCTGCTCCCAAACAAGAAAAATGTTGGTAATGGTATGAAAACAGTGAAACATTGGTAATTTGCTTTGAAAGGCTATCTTCACAGATAACCTTAGTGATTATATCTGTTCATCCGTTCTTAATTCAGGTTTGAGAACACTGAGTACTGATTCAAATTCTTGAAGTCTGCATGTGTACGGAACCACTGTTCAGACAATTTATTTACTTAAGGCATTCATAATGAATAATTCATGTATACCATACGATTTCTGGATATCTTGATCATGAAGATGGAGTAACAAACTCTCTGCCGCTGAGAGCTCTTTTTTGGAATTAGAGGTAAGATTTAAAAACACATATTTACTAATGGTGTAAAGTGATGATAAATCATTATTATGCTGATTTTTTATAACATAATATATGTGCCTTGAAAGTGATTGAAGGTGCCAATATGACATGCAAGTATGTGGTGCAGAGACGGGAGAGGAGGAAAGCAGAATGTTCTGAGCATCATGCAAAGGATCCGAACAGAGGAAGTAAGGTGGTGAGAAGAACCTAATCTGAGAAGCCTTTGATGTCACCTGAGGCCACAGTTTAGTTCTAGCCCAGGCTATATACTGTTGTCCATATTTGGATCTTTGGGTCTGAAGTAGCTGAGATCTGTCAATGTCCATGGCCAACTTTACTACCAAAGGTCATGCAGACATCCTTGCCTCAACTGCTGCCTGGGATCATTTTAATGTCCAAGGTCTGTAGATAGCTGTCTCTACTCGTTACTAGCTCCAGCACTACAGAGAACAGACTGGAGCCTTGCCTATGAGGAAGAGAGGGCATGGGAACAGGAGAACTGGCTCCATCCTTTGTCTGTTTGGAACTTGAGTGAGCTAGCTAGAGTAGTGTTGGAGAGCTGACCATGATGGTGTAGGTACAGGAGAAATGGAGGGCAGACAAACTCAGCTAACACCCAGACCCAGTTCTGGGGCTTTGAGTTGACCTACTCAATGAACTACTGAAGTCTGAGAAGGAGCCACTCCTGCAGGGCCAAAGCTGCAGGATCTTCATAACACAGGGCAACAACAGGCTATCAGAAAAGAATCCTGATGAAAATCCAGTATTGATAATGCACCAGAAACCAGTGACTGTGAACCAGACAAATGACTCTTTTCAGTACATACTATACAGGATGTTTATTCAATTTCACCTTGTGCCTATGTCTTGGGGACCAGAAATGAACAACATTTATGTTTACTGTGTATAAAGCAGTGAATTACACACATTTTATCTTCTAAGAACAAGGTTGTGTTCATTTCCATTAACCTTTCTAAACAGATGAGGAAATTAATGTTTTGCAGGTTAAGTGACTGAATCAAAGTCATATAGTTACAGATAGGGATTTTTATCTCCTCTAAAATTAGAGCCAGTTACAAAGTTACAACTCTGCTAATTTAAGTTGTCATGAACACTGCTAAACTTGTTTGTGTTAGTCCTGATACATGAAAGATCATCTTATGTAATTTAGGTATAGTCATAAGGCAGGAATTTGTGGGCTAGTGAAAGAAGGAGGGTTTTGAAAGCCACTATGAATATACAATGAAATGATGAATGACCTAATTACAATATGAACAAGAGGTTTGTACAAACATTTATCCAGAGAATATATACAAGGGGCTCGTAAGTTCACGAAAATATGCTCAATATTATTTATCTTAAAAGTGATTTCAACTTCCATTGACATTTCACTTTCCCACCTTCTAGAGTGGCTATAATTAAAGAAATAAAAATATTGCGAATATTCTGTAAGAAGTTTACTTCTTCCTCAGATCAATCTCTAGGTAACATACAGTCTAACAATTCTATTCCCAGCCATATATGAACAGTTAAATAAAAAAACTTTCATATGAAGGTACCCAACAGCACTATTCACAAACACCAAGGCTCCATTCATTAATAGATGGATGAATAATAAAATGTGCTGTTTACATTTCATATTAGTCAACCAAAAAGCTAATAAAACTCAATGTGTCCAATATAGAACCTCGATGAACCTTGAAAATGATGTTCATAGGATGATTTACTTAAAATGCAAAAGAGGAAAATCTACAGAGATTAAAAAATGAATTTTTTTCCAGAATCTGGAGAAAGGGGAATGGAGAACAACTACTAACAAACAGTTGGTTTCTGGAGTGGTGATGATATTCTGGAATTTGATAATTGTAATGGTTATAGGCTTAGTGAACTTAAGTAAACCCCCCAAAACAGGGAATATTTAAAATGGCCTTTTAATTTATTTCTTTGTTTTTCTTTGTATACATTAAATGTCACCATCAAACAACAGCAGTATACAACATAAAAATAACTATTTTTAGGTTCCCAAATAATGTGAAAATTAAAACAAAATAATGAAGATAAAAATATGGTAGAACACACTCCTTCTCACCTGTAGCGTAGTCTACAGATTGTGATAGAAACCGACATTCAATAGTGTCTTTATTTAGGAACTACATAGGATTGAATATAACACTAAGAAATACATCTTCAGGAGAATAGACAGTCATTCCTTATCGAAAGATAATCTAATATACATAGATGAGACTAGAAATGAAGTTGGGAAGAAAAAAGAAATATAATTCTATTGTCTTCTTTATAAATACTCAGAGACAGAGAGATTTACTGCTTTATACCTGGAATAAAAAACACTAACTTAAAATTAAAGATGACTATACCTGACTTTGACTGGAATTCTTTTAAGAAAATACAGTGCCCCCCCCCCCATTTTTCAATTTAGAATTCTAAATCTAAGATATAGATGAAAGATTTTTGAATAGCATTGTGGAAAACCAATTCAGGTTTCATCCATGAAATCACTTTTTCTATTTTGTGATTTCTGGGTACCAAAAAAAATCTCTTTCCTGTCATACCAATAGGTTTTGTTTATAAATTCACTCATAATTTGTCTGCTTATTGTTTCAAGAAAGAAGTTTGATTATGAAGAAGAGGCAACTGCATTCAGAGTTTTGGGTACTACAAGATCTTTGGTATTATATACTAAGCCAAATAAAAGAAAATAAAATCACCATAGATGATTTTATAAAACATTTTGAATATATATATATATATATATGTATATATATAAAACACAAACTTATAAGTGCTATGGATAAGAATGAGAATGATTAGTGAGTATTTAAATAAGCTTTTACTCCTTGATTTTTTTAATACAAAATGAAATACTGACAATGAAGGATGATGACAGAAAATAGTAGGGGTTACTGTAAAGTTGCATATTAAATTTTCTTGGATTAAGTCAAAGGTCATAATAAATCATCTTTTGAATTCCTTCACATTATCAGCCTGAATGGACAATAAGTTACAGTTTATTCTTAAGCATATCTTTGAGAAACTTCATTTTTTTTCTTTGAACAAGAATATTCAATTATTTGTAGGTCATGTTTTATAAATCCATGTGTCAGTTTTGTATACTATAAAAGAAAGAGTTAATATAAAATTTCAATGAGTAAGAAGCTTGTCAAATGCTTAAAAGTTAGAGCATATGTAGTAAGTATTCAATATCCATAGTCTATTTATAGGGTAGTGAACAGATCGTGTTTGGGTTAGGCTCACAGGATATGGAAAGATACATTAGTCAGAATGAAATCTGAAGTCAAAGGCAGGAGACCCTAGCTGGTACAGGACATTATCTGCCTTCAGAATACTTGAGACAGAAGTTTTAGCTGTAGTGCTAGTACCCAGAGGAAAAGGACATATTACATAACTAGGTCATAATTCTCCGCGAATGATAGAACTGAAAGAAACTACAATACTTAAATTTTAAAATAACAAATATGTAAGCGAGGCAAATTCAAAAAATAATGTTACTCCAAGTGCATAAGTAATGCTACCAAAACAACACAACAAACAAGAAAAGATGTCTTTCCCACAAATCACTAGTTTCATAATAATGACAAATAAAGTAATTACTGGAAAGATCTGCCAGAATAATAATCAAGTGATCATCATAAGTATTTTAATGCAATTCAAAGACATGAATGTATTTTAAGGGAAGAAAAGCAAACTGTGTAAAACAAGTTTGTCAGTGAAGGATATGGCAATTAGAGATTGAATTCCTAAAGAAAACTCAAACTAAAATAAAATCAAAGTCAAAAATCAACAAACATCCGAGTGACAACATCCATAGAGAACCTCATTCACAAAACAGACCACATTAAATACAGAGAATAATAGATGGAAAACAGTGAAGAGTAATTTGAGCACTCAGAAAAGAACAATGGGAAATTGTTTTAAAGAATCATGAACAAAATGTTGGAGATCTCTTGGATACCATGTTAAGCTATAGTCTTCAGATTATGGCCATAGAGAAAGAAAAAAATATTGCAGTGAAGGCACAGACAATATCTCCAATAGCCTAATAGCAGAAAAATTTCTAAATCTACAGCAAAAATGGTCATTCATGTTTAAGATTCCTGAACAACCACAAATATGAGAAAAAAACAAAAGTTCCCAAGACATTCTGTAGCTAAAAAACTTTTAGAAATCAAATAAATAATGGACATTGAAAGCTAAAAGACATACTGGCTGAGTCACCTTTAAAGTCAGGCATATCAAAATTATACCTGGCTATTTGACAGAGACCTTTAATGCTGACAGGACTTAGGAATATGTATAGTAAGTTCTAAAATACACAGAACCAAACGACAGTTGATTAAGGGATTTAAAAATTTCCAGAATTAAATTAAAAGAAGAGCTCAACACATCATGAAAGCATCCCTAAAATGAATTGTACTACTACATTCCTAATGTTAAAAAAATGCGAGAGTTCAAACTAATAAATCAGTAGCATATCTGAATATTTTGAAAAAGCAAGAAAAATTTTTGCCAAACAAAAAACAATAAATGGTAAGAGATAAACAATTAACGTACTTTTAAAAATGTACCAAAAAAAAATACAAATAAGTCATGCAAAGAATGGTTGATTCTTTAAAAAACAGGATTGACAAATTATTAGTCAAATTAAACAAAAGTAAAAGAAGAGACCCAAATTAACAAAAGCATATAAAAAACAAGAGGCATTGCAATATACCCTAAAAAATTCAGAAGCTATAAGAATGTCTATATTCTAATAAGCTGTAAAATCTAAAAGAAAGTGTAAATTCTAGATATGTATAGCCTATAAAATTTAAATGAAGATGAAGTAAAAAAACCAAAATTGACCTTAACAAACAATGGGGTAGAAAAAATAATTATAAACCTTCTAATTAAGGAGCTAATTAACTTCAGCAATGTGGCTGGTTATAAAATTAAGAAAATCAGTAGCCTTCCTCTACTCAAAGGATAAACAGGCTATGAAAGAAATTAGGAAAATGACACCCTTCATAATAGTCAAAAATAATATAAAGTATCTTGGTGTGACTCAAACCAAGCAAGTAAAATATCTGTATCATAAGAACCTCAAGTTCCTAAAGAAAGAAAGTGAGAACTCAGAAGATGAAAAGATCTCTCATGCTCATGGGTTGGCAGGATTAATATAGTAAAAATGGTCATCTTGCTGAAAGCAATCTACAGATTCAGTGCAATCCCTATCAAAATACCCACTCAATTTTTTTATAGAGTTAGGAAAATTAACTTGCTAATTCATTTGAAATAGCCAAAAACTTAGGAAAGCTAAAACTATTCTCAACAGTAAAAGGACTTCTGAGGGAAACACCTTCCCTGACCTCAAACTGTATTACAGGTCAATAGTGATAAAAACTGCATGGTATTGGTACAGAGACAGGCAGGTAGATCAATGGAGTAGAATTGAAGACCCAGAAGTGAACCTACATACCTATGGTCACTTGATATTGGACAAAGAAACTAAAACCATCGAGTGACAAAACAATAGCATTTTCAACAAATGGTGCTGGCTTAACTGGTGGTCTGCATGTAGAAAAATGCAAATCAATCCATTCTTATCTCCTTGTACAAAGCTGAAGTCCAAGTGGATCAAGGACCTCCACATAAAACCAGATGCACTGAAACTAATAGAAGAGAAAGTGTGGAAGAGCCTCAAACACATGCCCACAAGGCTAATTTTCCTGAACAGAACACGGTTAAACTCTAAGATCAAGAATCAGTAAATGCAACCTCATAAAATTCCAAAGCTCTGTAAGGCAAAGGACATTGTCAATAGGACAAAACAGCAACCTACAAGTTGGGAAAAGATCTTTAACAATCCTACATCTGATAGAGGGCTAATATCCAATATATACAAAAAACTCAAGAAATTAAACTCCAGACAACCAAATAACCCTATGGTACAGAACTAAATAGAATTTTCAGCTGAGGAAACTCGAATGGCTGAGAAGTACCTAAAGAACTGTTCACCATCCTTAGTCATCAGGGAAATGCAACTCAAAGACCCCTGAGATTCTTCCTCACACCAGTAAGAATGGCTAATATCGAAAACTTAGGATACGGTAGACACTATCAAGGATTTGGAGAATGAGGAACGCTCCTCCATTGATGCTGGGATAGCAAATTGGTACAACCACTCTGGAAATCATTCTGGTGGTTCCTCAGAAAATTGGACACAGTACTAACTTAGGACCCAGCTCTACCACTCCTGGCAATATACCCAAAAGATGGTCTGACATATAACAAGGACACATGCTCCACTATGGTCATTGCAGCCTGATCTGTAATATCCAGAAGGTGTAAAGAACCCAGATGCCCTTCAACAGAGGAATGAATACAGAAAATGCGGTACATTTACATAATAGAGTACTACTTAGCTATTAAAAACAATAACTTTATGAAATTTGAAGACAAATGAGTGGAACTAGAAAATATCATCCTGAGTGAGTTAACTCAGTCAGAAAAGAACACACATGGCATGTACTTACTGATAACCGGATATTAGCCCGAGATACAATTCAGAGACCGTATGAAGTTCAAGAAAAAGGAGGACCAAAATGTGGATGCTTCAGTAATTCTTAGAAGGGGTAAGAAGATACTCAAGGAATGTAGAGAGTGGGAGGAACTTGGGAGGAAGAGAACATGGGGAGGCGAAAAACGGAGGCAGGACCAGGTATGATAGGAGTCAGGGATACAGAGGGTCAGGAATTTGAACAAAATTGTGTAGCAATGCAGGGATGGGGAACTGGGAGTAGCCACCATCTAGTCCCAGATGCTTGTAAATCAAGAGTTTCCCAGGGCCCAACAGGAATGAGATGAGATTAGCTGAAACGCACTTGTAGAGACCATATCCAGAGGTTAAGCATGGCCTCTAGTTGGGGAATGGTGCCACCTACTCATCTCCAAATATTTTATGCAGAATGTTTTCTGTCTAAAAAAATATGTGGACAAAGTATGGAACAGAGACTGAAGGAAAGACCATCTAAAGACTGTACCACCTAGGGAATTCATCCCATATAAAGACACCAAATCCAGACACTATTGTGTAACCCAAGAAGTGTTACTGACAGGAGACTGAAATAGCTGTCTCCTGAGAGCCTCTGCTAGAGTCTGACAATTACAGAGGGGGATGCTTACAGGGAACAATTGGACTGAGCATAGTTACCCAAATGGAGGAGTTAGGGTAAGGACTGAAGGAGCTGAAGGGGTTTGCAACCATATAGGACGAACAATATCAACCAACCAGACTCCCCTGATGCCCAGAACTAACAGGAACTATACCACCAACCAGACTACACACGGAGGGACCCATGGCTCCAGCTGCATATGTAGCAGAGGATGGCATTGTCTGGCATCAATAGGAGGAGAGGCCTTTGGTGCTGTGAAGGCTTGATTCCACAGTGTAGGGGAAATGCCAGGACAGTGAGGTGGGAATGGATGAGTGGGAGGGGGAACACCCTCATAGAAGCAGGGGGGAGGGGGATGTCATAGGGAAGTTCTGGAGGACAAACTGGGACAGTGATAACATTTGAAATATAAAGACATAAAATATGCAAAGAAATTCAGGAAAAAGTTAAAACAAACAAACAAACAAAACAACAAAAGAGATTTGATGTTAGATTTTACCAGAACTTCAAAGAATATGCAACAGTATTGTTCATACTACTTCATTAAAATAAAGAAAATAAAGACCATACTTGTATTTCCCTAATACCAAAACAGATGAAGAACCAGCAAAATAGAAAAGAGAGGATGAACTGCAGGTTTATCTCTCTGGTGATCTCCTACTCAAAAAAATTCTCAATGAAGTAAGTACAAGCTACCCCCAGTTCCCCATCCCCCACTACTACATACCTTTGTTCAAGTTTCTGGTCCTCTGTACTTCCAAGTCTCCTGCCATACCTGATCCTGCCCTCATTTTATCCACCCCCTTTTATCCTCCTAGATCCCTCCCTCCCTCTACCTCCTGTAATTATATTTACCCCTTCTAAGTAGGATTGTAGCATCCACACTTTGGTCTTCTTTCTTATTTTGAGATTCACGTGGGCGAGGGTATTCCAAGTTTTGGGCTAATATCCATTTATCAGTGAGTATATACCATGTGTGTGTGTGTTTTTTTGTGACAGAGTTAACTCACTCAGGATGATATTTTCTAGTTCCACCCATTTGCTTTCAAATTTCATAAAGTTATTGTTTTTAATAGCCATGTAAATGTGTAAATTATGTAAATGTATCATATATTTTTGCATCCATTCTTTTGTTGAGGGATATCTGGTTTTTTTTCCAGCTTCTACATATTATAAATAAGGCTGCTATGATCATAGGGGAGTATGTGTCCTTATATGCTGGAACTTCTCTTGGATATATGCCCAGGAGTGGTAGCTGGGTCCTCAGGTAGAACTATTTCCAATTTTCTGAGAAACCACCTTACTGTTTTTTAGAGTGTTTGTTCCAGCTTGCAATCCCATCAGCAACAAAGCAGTGTTTGTGTATTTCACCACCATCTCCTGTCACCTGAGTTTTTGATCATAGAGTTTATGACTGGTGTGAGGTGGAATCTCAAGGTTGTTTTGCTTTACATTTTTCTGATGACTAAGGATACTGAACATTTCTTTAGGTGGTTCTCAGTCATTCTAGATTCCCCAGTTGAGAATTTTTTGTTTAGCTCTGTATCCCATTTTTAGTAGGGGTTATTTGGTTCTCTGGAGTCTAACTTTTTGAGTTCTTTGTATAGATTGAATATTAGCCCTCTTTCAGAAAGATGACTGGTAAAGATCTTTTCCTTATTTGCAGATTGTCATTTTGTCCAATTGACAGTGTCCTTTGTCTTATAGAAGCTTTGCAATTTTATGAGATCCCATTTGTTAATATTTGATCTTAGAGACTGAGTCATTGGTGTTCTGTTCAGGAAATTGCCCACTGTGCTGATATGTTTGAGGTTCTCTTCCACTTTGTCTTCTATTAGATTCAGTGCATCTGATTTTATGTGGATGTCTTTGATCCACTTGGCCTTAGCTTTATACAGGGAGATAAGAATATATCAATTTCCATTCTTCTACATGCCAAAAGTCAGTAGAACCAACATCATTTTTTGAACTTTTGACTTTTTCTTTTGTGTGGTTTTGGCTTCTTTTTCAAAGATTAGGTGTCTATAGGTGTGTGGGTTTATTTTTGGGTCTTCAATTCTATTCTATTCATCTATCTGTATGTCTCTGAATCAATACCATTCAAATTTTATTTAAGTTTCTATGTAGGACAGTTTGAGCTCAAGAATGGTGATTCCCTCAGAAGTTCTCTTATTTCTAAGAATAGTTTTCACTATCCTGTTATTTTTTTTTTTTGTTATTCCAGATGAATTTGAGAATCTTCTTATTTATGTGAAGAATTGAGTTGGACTTTTTATGGGGATTGCATTGAATCTGGAGATTGCTTTTGGTAAGGTAGCCATTTTCCTATATTATTCCTGCTGATCCATGAGCATGGGAGATCTTTCCACTTTCTGACATCTTCTTTGATTTCTTTTTTTCAGAAACTTGAAGTTCTTGTCATACAGATCTTTCAGTTGCTTGGTTAGAGTCACACCAAGAGATGCCAGGGAAGCAAAAAGTTCCCAAAACCCTATGAGGATGACATTAGCCAAAATGCCCAACACAGAGGAGGTAGAACCTGCAGAGACCATATCCAGTGCATATTTTTGAGATGGGTGGGTGGCCCCTACTTGAGGGATTGGACCACCCATCCATCTCAAAAATTTTAACCAGAATTGTTCCTTTTTAAAGAAAATTCAGTGACTAAAAGTGAAACAGAGAATGAAGGAAAGGCCGTCCAGAAACTGCCCCTCTGAGAAATACATTTCATCTGCAGTCACCAAATCTAGGCACTATTACTGTTGTCAAGAGCCTAATCAATACAAATATGGATGCTTGCTGCCAACCGTCAGACTGAGCACCAGGGACCTCAAGGGGAGAGTTAGAGGGAGGACTGAAAGAGCTGAAGGGGATTGGTTCAGTATTTGGAAATTCATCAATATAATCCAGTATATAAACAAACTCAAAAAAAAAAATCACATGATCATCTCACTAGTTGCTGAGAAAGTTGACAAAATTCAACACATGCACAGAATGTATCCATTCTGTATACCAAGAAAAAGCAAACCAATAAAGAAATCAGGGAAATAATTCATTCACAATTATCTCAAAAATATATTGGAATAAATATAACCAAAGAAGTCAAAGACGTATACAGTGAAAACCTAATAGAGTGAAGAAAGAAACCAAAGAACACTCCAGAAGATTAAAAGAACTCTTATATTTATATTTATACAAGGCAATAGTTAATATTATGAAAAGAGACACCCCCAAGCAAAGAAATCTACAGTTTCTATAAAAATTCCTATGATTTTCTTCAGAGAAATTGAGAAAAAAATTATAATTAATGTGGAAACACAAAACACCCAGGATAGCAAAACCATTCTGAAAAATAATACTGCTTCTGAAAATATCACTACCACACCTTTCAAGTTACTAAACAAGAGATAGTGATTTAGACAGCATAGTATTGTCAAAAAAATTGGACAAACTATTCATTGAAATAGAAGAGATTCAAGATAATATGCCATACTTCTATAGTTACTTGATTTTTGACAAGAAGCCAAAATGTAGGTTGGAGAAAAGACAGTATCTTCAATAAATTGTGATGGTTAAGCTAGATAGCTAGATATAGAAAAAAACAGGACTCATAAAAAATGACATTAAGAACAATTGATTAATAGGTCATTATAAAACACAAAAGCTTCTATGACTATTTTATTCTCCCTTCTAAGTGAGATTCAAGCATCTTATCTTGTGCCTTCCATGTTTAGCTTCCTTGGGTCTGTGGAGTGGAGTGTGAGTATCCTGTACATATTGTCCAGTTTCTACTTATAAGTGAGTACATACCATGCCTGTCTCTTTGAGTCTGAGTTACCTCACTTAGGATGATATTCTTAAATTCCCCCTATTTGCCTACAAAATTTATGATTTTAAAAATAGTTGAATAGTATTTGATTGTATAAATGTGCCACATTATTTTTTATCCATTCTTCGGTTGAAGGACATCTAGATTACTTCCAGTTTCTGATTATTATGAATAAAGTTTCTATGACCATTGTTGAGCAAGTATTTTTGTGAGATGGTGGAATATATTTTGGGTTCATACTCAAGGGTGGTACAGCTGAGTCTTGAGAAGAATTATTGCAAATTTTCTGAGAAGTCTGAGGAAGAAATCCCAGTGGAGTGATAGGGACAACAACCCACCCACAAATTTTGTACTGAAATTTTATCCCATCTAAAAGAAATTCAAATGTGGGGGATGGAGTAGAAACTGAGGCAATGACTAAGTAATATCTGACCTAGTTTGAGACTCACCCAAGTGAAAGTACCAACAATGGCTACTGTAATGGCTGGTTTTATGTCAGCTTTACATATAATAGAGTCATCAGAGAGGAAGGAGGCTTGATTGAGAAAATACCTTCATAAATTTTGACTGAAAGGTACTTTATTAATTAATGAGCAATAGTGGGAGACCATTGTGGGTAATGCCATCCATGGATTGGTCCTGGGTTCTATAAAAAAACAAACAAACAAACAGGGTGATCAAGACAGTAATCAGTACCCCTCCATGCCTGCTGCGTTAGCCTCTGTCTCCAGGATTGCACTCTGCTTGAGTACTTGTCCTGATTTTTCTTCAGAGGTAAACAGTGATGTGTAAGCCAAATAAACCCTTTCCTTCACAACTTGCCTTTTGGACATGGTGTTTTATTGTAGCAATAAAAATCCTAACTAAGACAAATGCGTCTGACAAAATATGCTAATTTATGTAATAGTGGTATGGATGTGTTGGAATAACCAAAAACTCACTAATTGGATTTAAAAGTCCCTTCATAACATGAACCCTATGCCTGCAATTCAGTTGACCCAAATTACATGACTGTTTATTTCATAGGCCCAATAAGAAAATCTAATATTATCTAATATTATTTTTTAAAATATATATGGAAATAAGCTAAGTCCCTGTTTTATACCAATATATTATTGCTTTTCCAAACTGTCATTTAAGAAGTTTTTGGGTTTTTTTTTTTTTTTCAGTAGATGGGGATTAATATAAAATAAAGAGAATAAGAAACTGTGGAGTGCACTGCTCTAAACAACATAGCACATCATTTTACCTCAGTCTCAGGAATCTCCATGGAAGAACCAGAGAGAGTGCTATCTTTAGTGAACAGTATTTTCAGAATACGATATGTTGGGCCCCATTTTGGCCCTGTTTTGGGCCTTGAGGACAAATCTGAACCTGGCTCGAGTTTTGAGGCCTGTTTCAAAACTTCCATACAGGAGTGACTGCCCTGCCTCTGTCCCTGCTGTTGCTGATGTAGAGCTTTGCTATTGGCCCTGTCAGTCACCCCATACCCTCTGTCATCCTTCCCTGCCCCCTACGTCATCTCACCCCACCAAAGCTCCTCCTCCCTATGCTCTGAGTTTATATAAGCAAGAGGCTGATACATTAAAGTTGAGTTCCTGCTTCAACAAGACTTCTGACATGGTGTGCTTCTTTTGGGCCTCTGACACTCACCATCCTGCTCAGTGTCCGAGAGACCTGGCTGGACTGGGACCTCTCTCCTCTGGCCTGGACTTGCGGCAAGGAGCTGACAATGTTAGTACAATTGTACATAAGAGCTCATACTGGCTGAACTTCTATACACAACTCTTCTATAAGATGAAACCAGCCAAAATCTCAACTTGGATGAAGGTTATCATGAAATCCTATCTCTATAGAATATGTATATCCATATCTCTATGTCTGTCTATCTATCTATCTATCTATCTATCTATCTATCTATCTATCATCTATCTATCTATCTAATCTATCTATCTCATCTACATATCTATATATCTATATGTCATCTATCTATATCTATATGAATATCTATATTTCAATATTTCATATACATATGCATTGGATGTAAATGGTTCCAAACCCATGTGTGTATAAGCAACACCAAATGTACTTAGTGGGTTGTGAATTATCCAAAAGAGAGATGGAGCATACAAAACTGAGACAAGAAGTAGGAGACAGCAGAAGAATTGTGAGGGAAGAAGAGATGGTGGCATAGATTAAAATACATTAAATATACATATGCATATTAAATGAAGTATTTATTTTATAAAGTCTACTGAGGTTTAGAAAAGATTTTCAACTCCTCTTGAACAATTTGCTCGTCGTTTTGACTTGTGAGATCCTAAGCTGGTCTCACCAGGTACTGTAGCAATGCTATGTACTCCTCAGACCCAGAACTTATCACTGTCTACCTGTGAGACACTGGACAAGGCCATACTCCCAGGAAGAACTTGTTCTAAGTTTCTTGCCAAAACTACTGTAGATTCCAGACTTAAGATGACAAATAGAATTTGGAAGGAAGCTGAAGTCCCAAATACCAGATAAATAGAGTAAATCAACATGCCAATACTGCTATGAATTAGCCCCATCCTGAACCTTGTAAACAACTTAGTGAAAGAGAAAGGTGATGTGGTTTGAATATGCTTGGCCCAGGGTATAGAAAATGTGGCTTCATTGGAGTAGGAATGGTCTTGCTGGAGGAAATGAGTCACTGTGGAGTGGGCTTTGAGAGACCCTGTCTCTAGCTGCCTGGAAGTCAGGCTTCTCCTGTTTGCTTTCAGAACAAGATGTAGAATTATCAGCTTCTCCAGCACAATGCATGGACACTACCATGCTTCCCACCATGATGATAATGAGATGAACCTCTGAATCTGTAAACCAGCCCTAGTTAAATGTTTTTCTAGTCATGGTGTCTCTTCAAAGGAATGCAAATTCTAACTAAAATAGGTGACTTCAACAAAAAAGAAAGAAAAGTAGGACCAAGAAATTAGCTTCAGTTGTGTGAAATCCAGTGTAGAAATAAAACAAGAATAAAAACCAAAATCACATGTCTTCTTAAAAATATATAAATCCCATAGCTCTATACCTGGAAGAATTTTCTGATGAAGAATTCAAAAGACTGATTATAAGTATGTTCAAACTTAAAGAAGACAAAGAGATTAATGGCATAAAACTCAGTCTAAAACATGAAAATAGATTTCAAATTGATAAAGAAACCCAAAACTGAAATGATACAGAAAATGAAACCCTCTATAAACTCAGTGAAAATCGCATTGTTAAGGCTCACCAATACAATGTCAAAATCAGAGACTTAGCAATGAAAGAGAAAATAGAAGAATTGGGTCATACAGTAGAGGAAAATAATTATCAGATAATGTATATGGAAAACTATATTATATTATATATATCACTATATATTTATACATATAATATATATAAAGAGAACATGGAAGAAATACTGTACGTTATAAAAAAGATGCTTTTGAATTATTAACATAAACTGAGGAGAATACCATTGTGAAGGCATAGAGAGTTGAAAGAGAGACCATACAAGTATAAGACACTGACAGAACACTAAATAGACAGGACTAGAAAGGATTTCTTCATGATACATATAGGCAAAACATTTAAAAGAAAATGAATAAAAGGTATTGAAAACTGTAAGAAAAAATATTAAGTCACTTGCAAGCCCCGGGGAATAATATCTGATCATTTGACAGAAAAATTTAAAGGCAAAAGCCTTCTAAAGTTGTTTTCAAATACCTGAGAAAGTACAACTCTGAACACAGATTATTGTATCCTGCAAAATAAAATAATAAAGTTCAAGGAAAAAGAAAAAAAAACTTCCCTTGAGAAAAACAGATTAAAGAATTTACAACTACAAGTTTGTCTTTATAGACGATTCTCAGAAAAATACTTTAATTTGAAGAGAAGTACAACCAGACCTGGGAAGTCACAGGGAACAAACAAATGATACCAGGACAGATATTATAGGGATATATGAATAAGTACTAAATTATAAGAAAATGATGGGTTCATACCAAGAGTATACAAAAAGCTAAAAGAAGGCCTAAACATCAAGAAAACAAATTAACCCAATTAAAATTGACCCATGGTACAAAATAGATTATTCTAAAAAATACAAGTGTCTGAAAATATTTTTGGGTTTTCAATCTCCTTATCCATCAGTATGTTAGTTAGAGTTTTATTCCTCTGATTATATATCATTATTTCAAAATCTATTATAAAGAAAAACATTTATCTGGGAATAGTTTACAAATTCAGAGGTTTAGTCTATTATGGTGGAAACCATAACAACGTGCAGGCAGACATGTTTCTGGAGGAGCAAAAAAACTCTTCATCTTAATCTACAGATAGCAGGAGTTATACACTAGGCAGAACTTAAGTATATAGGAGACCTCAAAGTCTACCTCTGCAGTGACTCTCTTCTTCCAACAAGTCTATACTTTCTCAAACAAGGCCACACTTCTTAATAGTGACACTCCATATGGACTAAGCATTCACGTACATGAGCCTATGTGAGTCACTCTTATTCAAATCACCACAATCATGAAAGCAGAATTTAAATTTTCTATCAGATCTTATCTTACTTTAGTCAGTATTATTTTATTTGTTTACTTTTCAAGTGTTGTCCCTCATTTCTGGTTTCCTTTCTGCAAGGCCCCTATCTCATTTCCCCTCCCCTTGCCTCTATGAGGGTGCTACCCCATCCACTCCCACCTCACCACCCTAACAACCCCCTATGCTGGGTCATTGAGCTTCCACAGGACCAATGACCTCCCCTCCCATTGATACCAGATAAAGCAATCCTCTGCTGCTACATCTGGGGAATGGAACCATAAGATCTCTCCATATGTAATTTTTGGTTGGTGATTTAGTCTCTGGTAGCTTGGGGAGGTGGGTGGATCTAGTTAGTTGGTATTGTTGTTCTTCCTATGGGGCTGCAATCCCATTCAGCTCCTTCAGTCCTTCCACTAACTCTTCCCTTGGAGTCCTCACGTTAAGTCTGATGGTAGACTGAGAGCATCAGTATCTGTATTGGTCAGGCTCTTGCAGAGCCTCTCAGGGGACCGCTCTACTCAGAATTGTTAAAATAAAATTAGCAATAACAATAACAACAAGTGAACAAACAAAAATGACAGTATAGATGTTGAAAGCAAACTGGTGTAGCCTCTGTAGAGAAGAGAATGGGGTTCCACAAAAGGAGTAGAACCAGTTCTACCATATGATCTAGCTATACCACACTTGCCCATAATCCTGAAGGACTAAAGAGATACTTTCTCATTCATTTTCATTGTTGAGAGCTAAAAAAAAAATGGTGCTACCCTAGATGTTCATCTACAGATGAACTCATAATGAAAATGTGGTATGTTTTATATAATGGGATATTATTTAGTTGTTAAAAGAACCAGAAAAGAATAATAAACTTCACAGGTAAATGGATTAAAGCAGGAAGAAACATGAATGAGATAACCCATGCCAACAAAGACAAGGCATGCATTTTCTCTCTCAAATATGAATGTTAGCTCTGCATCTTCAAATATGTGTGTTTCATTTGGAATAGCCAAAGAGACTGGGAAATCGTCAAAGGATCATCAGGTAGGGGACTGCCAAGGGATGGGAAATAGAACACAGTGGTATAAAAGTTTAAAGGGAAATAATGGAACACAAAAGAGTAAGGCATTGGTGATGGGACGGCTGAGGAGAAAAAAAAAGAAGTGTAATTATACCTATGGAGCTTTTGGGAAAAGGTATATGAGTGTGCTGATGAGAACGCTTCCTAAAGCATACACATGCAAATATATAAAAAGAGTTTAAATAAAGGAATCTTTTTTTTCTTTTTTTTAATTTTATTTTTAATTCACTTTGCATCCTGATCACAGAGCCCATCCCTTCTCTCTTTCCAGTCCCACTATTATAAATCTCTCCCCCCTTTTTGTCTCCTCCCCATCTCCTTAGAGAAGGGGAGCCACCCTTGGGAACCACCCAACCTTGGGGCATCTAGTCCTAGTAGGTCTAGGCACATTCTCTCCCAGTGATAGCCAATATATCCAAGTGGGGGGGGAAATGGATTCATTGGCAGGGAATAGAGACCAAGATAGCCCCAGTTCCACTTGTTAGAGGACTCACATGAACACCAAGCTGAGAATTTGCTACAAATGTTTAGGTGTCTAGGTCCAGCTCCTGCAAGCTCCCTGTTTGGTGGCCCAGGCTCTGTGAGCCCCCATAGTCCCAGGTTACTTGGCTCTGTAGGTCTTCTTGTGGTGTCCTTGATGCCTCCAACTTGCTCATTTATATACCCCACTCTTCAAAAACAAAAACAAAAAACAAAACAAAACAAAAAACAGAAAACCAAATCAAAGCAAACAAAAACAAAAACAAAAAAACTCCCTGGGGTTGTTCACTTGGTGTTTGGCTGTGAGTCTCTGCATCTGCCTCCATCTGATGTGGAATGAAGCCTCTCAGGAGACAGTTATACTAGGTCCCGTTTACAATCATACCAGCGTATCATTAACAGAGTCAGGGTTGACTCTTCCTCTTGGGATGGGTCTCAAGTTGGGGCAGTTGTTCTTTTAGTCTCTGCTACATCTTTATCCTTTTACATTTTGTAGGCAAGACTAATTTTGGGTTGAAAGTTTTTTTGGGTGAGTTAATGTCCCTCTTTATTCTCTAAAAGTCCTGCCTGGTTATAGGAGATGGCCTCTTCAGTTAGCTAAGGATACCCATAGAAACTCTCCATAACCTCTCCCATGCTAGCGTCCAACTAGTTACTAGAGATGCCCTCAATTTCCATTCTTACTTCAGCCCTCCCTCCTTTTTGCCAGTATGAGAGTACTCCCCCAACCACCCACTCTCTCCCTCCCCATAACTCCAGCATCCCACCATTCTGGGGCATCAAACCTCCCTGAGACCAAGGGCCCCCTTCCACTGCTGTCAGGCAGGGCCATCCTCTACTACATATGTGTCTGGAACCAAATATTCCTTTGGGGACACTCCTTGGTTAGTGATCTAGTCTCTGGGGGAACTGGGTGATCAGACCAGCCTACGTTGTTCTTCCAGTGGGGGTTGCAGTCCCTCTCTGCTCTTCCAGTCCTTTTGTCAGCTCCCCCACCAGGTTTCCTGAGTTCAGGGTGATGGTTGGCTCCAGATTCCACCTCTGCTTTGGTCAGTTGCTGGCTGAACCTCCCCACGAACTGTCACATTTGGTTCCAGTCCACTCGGGCATTTTGACCAGGGCAACAGTGTTGGGATTGGTCCTGCCGACCAATGATGTATCCCCAGGTAGAGCTGTGCCCCAGTTGGCCCTTCCTTCAGTCTCTGTTCCATTTTTCCCCCTGTTCTTCCTTTGGACAGAAACATTTCTGGGTTAAAAAAAAAAACTTTGAGATGGGTGGGTGCCTCCATCTCTCTAACAGGAGCTATGCATATCGACTGGTGGTGGTCTCCACAGATTTTTCTCTCCCCCTTCTCTGCGCATTACAGCTACAATCATTACTATTGGGCCCTGAGAGGCTCATGTTTCTCTGGTGTCTGGGACACATCAGTGGTTATCCCCAGTTGCTCTTCGGCCATGCTACCTATTTTTATTCAATTTCCTAACCCTCTGTACCTCTCTCATGTCTCCTCCAGATTCTGAGACTGCCTCCCTTATTTCCTCCTGCTCCTTTTCCCCTCCATTGTCCCCCTCTCCTTCCATCTCCCACAGTTGTCCTGTTCTCCCCTCAATGCAGGACTGAAGCATCCATCCCCTGATCTTCCATCTCTCTACCCACCATATTGTTTGTAGGTTGTATCAGAGGCACTGTGAACCTTCTGGTTATTATCCACTTACTAGTGAGTACATACCATGTGTGGTTTTTTGTGTCTGGGTTACCTCTCTCAGGATATTTTTTAGTTCTATTCATTTGTTTTTTAATTTCATGAATTCATTGTTTTTAATCGCTGCATAGTACTCCATTGTGTATATGTATGGTTTTTGTATCCATTCTTCTGTTGAGGGACATTTGGGTTTTTTCCAGCTTCTGGTTATTATAAATAAGGCTGCTGTGAACATAGTGGATCATGTATCTTTGTTATATGTTGGAGTATTTTTTGGGTATATGGCAATATAGGTAAATTTGGGGCATAGATTTTCAGAATTAAGAGTTCATTCTGGTGTATTTTTCCTTTGATAATTATGCAGTGACTTTTCCTGTCCTTTTTGGTTACTTTTGGTTGAAATTCTATTTTATTGGATTTTTGGATGGCTACTACAGCTTGTTTCTTGGGACCAGTTGTTTGGAAAACATTTTACCATCCTTTTACTTTTAAGGAATGTCTGTCTTTGAATCTGAGGTATGTTTTCTGTATGCAGGAAAATGCTGGATCTTGTTTACATATTCAGCCTGTTAGCCTGTGTCTTTTTTTTTTTTTTTTGAGGAATTTAGTCCATTGATATAGAGAGTTATTAGGGACCATTGATTATTTCTTCCTGTTAGTTTTGTTGTTAGAATTGGAATGAGTTTTGTATTTTTCTTCCTTTGGGTTTCTTGAGAAAGTACTACTTTCTTGCTTTTTGTTGGGTGTAATTTCCCTGCTTATGATGGACTTTTCCTTCTATTATCCTCTGTAGGGCTGGATTAGTAGAAAGATATTGTTTAAATTGGGTTTTGTCTTAGAAAACTTTGGTTTCTACATCTATGGTAATTGCGAGTTTTGCTGGGTATAGTAGCCTGGGTTGTCATTTTTGATCTCTTAGAGTCTATATGACATCTGCCCATGATCTTCTGGCTTTTATAGTCTTTTGTGAGTTTGGTGTAATTCTTATAGGTCTACCTTTTTATGTTACTTGACATTTTTACTTTACTGCTTTCAATATTCTTTTTTTTTCTGTGCACTTGGTGTCTTAATTATTATATAAAGCAAAGAATTTCTTTTCTGGTCCCACCTGTTTGGTGTTCTATAGACTTTTTTATGATTATGGACATTTCTTTCTTTAGGTTAGGAAAAGTTTTCTTCCATGATTTTGCTGAAGATGTTTGCTGGCCCTTTGAATTGGGAATCTTCACTCTCTTCTATACCTATTATTCTCAGGTTGGGTCGTTTCATTGTGTCCTGGATTTCTTCAATGTTTTGAGATGGATCTTTTTGCATTTTGTATTTTCCATGACTGTTGTGTTTATGACTTGTATTGTAACTTCTGTTGCTGAGATTCTGTCTTCTATCTCTTGTATTTTGTTGGTGGTGCTTGCTTCTGTGACTCCTTTCTCTTTCTTAAGTTTTCCATCTCCAGGGCAGGGCTGTCTCCCTTTGAGGTTTTTTTTTTTAAATGATTCTACTTCCAATTTTAGATCCTGGTTGGTTTTGTTCAATTCCTTCATCTGTTTGATTGCATTGTCTTGTATTTCCTTAAGGGATTTATGAATTTCTTCTTTAAGGGCTTCTGTTTGTTTACTTATGTTCTTCTTCATTTCTTTGAGGGAGTTATGTCCTTCTTAAAGTCCTCTATCATCTTCATTAGATGAGAGTTTAAATCTGAATCTTGTTTTAAAGGTGTGTTTGGGTATCCAGGACTTGCTGTGGTAGGAAAACTGGGTTCTGATGTTGCCAAGACTAATTGGTTTCTGTTGAATATGTTCTTATGCTTGCCTCTCACCTCTTGTTATCTCTGGTGTTATCTGTCTTCCCTGTCTCTGACTGGAACCTGGCCTTCCTGTGATTTTGCAGAGTCAAGATGAGGGGTCGAGATGCCACTGGTGTGTTTGCAATGTGAGATCAGGTCTCTGCTTCTGACAGGCGCAGGTAGGAGCTAGAAGGAGTCAAGCTTTCAGGCTGGCAAGATTCTTCTTCTGAGGTTTGCAGGGATCCCAAGACACCTGGTCTCAGGGCAGGTTTTAAGATCTTACCTGTCAAGCTGGATGCTTCTGAATACCTGTGGGGTCAAGCTGCAAGTGGGTTGGGTGCTATGAGGAAACAGGTCCAGCTCCAGGTCTCTTCTCACAACCAGCACAGGCGGGAACCATAAGGCTCCTGGGTATCTGGCTTGGTGGGAATCTGATTCTCCAGGTTGCAGGGATACCTGTATGCTGGGTCTGTTTGAGGGGTTTAAGGTCTAACCTGTGAAGCTTATGTATCTGAATACCTGGGGTGTCTAGTTGCAACTGTGCTGAGTGTTGTGAAGGAACTGGGCTGGAGTTGTCTTTTAAGCTATGCTAAAATATTATTCTTGGGCACCATATTTCTTTTGGAGTTGTTGGCCTGAGACGCCCCATAAACCTTGGACATTCAACAATGTGATTGATAATGTTCTCGGTTACTGTCCAGACTTTGCCAGTAAGACCCTGTAACTGACACTACATATCTGATTCATAAAGCACTGAGAAGTAGAGCTGGTAATTGCCCAGAAGCTTCATGTCTACTAGTTCTAAAAGGTGCTATAAGCATTACGAAAAGAGTAACAGCATCTTCAATCTTATCTACCTATAAACCCTGAAAGCTAAAGTAAAGCCCAGCTTTGCAATGCATGACTACTTGAGTAGTAATGTTACAAATGTCATTGTAGTAACCAACTTCATACTGATTAGATTAAAGGCCTGTTCCAGAAGATGAAATCACAACCAGAAACTTTTTTTGACCAAGAAAATATAGCTCACCTTTCATAGGTACTAGGGGAGAACCTCATACTATTAACACCAAATAGACATAATATTAAAATCTAAATTCTTATCTTAATACTGATAGATTAGTATACCCATAAGCTCTTCTCAGAGAATCTTCTTTTTGTGGTATACAGTGGATAACACAGAGACCTATATACTGGTCAAGATATAGAGAATAAGAGTTGGTGTAAACTCACTGAAGTTTTGTGAGCATGCACAAAATTTGTAAAATTTCAAGCCAGAAATAACCTTTAGCACATAGAGGGGAGGTAGGCATGAAGTCTCTCTTCTGTCTGGGGAGGTATTGACATTTTATAGTTATTAACAGAATGAGAGTAATTTTCTTTTATGAATTTGATCCTGGTGGGTTTAACATACTCTGATTTAAAGCAACATACCAAAGAGTATATGTATAACACAAATTGATTTTTTGAGAATGGCAGAGGGAAGAAGGAAGTGAGCTAGGGAAGTTGGAAAGAAGGGATATAGGCAAAGAGTTAGAGATACAGATAGACAGATGGAGAGATAGAGACGGAGAGGGACAGAAACACACAGAGAGAAACATATCTCAATATTAGGTGGGTAGGAAAGGAGAAGTATATTTGTGAGAATATTCAGGGGAAAATGAATATACTTAAATATATTACATAAATTCTCATAAAGGAAAGAAATGTTGATAAGATTTTTCTAATGCGATAATACAATCACTAGCAAATTATTTCCAATTCTAGCAAAAATGTTTGGTTTTGACCTTAACGACAGGTTGGAATTTAGAAGTAAAGTCAGTCACATTTTAATAGGCAGGCTGCAGTTCAATTTTTTTCTGTCTCTCAGTCTTTGTCTTGGACGCCTTCACTAATTATTGGACAACAAGGCTGGGAGACCTGCCCATGAGTATATTTAAAGGATGCAATGTGCACCAAAGGATAACCACGTATATAAAACATCAAGAGAAATGATTCTTAACTGTAAAGCTATGGGATACTGGGTAGAAAAACTCTCTCAAGGCAGAAAAGAATTAATTAAATACCCCTTCTTAGTTTTGATACAGAAACTTGGACAACACTTAGCATGGCATTTCTAAACTAATGAAGCTTCTTTGTTTCTTCAAATGTAGCAAGTAACTGAGTTGTAGAGCAACTTAGCAAACGTGTAAAACGCCTGGTTAGATCTCAAGAGTGACAAAGAAGAGAATCAATACTTGTATTTTGACTATAAGCTAGTCTTGTACCCTCACAGAAACTGCTAACTAATTGATAATGATCAAGACTCCAGAAAAGGAGAAGTACGATGGTGGGAGATCAAGCAGATACTGACATCCAAACCTAGTAGTGATAATTGCAACACTTTTCTAGACTTACTGATAGTTCATTCTTGTGGCAGCAGTGGAATTCTTCTGATTGTCAAAACAAAGTGTTCTACATAGTAAATGTAGTTACTGGCCTGTCAACTTGATGTCACATAGTACAAATTTCAAGAAAATAACAGTTTGCATGAATTGAAATAAAACATATTGACACTTCATGTGAAATGAATGCTATCAAATATCTTGGATTTTGAAAAATTATGTACATAAACAACATCAGGACAAATTCTTAGCATGTTGCTCTGAAATGATGCAATATGTGGGCTTCTGTCATGTCTGTAAATGAGAAAGGAAAAAACTATTTGGTAAAGCAAGGTATGGTAGGACTGTAGATATAGCCCAGCTGGCACAGTGCTGGTGTAACAGACAAAAAGCTTTGGATTTGTAACAGACTAAAAGCTAGAGGGTTTCAGAAAACAGGAATGTCAGGGAACGGCTGTCATTTTAGCACCCAGGAGATTAAAAAAGGTGGAGAAAAAGTTCCAGATCATTCCCAGGTACATAATAAGTTCAACATCAGCCTGAAATACTTGAATCACACATGGATAGATAGATAGATAGATAGATAGATAGATAGATAGATAGATAGATAGATAGATAGATAGAAAATAGATAGATAGATAGATAGATAGATAGATAGATAGATAGATGAGGATGGATGGCCATACAAGTTTTATATATGTATATGTGTATGTGCATGTAGTGTGTGTGTGTGTGTGTGTGTGTGTGTATGTGTGTGTGTGTGTGTGTGTGTGTATGTATCACTTTTCAAAAAACAATATTGCAGGCCTCAATATTTGCTCCAGGTGCTACAGAAAGCATCATTCTCCAAATATCTATTTGAAAGTATAAGACATTCTTACATCATTAACCTTATGAAACTATATAAAACCTTGTTCATGACAAAATTGCGTCTTAACTAATAGTAGATAAATCGAACAGGTGATGAATGAGTCACCTTCTCCTCACTAGCTGCTGGTTGTTGTCCTCTTTTCATGACTTTTAAAACTTTTCTGATCTTTTGGTATTCTGGCAATACAAAACAATTTGGCAGGTTTTTTAAACTATTAAATGCTTGCTGTCTTAAAACTAGGGAAATAGTTTAGGGTAAGAAAATAAAATAATGGAGAAGAGAGAGAATAAACTTTAACTCTACATTTCATAGATTTATCTTCTCATAAAAGTCATGAAAATCACTGGGTATTTTGCTTTATATAATATCTTTTGACTTTTTGAAATACATTGATTATTTAAGTAGAATTTTGCTTCTAAAAATAATGGGATTACCAAGACTTCCATATTTATTTTGCTCTCCCTCCCACATAATCTTCCAATGAGTGTAATACATTTTCAAATTTATTTTTTGAAATTTATTATAAATGCCAAGAAAACATATGCTCAGTATGGTTATTCTAAAGAAAGTACTACTTGATAGTGCATACTATGCCATGCGTGCATTTTCTATACTCCTTTGCTACTTGAGAACCAGAAAGAAATGAAAGCAATATTGTGATCTCTATTCCAGGAACAAGACACAAACCCGAGGTTTTTAGCATCTGTGGATTTGCCACAATGTTAATTATTATCTCATTGGCTCATTATTTCAAGGGTTAATATAGTTTACAGTGAGAATATCAATTTCTTTTCCTTTGTTTTATTGAAAATAGTTTTTTCTCAGACAATATATTCTGATTACAGTTTCCACTCTCAGACAATGTATCCTGATTACATTTTCCCCTCTTATATAATATAACTGGATTACACTTTCACCTTTCTTTTCTCCAAGTTTGTCCCAATCTCCCTTCCACACAGATTTATTCCTTTCTTGTCTCTCTTTTGAAAAGAACAGCCTTCTAAGAGATAACTAAACATGACAAAATAACATATAATAATATAAAACAAAACTAACACATTTAGGATGGACAAAGAAATCCAACAGGAATAAAAGAAACCCCAGAGCAGGCACAAGAATCAGAGATCCACTATTTTACACATTCAGGAGTTCCATAAAAATTCTAAGTTGAAAGATTATATATATATATATATATATATATATATATATATATATATATATCCTCCTCCAGACCCAACTTGGTCCTGTGCTTGCTCCTTCAGTCTTGGTAAGTACGTATGAAGCTTTCTTAGTTGATTCAGAGGCTTTGTTTGATGTGTGCTCCAAGGAGTTTTCTCTGTGTAATGTCTGCCTGTAGGTCTCTGCATTTGTTCCCAACTGCTGTGGGAGAAAGTTTCTCTAATGATGAATAAGGCACTGATCTATGAATACATTAGAATAACATCAGGGATCATTTAATTGATAATTTTTTAGACCATTACTGTTTGGTTTTGTCTGAGGTCTCTAGGCTATCTGTCTCTGGGAGAACCTTGATTTCTATAGCTTCATTATACATTGTGTTTATTAATAGTGAACACTGTATACTTATAAACTGTTCACAAGTACTTGGGTCACTTGGGTTAAGTTACAAATTATGACATATTTGCTTTTATTTGTGCACATTTTCGGAATATTTCTTACACTTTGTTGTAAAAGGAATACATAAAATGTACACATAAACACACAATGATCTATTTCATTAGAATATATCAGCTTTCCCACAGTATTAGGATATGAATTTTTCTCATTTTTAGAAATGAATAATTGTTCAGAAATATAGCATCTGAAACATAGAGATAGGGCCTGGGCACAAATAAGATTTCCCCCAAGGAGTCAACTTTGAGGACTTTTAACATAAACGAGGCACTCAGATAGCTATTTCTTTCATAGAAATAAAAGTTATGTCTAGGTGAAGATGCCGGAACCTTAGAAAAAATTTGGGCAGAGGAGGTAGTTGAGTAGGTGAAGGGATTTGCCTTCAAGCTCATTGACGTGAGTTCTATCCCTAGGAATCACAAAATGAAAGGAAACAATTGATATCAACTCTTATTCTCTGACCTTCACACATATAGTGCATGTGTATACACACACACACACACACACACACACACACACACTTAAAAATTAATATTCAATGTTTTAAAAACTGTTTTTTCATGAAAAAAAATCTGTAGAGTATACCCTTTATGTTTTTTTTTTTTTCTGAATTTGAGGTCTCACTTAGCCTTTGTGCTTTCTTTAACTTCCAATTGCTTATCACATTTCAATACTTTTTACGTTTGTTTTCTTCTGTAGGGATCTGGATCTTGTTCAAATATTCCAACTTTTCTCCTGAATTCCGTATTTGTTCCACATGTCATACACAGCTGTAGTGATTAGTATTTAAACCCCATCTATTCTGACATTGTTCTTCTTCTAGCTGGATATGACACTGATGCTAAAGCTGAATGTACCCTTTGATGTGACTGAGAAAGAGTATGCAGTAAATGTGTAAAAGCACAGAAAGAGGTGAATTTCTTGCAGAACTGCACTGAATGCAGAAATATAACACCACATTCAGCCTTATAAGTTCCAAGATCAGTGTCTCATCTCTTTAACTATGTATAGACAGCGAAGGCCTCATATGTCATAACAATTTTTTCTTCTCTCAAACAGCATCTTCAAACGTACTTTGTAATATTTTATGACCGTGTTTTCTTTCAAACAAGCACAATACATTAATTATCGTTTTCTGTTGCACACAATTCCACCTGGAGCTGTCATTCATCCTGAATCAACCAAAAATACTTGAGAGCTGTCTCTCATACTTTCTCCTTTCTCCTGATATTTTCATACATAATTCATGAATAATTCTACAACACATTTTAAATGAGGGAATGCATTCGTGATCAGTCATAGAATAATGAATGCAGTCACATCAAGCAGAGCTTTGCTGTTCCATCTGTATAGGACATCTATTGGAACTTGAATTTGCTGCAAGTCCGTATATTCTTGAAGGTGGCAAAATAACAATTGATATTGACTTCTATTGAAACTCTACTAGAACATAATTAATGTACACCTTTGAAATACTGCATCAATTTGCCTCTCCAATATAAAGTTTATTAAAGATGGGGTACTGCATCATAGATAGAAAAAATATAACCACATGAGAACATAATATAGACTAAGGGGCATGTTGAAGGAAGAGGAGACAACTATTGGATAGAAATAACTTGTAAGATTTTTTTGTGTCTTTCTTGTTTTCCTACTTGTTTTTGTACTGTAAATAAAATATAAAACCTTTAACATAGCTGGACTTCTATGCAGGTTTGGTTTGTTAATGTCAATGAGCTACAATTGCTCAAAGTTAGAATCCGGAACAGAAAAACCAGTGAATGAATTTTACCATTTGGCATGTTTAGAGATTCTGAAATCACACAAGGCAAGGTTATCCAGAAATAGTATTTCATATGGTTGTCCAACAATAAAGCTACTATCCTTTCTTTCAAAAATAACATGTTTTCTATGAAAATTTGTGTAATAAGTTCTCATTCTGTGTGAGGAAGACCAATTAATTTCAATGTGTCTCAGGCTCTCTTAATCATTACTCAATGGGAAGTTCCATTTAAGTCTGATAACAAAGTTATTTTTATAAGCTTCTTCCAAAATGTATTAGCATGGGTCTTTTTAGGGAAATAGTAAAATTTAAAACCAGATAAGCAGTTGGTTCCTAGGGCAGTATTTTGAGATATTCTAAGAAGCACTCTATTCACTATCTAATTCTCCGACTAATATTCCCTCTCACCGTGCATGCTCACATATCTTCCTTGCCTCTACAGATTAATGGGAGCTCTCTGTAGAAGAGATGCACAGGGGGTAGAAGGCTGAGTGAGAACAGTGCTAGTGACGAGCAATCAGAAATCCTACATGATTAAATGATGTTTTGCTGGTGTTAGTGGAGAGCATTTCAGATGATTGTGATGGAATTAGAGGGCCTTGATGATATCCCACTGGGCTGTGACAGTATGCTTACAGGAAGTGTGAGAAGTTTCTGGAGAAAGGCCATTTCTGTGTTGCTGTTGAGGTCACTTTGGTTAGTAGTCACTTTTAATTTTCCTTTCAAGTAGTAATCCTGGATATGTGTGTGTGTTTATGATCTCATCAGTTTTCTAGGCTGATTTACTGAATCTGAAGAATCATAAGCAACCTTATAATACTCACTAGAAATACTTGCAGGTTTTTGAATATCAATTGTCAATGACTTTTCCTTTTTGTGACAATATATCTAAAAAGAAGCAAACTTAAGAGAGAAAACACTTGCTTAGTTTTGATTGTGGTAACAAGGGTCAGTCTGTCATTGCAACAACTTTATGGTGACATGAAGTTCAAGGCAACTGATCATATGTGGTTATATTGTGTATTCAGACAGGAACTGAAGAAATGAATGCTACTGATGTAATTCCTTTCTCATTATTTATTTCAGGACCCTAGCCAATGGACATTGCTATTCATGGTTAAGAATATTCATGGGTCTTTCCATTTCAATTATCTCAATCTAGGTCATATCTCAGAAGCATGACCAGAATCTAATTTAAGCTATATAACCTCTAACAGACTTAAACCTAAAATTACTTAGGAGACAATCCTAATGTCCTACCCAATAGAGTCAATATTAATCATCATCAGAGCTTAATATCAATAAAACTTTTACTAAATGCCAGTACTGAAGACTACATCAGAACAAGTAATGATAGATGAACTAATTACAAATGATGCACAATGTCAAAAATTTTATTTATTCTCTACTTATCTAAAATTGAATCTGTCACATGGCCTGGAGATTGAACTTACTGTTTATAAAGACACCACACACTTTCAACATGGTACTTGGAAGAACTAAGATGGAATTGACCTGAAAGCCTCCTATCTGAACACTGTCCCGAATAGTGTCAGAGGGTGATAGCTACCAAGGGTACAAATGCAGTTGTCAGTCTTACCCAACCATTAAGCCTATGAACCATAACCATGACCAGCCAGGCAAGAAGGTGCAACAGTGGCACTTTCATCTTGGAGCAACCAACATCTGTCTAATTGGACTTCAGGGTGGCTCAGTTGAGGTTCCCTGTCATAAGATGAACGTGGTTGTGTCAAGTTTATAAAAAAGTGAGTAGCATAATTTATCCCTGTCAACCTGGCACGCAGATACCTCATGATTAAACCATATTTTTCCTTCCTCAAGATTTCATGTTAATATTGCAATATAACATCCAATATGACTTTAAAAATCTCACTGTTTTTTAAAAAGTTTAAACATTTTTTAAATTGAATATTTTTAAAATATCCAAGCAACCCTTTAGACATTTAAAGCCTCTCAACTTAGGGCTCCTTGAAGCAAAACATAACCAAACAATAACAACAAAACAAACTGAATAACGTTCTTATTCCTGGAGAGAAAAAGCAGAGCACAATCACTATCCAATCAAAGCAAAACAAACTTTTAGCAGTGTGAATTTCTCAGTATCTGATATTTGAGTGCCTCGTGATCATCTGAACCACAAATGGCTTGGGCAGTTCTGTGCTCTTGCTTTGTCATCTTCAGTACATGCAGCTTGTCTCATAGGTTCAGGCTCCACCATATACCTGCCACTGCCTTGACCATTGTTCTACAGTGATAGCATTACGTTATTTTTATGCCCTCGGTGTAACTGAAACTATGCGTTTTCCTGGGATTTCTTCAAGGACTCTAATCCTGTCACACTGTTACATGCCTCAACTTCCATCTGTGACCCCTGCAGTCCTGATTCTCCACTGCACCTCAATCTATACTTTCACCAAATGACCTCTGCTACTCTTCTCCAGTTCCTGCCTTCAGCTTCTCTCTCCACTCATACATTTTCTAGGCTGACAAAAACAGTACCAGAACCATACACGAAACTTACACATTGCCAAGTTCAGTTGCCGGTGTGAGATACAGCTTTGGCCTTTTCTGGCCCACAATTTACTTACGCTGCCACTGAGGTTGATACTAGCCACAGTGGACTGGACTCTTCTACACACATCAATCAGAAAATGTCTGACAGACTTGTCCACTGGCCACTCTGATGAAGATTACTTCTTTAAATGACTATAGTTTGTGGCCCTTGACAAAAAAATAAAAAACCTAACCAGTACATTCATTTGTTATGTATTTGAATAATTTATGCATAAAGATTAAGTTTTAATAAATAACTGATTTGATAAATTAAGAAAAGTGCTTAGATTATAAACTGTCAAAAACATACATATAGGTGTTTTTATGTGGGTATATGCATATACATATATATATATATATATATATATATATATATACAGATATATGTATATATGTATATTACAAAAGTCAACATATAATATCTACAGTTCTGAACATGAGCAATTCACTTTTAAAACATTTTTATAGGTTAATTAATTTAAGTATATTTTAATCTTTTAAATGATTTCATAATATGTTATTATATAGCTTTCCAATATAGTATTTGTATCTTTTTAGTGGACATTAGACTGAACTAATTTCTGTAATATCAACATGCTTTTACACACACAGGGAATTTCTTTGAAATACAAAAATGTTTAGATCTAAATATGTGGCCTATTTTTTTCAACAAAGTTTTTATGTCAACTTGAACATCCACAGTTATATGTGAAGATGCCTGACTCTTGTACCAGAATATTGCTTCTCTAAGGCCGAGGCCTGGTATGTAGTTTTCACCACTTTTTTTGTTCTGCTACTTAGAAGACACTTTAGTTCCTTCCATGACCATTAGCTCTCTGTGCTCTGCCTCCCCTCCTGCAGTTACAATGCTGGCCTTGGGTCTTCTGCAGCTACAGTCTGTTCTTCATCATTCTGTAGTCTGGTTGCTGTTTTTACTTCATGTTGCGGCTTTTGTTTGGGAAGAAGTTTGCTCCATGTGTCTTACAAATTTCTACGCATTTCTAAAATCACAAATTAAATATTAATTTTCAAATAAAGCTCCTCTTGTGTTAACTCTGCTACAGTGTACTGCTCTACAGCAATTTTCACACTTTTAGATCTCTACTGTGTTGTAGAATTATTTTTATTGCCTGTATTCTGCTCTGACATCGAATGTACCAATGGCCAGCAAGCATAGTTTTCCTGAGTCCCCAAGAAGCTCCAGTTCCAGCCACAACTCCTCACATGAAGTGGTTACTTCATCAGTAGTCACTGGATAAATCTGTTCTCAGTGAATCAAATATACCCAGAACACAGTGACTCAATAGTTATTTTTAAGTGGAATAATTTGTTTCTCTATATCTTTTCTTAATACTAGTCATTACATTTTTAATAATGTATAGTATCTAATAAGAGAAAAATATTTTATTCTTTATTTACAGAGTGACCAATCTATTTTTGTACACATTGTATCAGGTTTTCTAAGATGTTTAATGTGTGGTAAACTCACTGTTCATATTTACTTTATGATTCTGGTTCTGTGGAAATAAAAACATAACATGTTCTTCACTGTAGATGAATATATCAAGGTCAATCCAGCTTGTAGTGTGTCAGTCTGTTGCCTTTTAGAATAACTCATGCATAAAATTTTTTTACCATTCACATCACTATTATAAAACTGATAGGACACTGATTCTAACTAAGACCGATGGCTTCCATGAAATATCTTCCTTGGTGTCATTTTCTTCTCTCTCTTAGGCTCAGGAATAAGTCCTTCTTCTGTCTTCTCATAACAGTTCTTAGGATCTGGAGTAACAGTAGATACCACTTCATCTGTGTGCTGTGTTTGTTACTTGTATAATTTGCACTGACACCTTCTACTCAACCCCAATGTTCTATATCTCTTGGGTCATTTCAGAGGACTTGTTTTAAAGATGGGGACTCTAGTTTTTACCATTAATCAGGACTAGGAGGACAATAGATCCACAGTAGTCTTCCAAGGGCCAAGGACAAATAAAGTTGCTGCTCTGTTCATTGGACACGCGAAGTACTAAGCTTCAGGTTTAAAAACAAACAAAGAAAGAAACCTATATTTTCCAACAGTTATATATTTTATACAAATCTGTGCATCCTGCTTATGTTCTCAATACAAATGATGAAAACCAATAAAGGTATTAACTCTAAGTTATCACGGTTCTTTGGAAATATTCTAGGAGAGTGATCATAGAGGGGACTCTCTGGGGAAGGCTAGAGACCAGATTTATAGATATGACTAGTGAAGTTCGACATGGTGCCACTCTATGCCACTCAAGTAACCCAGGACTTATTATTTAACCTAGTGGTTTAACAAGAGGGCCTGCCTCACATCGTTAGTGTGAGGATTAATGAGAGTAATACATGTAAATCACTTAGAGCAGTGCTGGGCATTCAGTAAGTACTTGATAAATGCTGTTATTACTGTATTAGTCTGAGCTCCCAGCTAGAGTTATGTGTATGTCTCTGTCCTCTGAAATGAACAATGAAACAGTGCATATAAAGATGATAAGGGTAGATTTGACTTCTTTAAAAAAAAATCACTGACCAGAAATTGCTTTTGCAAAGGCCCTAGGTTATAACAATTTTCATTTTTTGGGTTTTTTTTTTTTTGCTCCTCTTTTTTAAATGCCTGTGATAGGAGTAAGTCTTATTCTATTTTATTCGAAGTCTGAAATGTAGAAATATTAAATGGTTTGCTCAAGGACATTACAAATGAATGGTGACTGGCAGTTAGAAATTATACGACTTCTCCAGATGAAGCTTATCCTATTCAGACATTATGTTCATACTTAACATTATAGAGCCAGCAACCTAGACTGAGCTCACATTCCCTGAATTACAGCAGTATGCAGATGGTGAGTGGAGAAGAAGGTTACGAGTCAAATGCTGTATCATCAACTTAAAGGCTATAAAACTGAAACATGATCTTCTAAATTACCCTTCTTGTATCTGAGGCATGCTCTCTCTCGTTACTCATACTTTGCTTTGTGGAACAGGCATATTCTAGTTAGAAATTATTTTTTTCAATTGTAAAATAAACTTATCAACTGCACAGAATCACCTTGGCAACTTCAAAAATAATAAAATGTGCTATTACAAGAGGTAAGGTTTTACACTGGTGACAATTTATAGTAAAACATTAAATCCATATTTACTGCATGAAAAGTGAAATGGGTCACATTTATACCCACTACTTTATAGCCAGCCGTATACCACTCTATTAAAGGAGAGAATGCAATATATGATGGACATACAGAAATATATATTTCCTAGAGCTGTTTTAAGAACCAAGAGCAAGACAGGCTTCTTTTGCTGAAACTACAGATTGGTGTTTCACAAGTTGAAACCGAGTAGATTCTTAGAGGAAAGAACACTGTTGACTTTATCTAATACTATAGAAAAGGCACAGTCTATGAGAACATGGTGGAAATGACAGACCATGGCATCTGGAAACAAGTCACAACAGCTGAAAACTGACCAAAATTAATGGTGACATTTCCATCAAAACCAGGAAGGACCATGATTCTACTGTCATTGATGACAGTGTGGTCCACCTGAGAAGTTATCACTATTGGCCTAGATGAAAAGAAGCAGCCTGTGGCCAACAGAAGTTTACAAATGGCATTATGGTCAATTAGGCTTTGTCAGGTGGAGTTGTACCATCTGAGACCAATGTGGTTTCTGAGTATGAAATCACGTGTCTCCTCTTGACAGAAGACGTCACAGGTAGTGGTCTCAAGTACTGTGAGTACACAAGAGGCACAGGCTCCTGATCATGCCGTGTTCTAAAAGAGAAGGAGAATGTGGAATGTAGAATAAGCAAAAGTGAAAGTATAGCATGGATTATATTCAGTTACCTCATACAAATAAACGTTGGACCAGATATGCAGAACAGTATATCTATTTTTAGTTTAGAAAAAAACACGGTTTAGAAGGTGAGATTGCTCAGTGGGTAATGCTGCTTGTCGTGGAAACCTGATGACTTGAGTTAGATCCTAGGAACACATACAAAGGAGAAAGGAGACAACCAACACCGTAAAGTAGTTCTCTGATTACATATGTATGATATGACACACGTCCTGAAATGTGTGCCTCCTCAGAATAATGTACACATTCCCACCATAATAAAGAATCAATTTAAGAAGCTCATGTCTGTTTGTAAGCAGGACATCACAATGCTTTGAACTATTGGCATTCTTATTCCCAAATTTTACAAAACTCTGATGAGGGAGTATGCCTACTAGGCAGTTGAAGACCAGAGTCCTTTGTACTCCCAAACCCATTCAGAGGTGTTAACATTATAAGGCTCGTGAAGTTTCTACATGGCTCTGCTGCCTTTCTTATTTAGGAAACTAATTATCCTAAGAGTTCATTTTTACATCTGGTTTATTAAAACAATATACAAGAAAACATGTAAGGGAAGTATTTTCTGGAGAATAAGCTGCTAATTTGTTGTTTAAAGAAGTGCTGCCTGGCTTCTACTTCCCTTTCAGAGATATTAAGCTGCAAATTCCTTTCTTGACAGTTAAGAAACTCTAAAGCAGGGAAAATACCCTATTCATACAGATTCATGCAAAAATACATTTATTTCTTCATGAAATGGAATAGTGTTTGGAAATGTCCTAGGGAAACACACAACATCTTAAAAGGTCAGGTGCTGCAGCATATAGAAATGTCACCATTTCTGTAAAGAACCTTGCTGTTTACCTTTCTCTGTCTTCCTGAGAATTTCCAAATGTGCTGTCCTTCTGGGGCAGAATAGCTGGAAGAGCTTCAAGCCTCACTTTCCTTGTTTCCAGGAGATACTGGACTCTATGACCACATATCCCACAACAAGAATGAGGAGAGTCATAGCCTTCAAGAAGCATACTGGGCCTCACTATTATACTGGATTATTCTAAACTTCAGTTCAGATACACCACAATGCATCAATATCACATGAAAGAAAACAAAAACTTGCCTTTTATGTATCTTGACCAAGATCAAGTCTAAATTTGAAATTTGAAATTTTCTTTCCTATGTCTTTTATTGGACTGTAATTTGTGGTTCCTGGACAGTCTGCAGTCTGTTGTATATTTCTGATCTGTCTGTCCTATGCGTTGTGCCTGTTCCTAAAAGAGAGTGTGCTATATGTTTGTTGACTAGCACAGAAACATTGAACTGACAGATAAACAAATACTTAGAAATCCTTAGCAGAGTTTTGCAAGGGAAGAAATTACTGACTACAACGAATTCAGAACAGCAGTCAAAACTACAAACAGATGTTATCAAACTAAATCCACATGTTCCTTCCAATTAGTGGATATTTGTTTCATTTGCAGTTGTTTTCACCCTGTTAGTTGCTTTAAAAAATGATTAACACAACACACAAACACACACATATGCTCACATGCCCACACATGTGTACACGTGCATTATTCTAGGTCAGGGTCATGGAAGAGTATATAGTGTTAAATTAAAGCTTTGCATTTAGCTTAATTTGTACAAGTTGATTACAGGGAAATTGAAACCATAGGAAAACTGGTTACTTTATCTACTTAAATGTAGGTTAAACTTAAATAGGCTGAACACATAGTAGGATACAGGTTTATTATAGTTTGTACTGATGTTTCTTTTTTTTTTTTTTTTTTTTTTTTTTTTTTGGTCAACCTGACACAAGATTGGGTCATTGAAAAGAGGAAACCTCATTTGTGAAAATTACACCGCTAGATTGACTAGTAGGCATGGTAGGGCATTTTCTTCATGGATTATTGATGAGAGAACCTAGCTCACTGTGGGCATTGCCATCCCTGGGCTGATGGTAATGAACCTATAAGAAAGTAAGATGAACAAGGTATGAGGGCCAAGAAAATTAGCAGAAATTATCCACAGCTTCTGCTTCAGTTAGGGCCTTGCTTGAAGTTTAGCCCTGACTTTCCTCAACATTGGGCCACTCCATGAAAATATAAGATGAAATAAATCCTGTCCTCCCCAAATTACTTTTGCTCATACTGTTTAATCACAGAAATAAAAATTGCCCTAAGACATTGACTTACATGAATGCATGGTATATTTTTAATTCGGTGTAAGTTCTGGAAAAATTCAGTCTCTTTTAAGACAAAGTATATTTTCAGAAAAATGTACTAAGAGCTAAAGAAATGTATCTGCACTTAAAATGACTTGCTGGTCTGCCAGAGTACCAAGGGTTCAATTCCTAGCATTCATATTAGATCTCAACCCCACTTACAGGGTATGATATCCTCTTCTCATCTCAGTGGTCACTGGTAATGCATGTGCTGTACAAAGATTGATGCCAGCAAAACAAACTAAATAAAAACAATAAAGAAAATTAAAAATGTATTACCACACCTGAAGCTGATCCACATAGATCAGCAGGAAGTGTGGCTTTCCTAGAACTGAACAACACAATCTTGTTAGGTTGTGTTAGCTTCGGTTAGGGTTAGCTTCTAGATGGTGTGCATATGGATCTGAACACTGATGTATCAAACATCCCTAAGATAAAGAGAGGGCACTGGGGCTTTATAACAAAACACCCAGCGAAGGTAGCAGGAAGTATTTCCCTTTGGCTGTGCTGTATTGTAATTTCTATATGAGTCTTTGAATTTTGGAAGAAAGAGCTTAAGGAACAAGATGTCTTAGACTAGCAGTTCTCAACCTGTGGGCCTCAAGACACCTAAACCCATTAGATACAATACAGATACACAGATACTCATGTTAGGACTTTTAACAGGAGAAAATTTCCTGTTATGAAGTAATAATGAAAATATTTTTTACAGTGTGTGTGGGGGGGTCACCACAACATCAGGAACTATATATAAAACAGCATTAGGAATATTTAGAACCACTGTTTCAAAGAGAGATAAAACATATGTCTTCAGAGAAGCCAGTCAAATTCAGAAAGGGAACAACTCAAAAGTTTCAGGAAGTCCCTTAAACTGATCTATGTTCATAGTTCTTTCTCTTCCCCAAGCATATATAAATAGTGACGACTGCTAAAAGACACAGATCATCTGCATTGCCCACCAGTCTCTCACATCAAACTACCTGCATTAAGAAAGCAAGCTGACCTGCCTGGAAAAGATACTTTTTAATCTTCTGAGGAACCTATCAGTTCTCTAGTTTCTTCCAGGTTTCCACCTTTTATTTTTTATTGGATATTTTATTTACATTTCAGATATTATGCCCTTTCCCCATTTCCCCCCTGGAAACCCCTATCCCATCCCCCTCCTGTTGCTTCTATGAGGGAGTTCTCCCACCAATCCACCAAATCCTGCCTCCCCTCCCTTTCTCACATTCCCCCATACTAGGGCATTAAGCTTTCACAGAATCAAAGGCCTCTTTTCTCAGTGATTCCCAACAAGGACATCCTTTGCCACATATGCAGCTGGAGCCTGGATCCCACCATGTGTACTCTTTGGTTGGTGGTTTAGTCCCTGGAAATTCTGGGGAGTCTAGTTGGTTGATAATGTTGTTCTTCCTGTGGGGTTGCTAATGACTTCAGTTTCTTCAGTGCCTTCTATAACTCCTCTATTGGGGACTTAGTACTCAGTCCAGTGTTTGGCTGTAAGCATTGGCCTCTGCATTTGTCAGGCTCTGCAGAGCCTCTCAGGAGACAGTTACATCAGACTCCAGTCAGCCTGCACTTCTTGGCATCCACAATAGTGTCTGAGTTTGCTGACTAAATGGGATGGGTCTCCAGATGAGGCAGTCTCTGGATGGCCTTTCCTTCAGTCTCTGCACCAAACTTTGGCACCATATTTGCTCCCAAGAGAATTTTGTTCCCCCTTTTAAGAAGGACTGAGGCAACCACACCTTGGTCTTTCTTCTTCTTGAACTCTTTGTGTACTTTGAATTGTATCTTGGGTATTAAGAGCTCTTGGGCTAATATCCACTTATGAGTGAGTGGATTTTATGTGTGTTCTTTGTGACTGAGTTACCTCACTCAGGATAATATTTTCTAGTTCCATCCATTTGCATAAGAATTTTACGAAGTCATTGTTTTTAATAGCTGAGTAGTAAATGTGCAACATTTCTGTATCTATTCCTCTATTGAAGGACATCTTGTTTCTTTCCAGCATCTGGCTTTAATAAATAAGGTTGCTATGAACATAGAGGAGCATATGTCCTTGTTATATGTTAGACCATCTTTTAGGTATATGCCAGGGAATGTTATAGCTGGTTCTTCAGCTAATACTATGTTCAATTTTCTGAGGAAACTCCAGACTGATTTCCAGAGTGGTTGTACCAGCTTACAATCTTACCAACAATGGGCGATTGTTCCTGTTTCTCCATATTGTCATCTGCCTGTGATGTCGCCTGAGTTTTTGATCTTAACCATTCTGACTGATGTGAGGTGGAATTTCTGGTTTTGTTGATTTTCATTTCCTTGATGTCTAGGGATGTTGAACATTTCTTTAGGTGCTTGTCAGTCATTCAATATTTCTCAGATAAGAATTTTTTGTTTAGCCCTGTACCCCATTTTAATAGGGTTATTTGGTTCTCTGGAGTCTAACTTTTTGAATTCTTTGTATACATTGGATATTAGCCCTTTATTGAATGTAGAATGAGAAAAGATATTTTCCCAATTTGTAGGTTTCTGTTTTGTTCTATTGACAGTGTCTTTTGCCTTACAGAAGCCTTGCAATTTTATTTATTTTATAATTTTATTTTATTTATTTATTTATTTATTTATTATAATTTTATTATAATTTATTATTTTATAATGCGTTTGTTTATTGTTGATCTTCCAACATAAGCCATTCATATTCTGTTCAGAATAATTTCCCCTGTGCCTATGTGTTCAACGATTTTCCTCATTCTCTTCTATTAGTTTCAAAGAATCTTGTTTTATATGGAGGTCCTTGATCCACTTGGACTTGAGCTTTGTACAAGGAAATAAGAATGGATCAATTTGCATTCATCTACAAGCTGACCTCAAGTGGAGCCTGCACCACTTATTGAAAATGCTGTCTTCTTTACTGGATGATTTTAGCTCCTATGTCAAAGATCAAGTGACCATAGGTGTGTGGCTTCATTTCTGGGTCTTCAATTCTATTCCATTGTATTTCCTGACTGTCTCTGTGCCAATATCATTCATTTATTATCACTACCACACTGTAACACAGATTGAGGTCAGGGATGGTAATTCCCCCAGAAGTTCATATTGTTGAGAACAGTTTTTGCTATCCCTTTTTTGTTTGTTCTTTGTTATTCCAAATGAATTTGAAAATTGCTCTTTCTAACTCTATGAAGAATTGAGTTGGAATTTTGATGGAGATTGCATTGAATCTGTAGATTACTTTTGGTAAGATGACCATTTTTACTATATTAATCCTGCCAATCTTTGAGCATGAGAGATCTTTCCGTCTTCTGAGGTCTTCGATTTCTTTCTTCAGAGACTTGAAGTTCTTGTCATACAAATCTTCACTTGCTTGGTTAGAGTCACACCAAAGTATTTTACATTAGTTGTGACTATTGTGAAGCATGGTTTCCTAATTTCTTTCTCAGCCTTTTTATCCTTTAAGTAGAAGAAGGCTACTGATTTGGTTGGGTTAATTTTATATCTAGCCACTTTGCTGAAGTTGTTTATCAGGTTTAGGAGTTTTCTGGTGGAAGTTTTGGGGGTCACATAAGCATACTATCATATCTGCAAATAGTGATATTTTGAGTTCTTCCTTTCCAATTTGTATTTCTTTGACCTCCTTATGTTGTCTAATTACTCTGGCTAGGAATTCGAGTATTATAGTGAGTAGGTAGAGAGAGAGTGGACAGCATTGTCCAGTCCCTGATTTTAGTGGGATTGCTTCAAGTTTCTCTCCATTTATTTGGATGTTGACTACTGGTTTGCTATATATTGCTTTTAATATGTTTAAGTAGGGGCCTTGAATTTCTGATCTTTCTAAGACTTTTACCATGAAGGGCTGTTTTTTTAAGCTTTTTTGAGTAGTGAGCTACTGTAATCAGCTTTGGTAAGCATATGCTTCAGTCTTTTCTGCCCCTATAAGTAAGCTGTCATCAGTGCTTCCGGAAGTAACCCCAAGAAAACTCATCAATTTGGACTTTGGTGTTATTGTTACAGTGGTCTGTTGTCTGTTCTCTATCTAAAGTGAGTAGGCATTTATTTACATCTTTACTGCTACTTTTAACAATGACTGTAGTGTTGATAAGTTATGAGGAAATCAATGGGGTGTCTTTACTTTAGTCTCTAGTGATGATACATTTTTAGTGAACTAGTTTTTCATAGAAATATTCTAAATTATGGCTATGATGGGTAACCTGAACAGACTGGTGCAGATGACTTAATCGAAACAGAGGGCTCTCTTCTGCTTCTTTTCTTCTGTACTCTAAATATTTTGCCCCTTGCCCACAAAGTACTAGCTTATGAGACTTAGCATGCAATTTTAAAAACAAAGTGTATACATCCAAGTGCAATTTTTATTGATATGTTTACGACAGTAGGCCATGACAAATTAAATTTTCCAAGTCATTCAAAAATCTAGTATAATTCCCATTCCAAAATACAAGGATGGGGCTTATAAATGTTGATGTGCCAAAATACAAAACCAAATCACAATTTGAAGGCAAGCTGCAAACAACGCACTATGAACAAGAGGATTATACCAAGTATCCAAGTATCATTTCCATGGGCAAATTCCTAAATCTTAGTAATCTTAAGAATCCCAAGAAAGAAATAAAGAAAATTAATATATTATTTACACATGATGAATACTTTCATGAAGACTAAAATGTGCCATAAGTAAATAATAGGAAATTACAGGAAGATTTTATCCAGATGGATTAGATATAGAAGACATTGTTAAGCCAATTGATTCCCTTCTGCAAACATCAAGGTACATTACCACTCAGTTCATGTTAGTTAACATTACAGAAATCAGATACTATCAGAAGTCCCAGGAGTATATAAGCCACAGGAGATTCCAGAAAAATAAGGAGGTGAAGAAATAATTTGAACACTAAAGTTAATCTATTCACCTCAAAAAAATTTCACCAAACTGATTAGTAGGATGTAAACTTTCCACTCAGAATTTAAATTTATTAGCAAAGTTGTGTAATGTTAAAACTAGATTCTTATAGTATATATTAATGTAAACCAAACATATACCAAAGATCTAAATGTAAATATGAAAGCTTATAATGATTAAGCTTTTGTGGAAAATGAATAATGATGAGGTGTTATTTTTATGTTGGTAAAATACTTTTAAGACACTCATTAGTAGTTTCCAGACAGAAGATGAAATATCAATGTTCCTTTATTTCTTTGTGTGCATGTGTGTGGGCATGTGTGTGCCTGTGTGTACATATGATGTGTCTAATGTGTATGGTGAGCACATTAGCGTATGTGCATGTGTTCGTGTAGGTCTGCATTCATGGTAACATGTTTGTGTGAATGTGTGTTGAGGACAGACCTTGACCTTGACCTTGATTGTCTTCTTCAATTGCTCTCCATCTTGTTTTGAAAAATAATTTTTCATTGAGCCTGATGTTTATTGATTCAGCTAGCCTGGCTTGCTAGAGTTCCATAGACACATTAATGTCTTGTCAAAATTGCTATGTGGAAGCCTGGGATCAAACTGAGATAGATTCTCATGATTGCACAAAAAGTTATTTATGAGATGAGCAATTTTCCTAGCCTTACAGTACCATTTTAAATCATGTAGCATAAATAAGAATTATTTGCTTGTTCAAATTTTTCTCCTTTATATTATTATTCTCATCCTTTGAGTAGCTTACTGAGAGTGATTGGCTTAGAAGGTTGATTTATCATTATAATATAGTTTACTGAAAATACATTTTAATAATTTGTACTTATCAATATTAAACATGCAATAAAATAATTAGGCATATCTGCATAAAATATTTTAGCCTCTGAAGATGACTTGCTCCAACTGATATGAATTTCTACTAACATATATACAAGTCAAAGTTTGGTACATACTTGTCTCATTCAAATTCACATATCTAAGGTATCAGACAGCTAAAAAGAAAACATATTAAGAGCCAAATGAAGGAAGCATTAACTGTTTTCTGATCACAAACCTAATATAAAATAAGATGTGGAAAGACTTGAATATTTATAAAATTTTAGTTCTTTGTGTGGTGTGAATGTGTGTGTGTGGTGTGTGTGTGTGTGTGTGTGTGTGTGTGGTTTGTGTGTGTGTGTGTGTGTG
>JANHMN010000009.1:5854990-5887486 GCA_030674055.1 Rhabdomys pumilio | reverse complement strand
TGTGTGGTTTGTGTGTGTGTGTGTGTGTGTGTGGTTTGTGTGTGTGTATGTGTGTGTGGTTTGTGTGTGTGTGTGTGTGTGTGTGTGTGTGTGTGTGTGTGTTACCTCCTGCCAACACTGGCTAATTAACTTTCTTTGTCTTTGGTAACCAAGTAAGTATTACCAATCATGTTTTATTGGAAGTCCCTTGAGAAAAGTTTGTTAACATTTTGTCTGTATATATCCTATAAGGAAGAAGATGTTTATCTTGGCTCGTAGTTTGAGCATAGAGTCTGTCATGGCAGAGAAGCCATGTCACCAGGGACTTCTAGGCACTTGATGTACAGTCAAAAAGCAAACAATGAATGTATTTTCTCAGGCAGCTTTTAACTATTGGGATAGCCCACCACCCAAGCACAAAAAATGAACCACGTATTGTTATGATCCTCCAATTTTACTAATGCAATCAAGAGAATTTCTCACAGTTGTACACAGAGGTTTCTTCAATATAAATGACTATTTACAGATATGCATGGTAGATGTCTTCTAGATGATTGCAGATGTAGTCTACTTTACAACGTCAACCTAAGAGCCAGTGAATAGCATTTTATCTCTTAGAAACTAAAAAGATAGATTAATGAAAGATAGTAATAGGATAAATTATAATTAGCAAACTTTAGCAGAAATTCATTATTAAAAGCCAATTTGCAGTTGTTAAAAATTGACAGGTGAAATGAAGACATTTGATAGTAAAACACATTTTATTTAAATTATGATTATTTAAAAATGTATATGGGTAATTACCTCTATTTTGGCTATGTTCTTCAGTAAATCTGTAAATAAAAGATCTGAAGATCAAATGCACACAGTAGCATGTTCTCAGCCTTAGCATTTTTAGCACATGTTCAGACATCCCTTTGGTAGGGTCATTATGTTTTCTTTTTTTTCTTTTTTTTTTTTTTAGCTTATTATCAAGCTTTAAAAAATCATTACAGAAACACTGCTGTTTCTATTGAATAGTCTGTAAAATAACTTGTTGCCAAATTGAGTTGCACACAGTACTTGTTAACTTAATTACCAACATTATCACTGAACCATCCCTGACAACATGGAGGTTGGTTTGGATTGAAATTGAAGTAAAAGTACGGACATTTTCTGGCATGTAGAACTGAGTGGTTGTTTATTTCCCTGGTAGGGCTAGAGGAAACCTGAGGAGATTTGTTAGTTTCTATCAAAGAGCAAATGGCATTCTGATAACCAGTATTTTCCAAGGCTGCGAAACCTAAATTGTTCTTTCAATGATTGAATGCAAATTTTCATATGGAACTAATTAATACAATCCAGACTCTATAAATAGCATAGAAAGCAAAGTAATTAATTAGATGATAAACTAATTTATCACTAAATGACTCAAGTAACAAATTATCTAAGAGCTTATTGAAAGCAGGAATCAAGAAGCCAATTGGCCATGCTTCTGCTTGGTATTTGTGAATATCTAAGATTAGCATTCATTGCAAAGGCTCTTGTTAAAGAAAAACAAGAAAACTTTATGTGATAGAGGGTTTGCATAGTTTAGCTTAATAGGAAATCTTAAGTTGCTGTTAGATTGGCTGTACTGTTCAGAACTGACTGATGACCTTCTGGCTTGGATGTTACCCATTGCTTCTAATTCTGAGAAGAAAGAGGGTCTGATATACATGAAATAGACACAGGTATCTATACATTTTCATATTGTTATGTAAAGAGAAACAGGAAGTCTATGAAATGGAGGACATAAAACATTTTTGTAGAAATCAGCATGTAATTTTTTTAAGGTATAGTACATAATAAAATCAATACTTGTACCTCATAACTGATACTATAAAGTCCTCCTGCAAAAAAAAATCTTAATGTCATTCATTGAATTTTCTCAAGATGCTGAAGCAGAACCAAGAGAAGTAAACAAAATAGAAACAGTGAAGACTTGCAATTTTGACCATATACGGGGGGGAAAGAATCACTTAGACCTTGAAAAAATTTGTAATTGATTGTATTTTCTCTGACTAAGACATTATCTATATGTATATATGATCATGTAAATGACCATATACATAATAAATTTTAAATCATTTTGTTGAATCATTAATGTATTGTGGGGAAGTGTGCATGGGGAGGCGAACATCCAAACATGACTTACAAAAGCTGCTTCTCTCTTACCATGTGTGTAATGGGAGTTGGCCTCAACTTGTGAGGCTTGGAAGGTAGATACACTTGCTCACTCAGCCTCCTCACTGGCATCTACATAATCAATTTGACATAAACAAAGCTGCATGGCTTTTGCAACATCCACTTACTTTTTTGCATGTAAACAAGTAGCTCAGTTATTAGCATTCAGATTAAAAACTGTACTACATAAAAGAAAATGAGATTTCTTGACAGATCACTTAGTCCTATAGTCCGATTTTCCTTGTCTAAGTTTCTTTCTTTCTCCTGACCTGTTATGTCGCTATATTATTCCAGGACCTCAGAAGGACACACTAGGTGTTCTAGTGTGACAATAACACCACCAGCAGCACCAGCAACAAAACAACAACAACAAAACAACAACAACAACAACAACAACAACAACAACAACAACAACAGTGCCTAACCAAGTATGAAATAATTTGGTCCACTGAACTCTCAAAGACCTGAGAATGAAACAGCTCTGCAGTGACAGTTCACTCCAAGGTACTTCTAGGACGAGTGTGTGAGCTGCTTACCTGTGAAATTCTGATGTTTGCCTTGGTAGTCATATTATATGTTCTCAATCCGAAGAAAAAAATGTTTCTATTAATTTATAGAGGTGTGTTGTACTGTTTAATTATGAAGTCATGTTCTAATTGTATTATGCACTGAACCTAAAAAAGTGACATACTGGTTTCTATAATGGAACCCAAATCTCTTATGTACTATAATTAATGCCCTAGCTTTCCCTCTTTGTATATTGTCTGGCATTTTACACATCAGCTTTATTCTTCATGATGCTTATATAGTTAGCATGTAAATTCTTTGATGCAGGGACCATGGTTTTGTTTGTTTTGTTTTGTTTTGTTTTGTTTTGTTTTTATCTTAGTAATGTCTAGCACTCTAAAAAATTTGGTGATAGTTATGTCAAGCAAATGGAAAAGATTCCATTTCCCTTTGAACACTAAAACTGACATAGGATAACATTCCTTCCTTAAGTCAATTGTTTTCCTAAATGAATTGGGGTGAAATGTGGTTCTAGAAAAAGCAACACTAATGTTTCCTATTATTCAAGTGATCTATAGTTCTACAATTCTATCACATTTTAGATGTATTGTTTTGGAGAGACCTAGCTATTGTGTATTTCCTGTCCACATGAGTCTACGAGAAAGGCTTTTGAATGCCCCTAGAGTGGTGTTTCAGATTGGTTTTGGTATTTATGATGATTATAATCTCTTAGGATTTATGGCTTTGGGTACAAATAATAAAAGCACATGAAGAATTAGTAGCTGACTGGGAAAAATATCTCTAACACTGACACGAGGACGCATGTCTTCTTGTATTTGCTGCTTAGTTCTCTGGTCATTGCTAAACGGAGCAAGAACAGATGTGCTCATGACAGCTGACCAAGAGCCAAGTAGCACTTGGATTTGTTTGCATTGGGTGGCCAGTATCGAAGAGGTTCTGTGATATTTTCCATTACTAAGGCCTCCCTGATTCATGAGATTGATTGTCACTTCCTACTTTTATTCAATGCCAGACAGCCATTTCCAGAGCTACACAATCTGAGAGAGCCAAGGTGGATGTGGGAATTCAACAGAACATTGCTTCTTCAGTCCTGAGGAATAAGTTTAGCTCCAAGTAAAATTGAACTTATATTATCTAGAACTTAAGTGTATGGATATTATATTTCATCAGTGACATGTTGTGTTTTTAATGGTAATTGTTCAAAGATAAATTTTATGTTAATGTCAAATTCCTATTTCAGATATGTTATATCTATCTTTTTGGGCATATGATCATAGGATTTTCAAAATTCCATCTTTACACTTTTGACCTATTCCAAATTACTACACACTTTTTTTTTTTTTTTTTTTTTTACACTTTAACCTTCCAGGCCTTTAGATCTCTCCTGAATTTACCAATGCTTATATCTGAGATTCTAAAGCCTACTCTTATGGTAATCTGTAAGGCTGCCAGCAGAGTGGGATAACTAGGACTAGTCAAACTTTCAGGTTGGTATCTGACAGCAACATTGTTAGTTGGTAGCAGTTCTTAAAAAAACCCATACAAACAGACAATTTCTGTTTCAAATTTAAACGATGGGAGAAAGAGCTTCAGACACACCAACTCTTGGCTGCTCAGATTTCTTTAGCTTCCTTAAGCCCTTCTCTGGATCAGGCTGGCCAATTCCTTCAGGTGCCATTGCCAATATCGTTTTGCATGTTGTTTTAATTTTCTATTTAGCACAGTTGGCAGGCTGCATATCTTCTTAATTTTGAATATTAAACCCTGTCTTTTCAAATAGCTATTCTAATTAGACAATGCTACAAACAGATTTGTCCTAGTATGTACATGCTGAGTCCCTCCTTAAAGTAAGTCCTGAAAAAAATCCTCTGAACTGCTTGCTAACCAGATTTTCTAGCCTCTAACAAAAAGTCACAAACTTTAGTAAATGCCTTACGAATACATGTAATGAGTCTCAGTCCTTCAGTGGAAAAGGTCACTTCTCTTAATAGCAGGTCTCTAAACCACATCTCTAAGGAAAACAGTGCTGACAGCATTTCTATTCACCGTGTGTTTAGATTGTTTTCTTTTGTACAAGCTCATTAAATTGTAGGATTTAGAAAAAAATAAAATTAGTTAATTTGCTTGCAGACAGGATGAAGTCTTGATACTTACTTAATTCAGAATCTCCATCAAAGCTAGGCATTAGGCATTTAAGAAATTTGCAGATGAAAAATTTCCACAATGCAGAGTACAGATAATAATCTCTTGATAAAAATATTTTCTCTAGATGGATGACTTACAATAAAAGGCTCATCATGAACTCAAACCCACATTTATTTTATTGAAAGAAACCACTTAATATTTTTAATTAAAACATCTTAGTCTCCTTTTTCATTGTCTTTTGTGGATAGTAACTCAGAAGGTAATCCATTTTTTAGAGTATCCTCTTCTTCTCTCTTAGTCCCAAGATACTTTCTGAGTGCCAGCTTAGTTTGGCAAAGCCTTCTGGGCAGTTGTATTTGTCCTCCATATGAGATGCTGCTTTTGCTGGGTCAGCTATTGTTCTCCATTTTCACTGACTCTTTCAATGACCATGCTCAGTGAATGTCCCAAATTGAGAATATAGAAGTGAAATGGTCTGACTCTTAATATATGATGCATACTCGATAATAATCACTGAGTAATCTGATTCTTCAGATGATGTGGAACAATAGTAAGACATTTATTTTGATGGGCTTTTCTGTGATAATAGATAATGGCATCTACTCTGATCTCAATCTTTAATTCTATAAGCACCAAAATGTATACTTATATCTAGGGTGTAATAAGAGATTTTCTACTATTGATTTTTAGTTATGTTACAAAGAAGTTATTAATTATTATTATAAGAAATTTTCAAAAGACACAAAAGTCATTCATATGGGACTGTGTGAGGAGACTAGAAAGAGTAGGAGAAACTGTGATTGAGATGTACACAGAAGGATAAATAAATAAATTCAGTGAAATAAATAGCCTATATTAAATCTATCCTTACAAATTCAAAACACAAGGTAGACAAGGAGTATCCAAACTTTCAGTACAAATCAGTACATACCAACTTAGATTAATGGGTTTGACTCCACAGTTAAAATAAACTTAATTTAATTTCGTGAATGGCAACATAGTTTCATCTCATGTAGTACTGACTCCATCATGTCTAGGAACACAATAAATACACAAATGGCTACAGGGAAGCTATCATAGGAAAACTACATTTAAAATGTACACTCTTGGTAAGGACAACATCCCATTTGTATCTGAAGAGATATTGGCATTTGATAGCATCTGGAATAGGAAGAGTCAGTTTTCTTTAAGGGTGTGATTTCTAATATGTCAGTCACACTTCAGAGCATGCTGCATAACCCAGAGTACTTGGGAAATAAAAATTGGCCATCATAGATTTAAGAAAAGAGATAGACAAAACGTTGGGTGGGAGGATGACTTGGAGCAGAGAAGAGTAACATAATCAAAACACACTGTATGAACTTTTCAAAGAATAAAAATACTATTGAATAAAAATAGTAGCATGGGGGAATGAGAAAATTGGTGATAGCCACTGTCCCAGACACCAGAGAAATATGAAGCTCCCAGAACCCAATGAGAATGACTTTAGCCATAATGTACAGAGAACTGGGAGACAGAACCTGTGAAGACCACCCCCAGTAGATAGCAGTGACCCCTAGTCCAGGAATGGAGCCACACACTCATCTCAATTTTTTTTTAAACCCAGAATTGTTCCTGTCCAAAGGAAGAACAGGGACAAAAAGATGGAAGAGAGACTAAAGGAAGGGCCAATGGGCAATGGCCTCATCTGGAAATACACTGTGTCTGCAGACACCAAACACAGCACTGTTACCGTTGTCTCTGGCACTTGCAGAGAGAGATCACGTAAGGCAGCTCCTGAGGAAGTCCTGCTAGAAAATGACCAATGCTGTGGCAGATGGTTGGAGTCACCCATTAGGCTGAACTGAGGAAGCCTGGTGGGGGAGCTGGTAGAAGGACTGGAGGAGCAGAGGAGTATTGCAACCCCATTGAAAGGAAAACATAGGCTGTCCTGATCACCCAGCTTCCACAGAGACTAGACAACTAACCAAGGAGTGTACTTAAAAGGATCTGTGGCTCCAAACACGTATGTAGCAGAGGATAGCCTTGCCTGACAGGAACTAGAGGTGAGGCCCTTGGTCCCAGGGAGATTTGATGCCCCAGAATACTACTAGAATACTAGAATACTAGAGCTGGGGGCAGGAGAGTGTGGGTGGTTGAAGGAGCATTCTCAAACAGGCAAAAGGGAAGGGGGAGGCCATATGTGAGGTGGGGGATGAAAGAGGCATAACTGGTAAGTGAGATATCATGGGATAGAGGGTTGGTGGAGGGAGTAACTGGGAAGTGGAATATTATTTGAGATGTAAATGAATGGAATGATTAATAAAACTTAAAAAAAAATCTTACATGTGGGAGTTGCTCATGGTCTCCTGAGTTCTATTGTTTGGCTCTGGGCTTGCTCAGTCCTCCTAAGGAGACTTGCAGGACACCAAGATTATCCTTCTTCCTTGCAAAGGTCTGAGGAGACTCTCAGAATAACCAGATTCGAAACTCACTCCACTAATCTCTTCCCAGTCTGGTTCCCCTGGGGCAAAACCAGCAGAGGTGACTTGAGCATGGTTTCCTGACTTCTACTAGCTGGCTCTATGCTCTCAGTGCCTTTCAGAGGTGTCCAGCTGGCAGCAGAAACATCCAATCAACTTCAGAGAAAAACGGATGACTAAAGGACAGCAGAAGAATACAGTCAACAAGAGCCAGGGCAATATGACATTATCAGAGCCAGCTATCCTATTACAGCAAGTCCTGAATATCCTAATACAACTAATGAATAAGAGGATAACCTTAAATAAAATCTTATAAAAATGATGGAGGACTTTATTGAGGAAATAAATAAATCCCTTAAAGAAAGACAGAAAAATACAATCAAACAGGTGAAGGACATGAACAAAACTGTCCAAGGATTGAAAAATGGAAATAGGAAAATAGAAGCAATAAAGAAAACACAAACTGAGACTACACTGGATATAGAAAACCTAGGAAAGAAAACAGAAAGTACAGATACAAGCATCACCAATAGAAGACAAGAGATGGAAAAGAGAATCTCAGGCATAGAAGGTACCATTGAAGAAATTGACATTTGATCAAGAAAATTCAAAATCTAATAATTTCACAACACAAAACATCCACAAAATTTGGGACTTTTTGAAAACAGCAAAACAAAGAATAATATCAATAGAAAAAGGAGAAGATTGTAAGCTGAAAGGCCCAGAAAATAACATCAACAAAGTCATAGAAAAAAATTTCCCTAACTTAAATAAAGACATACCTCTAAATGTTCAAGAAGTTACATGACGCCAAATATATTGGATTTGAAAAGAAAATCGTTCTACCTCTAATACTCAAAAAACTAAGTGTACAGAGCAAAGAAAAATTATTAAAAAGTTGCAAGGAAAAAGGCCAAGTAACATATAAATACATACCTATCAGAATTATACCCAATTTCTCAACTGAGATTCTAAAAACTAGAAGGGCCTAGACAGATGTCTTGCAGACTCTAAGAAACCATAGATGTCAATCCAGACAACAACAAACCAAATAACCCAATTTAAAAAATGGGGTACAGTGCTAAACAGAGAATGGCAACTCCATAGGTAGACCAGCAGTGTCAAGTAACTCAGACCCTTGGGAGATCCCAGAGAATAAGCCACCAATGAAAGAGCATGCATGGGATGCTCTGAGGCCCAATGCACATATATAGTAGGGGATAGCAGTATCTGGCCTCAGTGGGAGAGGATGGACCTAATTCTGTAGAGACTCGAAGACTCAGGGAAGGAAAATGCCTTGGGGAGGGAGAGCATCCTTTCAGAGGCAAACAGGAGCATGTATAGGGTAAAGAACGCTGGGAGGGAAACTGAGAGGGGGAACCATTTGAAATATAAATAAAGTAATTAATTTAAAATATGTATTAATCTTCAAAAAAAATCTGGTATGAACATAGAAAATGAAATGTTCAATATTCTTAGTCATCAGAGAAATGCAATTCAAAATGACTCGGAGACTCCACCCATCAGAATGGTCACAATCAAACTTTCATGCAACAATACATGCTGGGGAGCATGTGGAGCAAGGGTAACACCCTTCCATTGCTGATGTGATTGTAAATTTGTATAAACACCCTGGAAATCGGTTTGGTTGTTTCTCAGAAAATTGGTAATGGCTGTAACTCAAGACCCAGCTATACCACTTCTAGGCTTATACCCAAAAGATACTCTGCTATACCAAAAGTATATTTGCTCAAATATGTTTATAGAGACTTTATTTCTAATAGCGAGAATCTGAAAAAAAACAAAACAAAACAAAACAGATATCCCTCAACTAAAGAATTGAGAGAAAGAAAATGTAGCTAAAAATCTGGTTCATTTACACAATAGAATACTACTCAACTGTGACCCGCGCAATCGTCTTTCCGGCAAGAACGCACGCAGGCACACAGGATCCTTCCGTAGCACGTGTTTTATTCCCAAGCATGGAGGAAGAGAGAGAGAATTGAACATGGCGCAGCCTTACATACCCCTTGGGGTGGACATATCTGATTGGCTGCTTGCTCAAATTCCCATGTTCCCCTGCCACTGTACATGCGCAGTTTTACTAGTCCAGTGGCGGATGTGACGTCCCAAGCTGGGCGGTGACTAGACGTTCCTTTGCCACTGTGCATGCGCGGTTTTGTTATCTCATGTGCGTCAGGTGTCAGCGTGATCAGGTGTCAGCGTGATCGGCTTCCCACACTCAACTATTAAAAGCAAATACAATGATATCATGAATTTTTCAGGTACAATGGGGAAACTAGAAAATATAATCCTGAGTTAGGTAACTCAGAACCTAAAAGACATACATGTTATGTACTCACTTATAAGTGCATATTAGACATAAAGTGCAGGATATCCACAGACTCATAAAAGCTAAACAACAAAGACAGCTCAAAGAAGTATGACTGAATATCACTCAAAAAGGGTCATAAAATTATCACTGAAAGTGGATGATGAGAGGGAACTTGGAAGGAGATTGGATAGGGAAAGGAACAGGGCAGGAGTGCGAGTCAGATGTAGGTAGACCCAAAGAGAGGGTCAGGACAGTAAAAAGAATTTGATGGGGGAAGAGTGCTGAGGGTGGGAGCATCTTTAAGTTGTTACAAAGACCTGGGATGCGGAAGATTCTAGAGTACTAGAATGACTCTAGCTGAGACTCCTAGCAATGGGAGATATCGAGCCTGAAATGTCCACATTCTCTATCCATGCAGGTCTCTCAGTGGAGGGATAAGAATACCAACCCACCCAGAAAACTTTGAACCAAAATGTGTCCTGTTTAAAAGAAGTTCAGGGACAAAGAAGTCACAGAAACAGAGGGACTGGCCAAACAATAACTAACCCAAGTTGAGATCTATCTTATGGGCAAGAACCAATCCCTGACACTATTAATGATACTCAGTTTATTTTTGCAAACAAGAGCTTTGCATAACTGTTCTTTGAAAGGCTCTACCCAACATCTGATTGAAACTGATGCAGAGACTGACAACCAGACATTAAACAGAGTACAGGATGTCCTGTGGTAGAGTTGAAAGAAGAATTGAGTAACCTGTAGGGGATAGTGACTTCACAGGAAGACTAACATAGTCAACTAATCTGGAATTTTTGGGGATCCCAAAGACTGAGCCACCAACCAAAGTTCATACAAGGGCTGGACCTAGGCCTCTTCACATATGGAATAGATGTGCAGTTGGTTTTCTTGAATTTAAGTGTCTCTTAGATTCTTGCCAAAACAATTCTAGACAACAAAATAGAACAATTGTTGCTTAGACATAGTTGATTATTTAGACAAATGTTGTGAAGATCTAAAACACCCTTACTACTTTAATCTCTACCAAGAAATTTCTGCCAAAGACTATCCTTTGCTTGGAGAGAATTCTGAGAAAGAGGTGTTCAGGAGCTGCAAAAAGAATGACTCAAAGTCAAATAGTTGATAAAACCTGACAGCCTATGTTCTGCTAAATACATCTTTCTATGGAGAACTCCAGATAGATCATCCAGATAGCTCAAATCTTGAAGACCAAGGTCTAGTCTTTTATTCACATATGAACTCAGTCATTTACCTAGGTTCTTATTTGGTTATTCCACAAATTACTATTCCCTGATCCCAGGCCCCCTATTCTTAGAAAAAGACACCAAGTACATTTTTTCTTTCATCTTTTTTTTTAAACATTTACCATAAATTTAGAGATTGGCTTGCCTTTCTAAGTACAGGCAATAAGCTAGATGGCTGTGATCTTGCTCTAAGATGTCCATTCCTACCACTTCTAGGCCCAACTTCATTCTCTCCCAAGCTGACTTTGAAGCCAGGAATTTTACTGCCTTTGTAAGCAAAACCAACAAACTTAGTTTGGTGGGATCTTGTCCTGCCATCAACATCCCCTAAAATCTCTTTAAATCCGTCCTTAGTATCTTTTTGACAAGTGTCTCATAGTACAGTTGCCTTTTTTCTTTTAGGTGCATGAAGTTCCTCATAAAATTCAAATGCATGCTTATATTTTGTAGAATTGAGTAATTATATATTTTGAACTAATGTGTTCAGAGTTATTTCCCACAGCCTTAAGGGCTATCCTGAAGGTCTCAGTATTTACCATTTTGCTGAGACATTAGTCAGACTCTCCCCTCCCAGACTCATACTGTCCCTAATTATCATGAGGTCATTAACTATGGCAGGGAAAATATTTCCTGATAACCTTGAAAGAGAGAGTACTTCCCAAAGGAGGAACATGAAGGAAACTGTACTTATTTTTTTAATACAAACAAGACTCTCTCCTAGCAATTGTAAACTCTCATGGAGGCCCATGCGCTGCTTTCTCTCCTTCAGGGACAGGAACAATGTCATGATGTCCTTTGCATAGCCATCCAATACTCAACAAATTGCCACTTATTTTGATGCCTCAGAAGAAAGGGGCTTCCTCTACCAATGTCCTACTGTATATAGAGGTCTGACCTGTGAAACTGCCACTAATTCCTATTGAAGAAACACCTGTCACAAAGATATTGATCACCCTGTCTCTTTCTGCCCTTCTGGATGGTTCTGTGAGAAACATCACAGTTGTTGTACTTCCAACCCCTACCACAATAGGTCTGTATGCCTGGGTGGAATCAATAGCTATTCCTGCTTCTTTGTGGCTAGTAACCAAGGCAGCCATTGTGATTTAGAAGGGAATAAATATGATTCTTATCCCTGTATGAATGAGGCTTTATGTCTCATTGAGATAGGACAATACACATGTGCCTGTTCTAAAGAACATTCTAATGTGAGCTGTCAGTTGGAAATTAATAAATATGGATCCCAGCCCTGAATCTATAGTGCCACATGTCAGGACAGTCTTCAGAATTACCTCTGTGACTATGTAACCTGATTCCTTGGTGACTACTCTGAACTCAATGTTGATAATGTCAGCCATGTCTTCATATAGGTCTATGTGCAAATGGAAGAAACAACTACTACTATGACTGCCTAGGTAGTAAATTCAAGGGATACAGTGTGAGACTTGGACACTTCTTTGTTATTTAAAACATTTTCACAATGATAAAGCATGTGAGAACACTGCTAACAACTATATTTGTCACTGGGTACACAGTTATCCTGTATAAGGCAGAAATAACTGAATTCAGTAGCAATCCCTGTCAATTTGTGGGCCGGGGGGAGTTCTGAGTTGTCTTCAGAAGATCAGTTGGGGCATATTTCAGGCCTAGCTTCCTCCTTCAACTACCTTGGATCCTCTGGTTATGTTTGTATCTGTTAGTCTAGATTCACAGACAAGAGTCTAGCATAACTGTTCTCTGAGAGGCTCTACCCAAAGGTTGACAGAAAAAGATCCAGAGACCCACCACAAAACATAAGTCAGATCTAGAGAAGTCTTATGGAAGAGTTGAGGGAAGGACTGAGGAAGCCAAAGGGGATAGAGACTCCTCAATAAAACCAACAGAATGAGCTAAACTAGAACTTTGGGAAGTCCCAGAGACTTAGTCACAAACCAAAGATCGTTTAAGTGCTGTATCTAGGATCCCCAGTACATATGAAGCCAACAAGGAGCTTTGTTTACAGGGGGGACCCTAACAACTGAAGGAGGAATTTAACATAACTCTGTTGCCCACTATCTGGATGAGCTATCTGGAGATCTCCGGATAAAGCTGTCTTCAGCAGAACATAAGCTGTGTGGGTAGAGTGTGGGGTCTGAGCTTACAATGTAAATAAATAAATAGGTGGTAAAAATAGTATATACAAGTTTCTGAAATAAGTAAATGAATGCATGAGTAAATGAATAAATAAATAAATAAATGGCATTGTATAGATTAAAGTCTAGCATTAGTCATTGAGATTACAGATACTATTATGCCTTCTAAGGTTTCCAAACATGAAGATATTTGATTTGGTCCGGGCCTCTTCCATTTACTAGTTTTTCCACTTTTCATTTTTTTTATATTATGGAAGTTCACAATCAGTTACGCCTATTAAATGATTTGTTCATATATCATCTCAGAAAAGTGTGAAGATTTATTTAGTAGACATGGCTTTTAATTTAGTTTCATCTAAAGTTTAAACGGTTGCAGAGGATGTCACCTTAGTATGCTAAAATATTGATATTTTAAAACAGGCATGCTATGGCAGTTAAAAAACATATCAAATCCAATCCAAATTTATAAAACAGTACTTAAAAACACGTCCTATGATATACAAACACTTAAGTACATAACACCTACTGTCATCATGTGGCAGACATTTTTCAGCTCTTCCAGAAAGTCACTGATCTGAATTTGCAACTTTCCTGCTCACTTCTTTTGCCCATCATCTTTTCTTTATGATTTACAATTTTATATTTAACCTTGATGGTTTTACAGTAAATCATTGAAAGATTTTTCCTGTGTCTTATGGTTTGGGGTATTATTATAGCTAAAATGCCAATAATCTCTAAAACAGAGCAGAGTATCTGTATTCACAAAGTTCAAATCAATCTGTAAACAGTGGACAAAGATGTTTGAGTAATACCATAAAAGAAAAGCAGTATCACAAAGTAAAAATTAGCTGTTTCACGCTGATAGACAAATAGTTGTATATTGATTAAATACTGAATTTTTTTAATGATTTTTTTAAAATGCAAAATAGACTTGTTTGTAAGATTTACTTTACTATCAAACAAGTTTTAATTTTCTGTGATTAGGTTTTAAATGGCAATTGTTTATTTTTATCAGTTCCAGAAGCTTTTTACCTAGTTAATCCAAATAATTCAAATACAGTCTAAGAATTGATATACATTTGCTAAAATTAAAGGTAAAATTTATTGAAATGTATTTAACATTTTTCTAATTGTCTAAAGAATTTATTAAGAAAAGTGGACACTGTTGCATGCAATTGATTCTATTCTTTTTAATTGTTAACATATGCAAGTGTTCAAAAATGTCTATATATGAAAGCTACCAGGGAATCAAATGGTTTACTTTAATACTGCCATTCAGCTCTTTTTATTTTTCCTGATTTGATCTTAAATTTAACGTAGACATGCCTAATCAGAAGTATCTTTAATGATTTTTCAGTAAACAACTCTACAGATACTACATAAAATTTATATGTAGTATGATGTGATACAATATGACTCGTATTTTTTAATTCAGGAATTAATTTTACCAATAACAATGCTTATATTAAAATAGTTTTATTTTTATTCCTGAGAAAATATTATAATGTGACTATACTAATTGATATATTCTGTATTATCTGATATTATAGTGTATTTCTGATATTACAACAATGATTATGCAACAGAAGAGGATGAGATTTTTGCAAGTCAGGCTGTGGAGGATCACGTATAAAAGTTGAACGCCCAGAAATAAATTTCATTTAAAATACTTACAAAGGTAATTTCTTTTGAAAATGTGTTCTCTCAGCACTTCCTTATGCCACAATCTTTGATAATACACAAACCTAGACAGAAAAACTCCTTCCAGAATCATCCATATAGACGTCAACGTAGCCATCTGCATTTTCCCATTTCATTTCCATGTTGATTACAATGCTTACAATTCTATCTCCTCCATGCTTGCCAAAAATGAGCAACAATATGGTATCTTATGAGTAACACAAACTTACCTAGCTGTCATTGAAACACTTCAAGTAGAAATGTAATCCTTTGCAGTAGTCATCTTCTATTTCAAACTCTCCATCTCAAATATTCCTGCCCTTTCTACCCAATTTAGACAGTTTTCCTCCAATTCTGTGGTGCTATCTAAGCCAGTTTGTATTCATGTGGCAATTACAAGAGTGGATAACAAGCAGAAGCTTGTTTCTTCCAGTTCTTTCAGTTCAAAGTCTGGAAGGCTAAGACTGAGGCGCAACCTCAGCCAGGTTTGGTGAAAGCCTCTTCCTGCTCTGTAGACGGTTTTTCTTGCATTTTGCTCACATTCATAAGACAGAAATGGCTGTGGCAAACTCTGTCTCTTGTTAAGCTACTGATACCCTCAGGAAGTTTCATACATATGTCACATGGTTGCCGTCATAGGCCTGACTTCATAATGGCACATTCAAGACTAGCACTTTCTTGTATGGTTTGACAGCATAGACATCTTATACATAACATGGATCTTTGCTTTTTCTCTCTAACAACACAAAAAGTATCTGAATTATTTTATGATTTGAATATTGATTCTTTAGCATAATCCACCAATATATATTGTTATCGTAGGAATAAAAAGTTTTGTCTTTAAAAATAAACAAATAGACAAGTTTTTCATTATTTTAATTTTTGACTATTATATATTAGCATATTAGTATTTCACATATCACACATATCATTTTTATCACACATCTTTTTTTTATTTACTTTTTCTCCTTAACTTCTTTTCATTTTCATTTTTGTGCAGTTTTTTAAGCAGGTAGTCACAGCTGATCTACATTTTTGATCTGTATTTGGACCGTTTAGTCTGTCACGTTTTCTAGGTGATGACGGGGGTGATGTTGCTTAGTAAATTTAATGCTTTTTCTACAACACTTTTCCTTTTTCAGAGGTAGAAAAAAAAACAAACATTTTTCAGTGTATCAGCTGATGGTAGAACATAAAACCTCACAAAAAGACCAAAATCAAAGCAGATACTATATCAGTAGAAGAATCATATCAAACTATTGAACATTCTCCACAAATTATCACTGCCTTTACTCATACTGAATCGTTTTATATTGTATTTTTTTTTTTTTTGATCTGTGATGCCCTGAAGAGTACCACTAGGAAAATTTTCTTTTATGGATTCTTGTCACTACAACCCTACAGTGGCCTCTTTCACCAACCAGTTCTGTAGTAATACTGACCAAAGATGCCAAAGATAAAGGGTGTGTGTGCATGTGAGTGTGCATGTGCGTGTGCGTGTGTGTGTGCTCGTGTGTGTGTGTGTGTGTGTGTGTGTGTGTGTGTGTGTGCACGCGCACATGTATAAAGATGTGTAGAAGGTTTACATCATCAGAGATCAAGTCTATATTCCTCAATGTGGTTCTCCAATTCTCTTAGTGAATATACTTAATATAAACACTAAATTTAACTTAGACTTTCATATTCAACACACTAATTAGTCTCTTTGAAATCATTTATTCTAACTAGGCATATCTGCTCAGAAAGTAGTAGTGTAACTTCTTCTTAGTACGAGGAATATTTTCCTCTACCAGTTGAAATCCCTTTTAAGGATAAGATTAATTTCTACCACATGGTAAAGTTTTGGATCATCACTTAAGCAAAAAGTTTTCCCACATCTAAGCTACAATTTACTTTAATGACTATATATTTTAATATAGCTTATCATATGCTACCCAGTGGCATCACTAATAGCTTCAGTATTTTATTGAGCTGTTAACTAAAGAGCAAGGTTTACGGAGGTCAGGGACTATGTTCATTTCTTTCTTGGGATCTATATTCTTTTTTGTTTTCTTTTGTTTGCTGTTGTTGTTTGTTTTTTATGAAAGAGCTTCTTTGTCTAGTGTTACCTGTCCTAGAACTTGCACTGCAGACCAGGCTGGCCTTAACATCACAGAAATCCACTTGGGTCTGCTTCTTGGGTGCTGGAATTAAGTTTGTGCCACCACTGCCTGTCTTGAATCCATATTCTTAAACATCAAGTTGCACATATTTTTCTGATGTGTGACACTTATGCCTAAAGCTCAGACAATTTCTCCATTATTCTTAATTTATGATGCTACATTCAATTTATCTGAGATATATAAAAATATCTATGAGGAAACCATAAATATTGTATTCTAGCATTTCCAGATTATTTCCTCTGCTTCCTGACTCTGACATATAAGTAAACGAATTTAGAGGTGTCATCTAAGTACTACTAAGTGTTTTAGTAGAGAGTTGGGTAGGGCGAGGAGTTATCAACTTCAGCATTGGGGCATGAGAACATTTGGAGGACAAATACTTGGGAATGAGGGAGGGATGATTGTGAAGGAGAGAAAGTGATATAATACTATTTTAATTAAATTTCTATTTTAAAAACCATACTCAGGATTTTCATTTTATTTTAAATAGATTTTAGTCATATCTTCAAGAAAGAATTTATCTTCCTCTTATTTCTGTGTTAATTCTTTCTTCCCATCTTTTAGAATAAAAAAAAAAGTCCCAAAAGTCTCAATCAAAACTCAAACAATAAGTGTTATTATTTTTCTATCCTTCTCTCTTTCCTTCAACACTTCTGCGAGCCTGGCAGGTAAAGTTACTTTTTGTGTTTCTCTAGTTTTAAATCTTCATTTTACAGCTTCCTACTCACTTTCCACTCTCTTCTCCAGTGAACATAGTTCAGATCTATGGATAGTAAATAGTCAAATGATAGACACTTGTACTCTCCAAATCCACACACTCAGCTTGGTTTTACCTACAAAGGAACCCAGTACTCCCAGACTATCTGGGCAGAGAAGGAGAATCATTGCTCTATACAGTGACCTTACTTTCTTTGAGTCTTCTTCATGTAGAACAGCTTAATGAACAGTAATCATAGTGCAAATTACAACTAAAAAGAACGGTTTGGCAATATCGTTTCTTTTCTCTCATTCCCCACAACCAATTGTTAACAAAGACAGCAAAATTCACCGCTTTGTGAATGTTTGATTTCCTCTGCTTTTATCATTCTCTATGTATTAGTTCAAGCAGATGCTTCTTCCTGCCTGCAATACTCAGCCCCTTCCAGCTTATTACCCATTCTTTCAGGCTCTATTGGCTTTCTTACTTTTTTCACTTGGAGATATTCTAATTTTTAAATTCAATTAGCAACTTCACACATAGGCTCAGCCTGCTGGTGCAGGGTACAGTAGTAGCACAAATTTAATGTGAGTAGCCAGATGCGCTCTTACTAGATCTAATATCTGGCATTTAATAATTGTCCTTAAATTCTTTTTGCGGAAAGTATACTGTTCTTTTTCACACGCACACTGAATTTTCAAATACACCCTTCTAGTTTCTTTGTGAACCAGATAATCAAAATTGTAGTTGCAAGAATTCAGTCAATGATTGCAGTGATACCAAATCTTACTGGTACTTCTCCACACTGGTTTTTAACATGCATTTTCCACATAATCCCCTGTACTCTGTATGTACCGATCTGATCACTTTTCCAAAGGTCCTTTATTTTACAATATTACTCCCAACAGAAATGTTTGTATGAGTTCATTTCTGGCCTATCTACTCTTTAAGAATCCTACTGGCACCATGAATTGTTCATCGGTTTCACTGTCTTCAGAAACCATGAGGTAATCCCTCCTTGAATATTCTCCTAGGCTTGTAAGCGCCTGTCTATGAGGCTAAGATATCCTAGGTTGAGTTTTTAAAGAGCAACAGATGGAACAATGTTATGAAAGATGATTCAGCTTGATTTCATATGTAATTCTTTAAAATGAAAACTGAACCTTGTAGAAACGAACTATATTCCAGGCCATAGCATTAAAAATCCTTGGGAAATGAATATTCATCGGAATAAAAGTTCCAACCTCCATTTCACCATGTATCCTCTCTGAAATATCTTAATTTATATTACAAATATTCCTGATGTAGTTTTTAGATCAGGACATATTAGGACTTTTCTCCATTTTGGGGGGTAAATTATTATGGCTTTCATTATGCCTGGACTGCATTTAAGAGTCTTTTTTTCCCACTGGGTTCATTTCCCATTGCTGCACACATTTCAATCCAAGCAAGTCTCATAGTTCTTTTCTTGTGTAATTGTATGTTGATATTGTAAAGGCATGATTTATAAAACTACTCTATTTCTGTAAGACCTATATATTATTGAGCTTTTTACAGCATCTAGTTTAAGTTGATTTTTGTAGAAAAATCTAGCAGGGAGTCCGGCGGCTGGGACAAAGTCTCGAGGGCCATTGGCAGGGTCCTGGGCAGGCTTCCCACAACTCCGTTGGAGGGTCCCACATTCACCTGCCACGGGCAGGCCTTCGGCTGTATTGGAAAGGTTCCGGGTTCCAAAGGCTGGGAACCTGGAGGCAGGCCCAGGAAACACATGGAGTCCAGGAATTTTTTAAAGTTTTTATTGTTCATGGCATGGTGAATGGGTGTAGATGGTTAGCGATCCTCCCCCCCCCCCAAAAAAAAAAAAAAGCCAGAGGAGCCTGGTATTTATAGAGATGGGGAAAAGGGGAGGGAATAACTTAATTAGCTATGCCCCCTCCCACCTTTAGATAACTCATTAATATTTTAATCTCTGGAGGTGGAGACCTGTTAATCACGCCCTCTACCTGTGCCCTACATGACTGAAGGGTGCAGGTTGAATGGAGATTAGACCTCATGTCAGGAGCCTGTGCTCTGGGGACGTGGCCGAATATTCACAACCCAAGAACCAGGATATCCTTCCATGCCCGACAGATTTCAACTGAATATTGAATATCTTTATGAACTTACTCTAACCCTTGGATTATATTTTTCAATAATTCAAAAATATATAAAATTATATAAAAAATGTAAAGATCACAAATGGTCATTTCCTTAACACTAAGCTATTTTAATTATCATTCTTAAACAAATGGGGGCATAGAAACTCTTTTCCTTGTACTTGATATTATATCCATTAAAGAGAATATGTGGCATCTTCTACTCCTAATCTAATGTTCAAAGTATTTTTCTTTGAAGTGTTTCCTGTACTGTATTGCTCTGTTTATAAGCTGATGTTTTCTCATCCAAATATGCAGATATTTATGATATTCCTTATCAGCATATAGTTTGTTTCTTGTTTCATTGATATGAATTGCATCATATAATTCTATACTAGATTCTATTTTTAAATTCTCCTTAGATGGCACTACTGAAGCAGTTAATAAAATTAAAGATAAAATTTAAATTACATAAATATTAGACTAGTGTTAATGTTTCTGCCTTTGAAACTTTATCTTTAAGTTTGAAGGATATTTTTCTTATTTTTAGACAATACATAATGTTCTGTGAGATGAGAAGTAAAGATGAATACAAAATGTCCACAAATTGTACACATATTCTATTTATATGCACAAATCCTGAATGCAAGCAGATGTGAACACGTTAAAATTTTGAAAAGGACATTGTGTCTGTCTAGTAAACTCACACCTCTCTGTGATTATAATGATGTCACTTTGTAATTAGGATGCATTGCACAGCAAGTCTAAAATTCTTTGTATATGTAATTAAGTTCCTCAGTTACTATTATACAAAACAAGGGATGTTAAGGGCTTGAAACACAAGCCCTTTAAAAAGGACCTTGTGTAATGAAATGCCTTTTGGTACTTGTGAAGATTTAGAAGGCTGAGGGAAAAAAATGGGTGATATATCCTATTCTGGAACACTCTCAGATATGTACCCAATCCATAGGACTATTGAGTTATAATTAGAAAATTTGAGAAACAATACTGATGGACAAATCATTTAGTAACAACTTTAGAATGGCCAATTTATAACTCTAGGGATAAATTAGTCCTAGATCATGAGCTGTTAAAACTATAGGTTGCAGACAAATATGGCGTGCCAGAGTCTGCTGAGTTTTAATGTTGCACAGAAATACTTGGCTATTTTCATATTTGCTACTGGTTTCACGCTGTAAAGGAAAATTAAGTCGCATTCTCATATACTGAGTTGTCAGCAAGGCTCAACTATTTACTATATTTTCGTTTACAGAAGACATTCATCAATTCTTTCCCTAGAATAATTACTAGTCAAATAAATGCTAAAACACTGGTAAAAACTTTAAAAGTTTAAAATGTTACACAAGAAATATACTGCATGTCAAAATGAAATATTGTCATCTTTAAATAAGAGCCATAAAAATCTAGACTCAGTAACATAAAATTAAAAAGTAAAGGACCCAATAAATCTAGGTCATCCAAAATGAGACTAAGCAATGTTCCATAATCAGAAAATCATGACAACAAAAACAGATCTGGAAATAAGGGAGATGATCAAAATCTGTGAGAAGGAATAAAATATCTAATTTTAAATATTCTCAAAAAAATAAAGGAAATCATAAACAAGAGTCAATTTATATATATGACAGAAAAATAGTACAGAAGGAGAATCAATTAAAACAGGGCTGAAAACACTCTATTAGGTTGACAACTCAACTTACAATGTTTGGAGAAGTAGATAATGATTGGATAAAAAATTAACAAAAAAAAATTTTTAAATCCCAAGGCACAGGGCAAAATGACGTAAAAATTAATGAGCTACACAGTAATCATTTGGGAAATATTAACTTGACTAATATTTAAGTTATTATAATATAAAAAGGAAAAGAAAAGAAGGAATACTAAAAAGGGAAGAACTGATGGGAGGCCGTGGAGTCGTGCTGCTTATTGGCTTTCTCTTAATGGCTGGTTCACTCTGCATTCTTATAGCATACCAGGTGTAGTACCCCTCACAGTGAGCTGGGTCGTCTCATATCCATCATCAACCAATAAAATGCTTCTCGGGTTTGATCAGAATCTAATCTGGTGAGAGGATTTCCGCAAATGAGATTTCCTATTCCCAAATACTTCCTATTCTACCTTGAGTCAAGTTAACAAGGAAACAAGCTAACACACGATGCATCTTCTATCTGCACTGATATTAAAAAATCACCAAATTAATCAAGAAAACTGCTTAGAAATGCTCACTATGGTGCATCATCATCACAGTCCTGACAGATGATCTGGAAAGTTTTGAAAGAGCAAAAAAAGAAAAGAGAAAAATTACAGGGGAATATGTAAGAATTATGTTGCTGGTATTGATGAGTTATTATGACTGTGTATAAAAAAAGAATTACTTTCCTGGACACAGTTTGGATCCAAATTTCTCATCATGTGTCTCTTAATGCTTCCGATTACATATGTAACTCAATTATTTTCATAATTATTTTTATATTTCAACATTTTGCTACCTGAAAAATTACCATCCCATTAACTTTGTACGATAAAGTTAAACTGTTCCCACATATTCTTGGTTATTTTTATGAAATAAAATGTGCATAGTTATAAATGTTGATAATTTATTTTAAAAGATAATCACATTTGAACATTGACTATTATTATTTGTATGAAAACTGTTCTGTGTTCCTAAAGTACCTACATAAAATATGTTAGTACATTTGTCGCACATTAAAATTCTTTAACATTGTGTTCATGTGTTGTGTGTATATGTTGTATATGTGTATGTTGCATTCCTTCTACTGAATAGAAATCAAGAAATGATGTCTTGTGCCTTCTGTATTATACTCTATTATATTATCCTAAGATATGGTCTCTCATTGGCTCATACCACTGTGTTGGCTAGGCTAGTTTGTCAGCAAGCTCTTGGAATTGGCCTGACTTTGGAATTAACGCTGATATTGTAGAAATACTTTGTATTGTGATGCTGTTGGACTTAGATGACACTTCTTGAAGAACAAGTGTGTTTATCCACTGATGCATCACTGCTTTCTACATTTTATTAGTTGATTGATAATTTTTTACAATATATATTGACCATGTTCATTTCTCTCACCTAATTCATTTCAGATCCATCTTCCTTTCATACCATCTCAACACTGTGTACTCTTTGTTTAAATTTGATTTGTGTTGCCCATATACTCCTGGGTATATGACCTTCAGTGGAATTGTGGGCATGTGGACAAACTATCAAGGGACTACCTTAAAGAGAACTGACTCTCTTTCAAGAGCTCAGTTACCAATATCTCCTAAGGTAGGAGCAGAGCTTTATGTCTTCTTCCTCTCTCATGCTGCTATTTTGTCTTATTTGAACTTATCCAGGTCTTGTTCACGCCATCATAAGTGCTTTTGTACATATGTTCAGCTACCCTCCTATGTCTAGAAAACAATGTTTCCTTGTAGTCCCCTGTCACCTCTGGCTCTTAGAATCTTGTAGATCTCTGATCTTTGGGGGTCAGATAGTAAGACAGATTTGTGGTTGAGAATTCTTTGGTCTTATAGTCTGTGAATTTTGGCAGTGTTTTCTCTACGTAAATTACCATCCACCAAGAGAAGACACTTCCCTGATGAGGGTTGAGAGATGCTCTTAGTCTAAGGGTCTAACAATAAACACTTAAGAAATGGATTAAGACGATGCCCATTTATCAGAGTAGTAATAGTATACTCTTCATTAGCACTTACGAACTGTGTTGTCACAGGTTCATTGTCTAGAATCAAGACTCTAGAGAATGCTGTTAGATGAAGGCTTCAAATTGTTCATCATTTCTTGAACCCGATCAGAAAGTGGTTAGATTGCTTCTGTGATATTAATGCCACCATCAGTGAACAGGCCAGGTCATTCCTCTTCAGTACTCTGCATAAGAAGTTGTAATTTCACAGCCGGCTTAGACTGAGGGCTACTTTCCATGTCCAGTAGTCTTCACAGCATTTCCATCAGGGTGAATGACAGCCAATAAGGATGAAGATATCAGGTAAGCACCAGTATACTTTCTCCTCGTTGTAAGGACTCAAGTACATGAGGTCTTTAGCTTTTAGGTGGTGCAGTTAAGTTCCATGAGGCAGCCAAAAGCATGGGTAACAGCCTGAAATGTATGGGAGTCTAGGGCTCCTCAATGGCTAACAACTCAAGACGATGTAACCCATTCTTAGTTCTAGATTTGTTTCATTATCCACTGGTGTGTAGTAGCAGTCATCCCATTATACAAGAACTACATACATATGCATATACATATGTGTGTGTGTGTGAATATATTTTAGGAGGATTCCACAGCAATCTGTTTCCATATCCCTTTTAATGGTAGTTATCTCTTCCTAAATATCTTTCTTTACTTTGTCCTCCCAAATTCTTCCCCATTTACTTCTTCATGTTCCATTATTGCCATTTCATTATTCTGCAACTGAATGATATTTCCACTGCCTAGAAAGCCCACCTCATGATGCTTTAAAGCTTTCCTGATATCTATGGTTATTCTAAAAAAGAACAAGTATCTGATGACTCAAAGGTAATCATAGTGAATGAAAGACGGCATGCAGGCTTTGTCTTACCACATCTGGGTCATCTCACTCAGAAGATTGTTCACAGCTCCATCAATTTACGTGCAAGCTTTATAATTTAGTTTTTTAACAGCTGAATAATATTCCACTGTGTAAAGTGCACCAAATTTTCATTTTGTATTCATCAGTTTATGAACACCTAGGCTGCTTCAATTTCTGGGATTTAGTGAATAAAGCAGAAACAAGCAGGTGTCTTTAGAGGAGGAGATGGAGTCTTTAGGGCACATACCACATGATATATGTGATAGACCCATTTTAGTTTTTGAGGAGCCTCCATACTGATTCCCACCAACGCTGCTGGGGTTTGTACACCCACCAGCAGTGAAAAACTGATCTCCTCTCTTGTCTCTTCACATTCCTGCCAGCATTTCTCCTCACCTATTTTTAATCTTCGCCATTTTGACAGGGATGAGATAGAAATCTCAAAGTAGTTTTAATTTGCATTTGTCTGGAGGCTACAGATATTGAACATTTTTAACATGTTCCTAAGTTATTTGCATTTCACTTTATTTAGTTGTGTGCCCTATTTTAAAATTGAATTTTCTTGATGTGTAGGTTGTTAGTTCTTTGTGTATTCTAGATACCAACCCTCCTCTGTCAGATGTTCATCCAGTAAATATTTTTCCTAGTTTGTAAGCTGCCTTTTCACTCAAATGACTATTTTAGTGCACCATGTTCCAGTTATTAATGTTTAGTCCTAGTTTCTATGCTATAGATGTTGTATTCTAAAAGTGCTCTTCTGGGAGAGTGCATTCAAATCTATCCCTGTGATATTTATTATAGCACTTGAAACCTTGACTGGAGCCCTAAGACAAGGGGAGAAGGTAAGAAGAATACATTTACAAAAGAAAAAGTTGAAATATCATCACACACACACACACACACACACACACACACACACACACACACAAGTATGCAATGAAAGCATTAAGATATACACCAGAAGTTGGAAAATTCTGTTCTTATGGTTTGGTAAAATAGTATTGTACAAATGCCAGTTTTACCAAATCAATCTACAGAATCAGTGCAATCCCTATCAGTTCTCACATATATTTCTTCACAGAAATTGAAAAAATAATTTTATATAAATTTTATATGAAAATACAAAACATCCAGTAGAGACAAAATGATCTTGAAGGAGAAATAAACTATCAAAATTATCACTTTCCCAGATTTCAGTTTACACTACAGGTCTATATTAATAAAAACATGATACTAAAATCAAATAAGCACATTATCAAATAGTAAACAACTGTGAACCTGCATATAAGCCTCCTCTCCTACAGCTGCCTGAACTGTTTACAAAAGAAATCCAATAATATGCCTTGGAGAAAATTTATTAGCAATATATAATGTTGATCTAACTGGATGGATACCTGTAGAAAAATAATACTCAAACCTTGTCTTTCACATTAAGCTAAACTCAATTTCAAATTGATTAAAATCCTCAAACACGAACTGATATTCTAAGTCTGATGAAGAAAAAAGAAGAAAATATTAACTCTTGTCATATTTTTCAGTTTAGTAAATACAAGGAACTAGCGAGACGAGTCGGAGGTCTAGAACACTTGCTGCTCTTATAGAGCACCCAGTTTCAGTTTCAAGAAAGCACACAGCCCCTCATAACTAATTATAATTCTAGTCTAGGGGATCCAGATGTTGAGAAACAGATCAATACAACTTCTTTAGAGACCGTGATGAAAGGACAAAGAGAAACTAGTTCTGTTACCTGAGGCAGACTTGGCAAGGCTCATTCTGGTCCTAGGGACAAGGTCTTGAAGAAATTAACGTTTTGGTTCCTGGTACCTTGTCTTTTCTCCGTAAAGAGACTGGAGTTATTACTCTCAAAGCCACTGTGTGCTATATCTGGGATTCTCTTACGATACCCTTTGCTGCCTCTGTGCACTCCTTGATCAGCATTCTTCTAGCTTTGCCCCATTGTTTCATAGATTTCCACTGACCTTGCCCCATTCTCACCCACCAATAGTATACAAGATGCTGTACTTTAATTAAGTTTGTTTTGCATAAGACATAACATGAGCAAGACTTTCTCAGGCCAGCCTTTCTATAGTCTTTGTTTTATCATTTCCTGATTATCCTGCTTAGCACCCTGTAATTGAACAACGGCCTGCTGGTCCAGGTCATCCAAATGTCATCTTCAGGCACCATGTACATGTGGTACACAGACACACGTATGGCTCAAAAGTTGTTATACATAAAACAAGACTATATAAAACTACACTAAATAAAATATATAATTTGCCAAATGTATGAGTCATTTAGATTATTGTCAACATTGTTAATTAAAAAATTTGTCTTGTAAAAGCAGGCTTTTTCTTGTGCACTTTAAATTCTTCAGCTGGGTGGTGGTAGCACATACCCTTAGTCTCAGCACCTGGGAGCTGACAGGTGGATCTCTGAGTTTGAGGCCAGACTGGTTAATAGAGCAAGTTCAGGACTGTCAGGTCTACACAGGGAAACCCAATCTCAAAAAATAAAAACAAAAGAAAGCAAATTCTAGAGAACAAGTTACAGAAAAGTCAACTCTACACAGAGAAACCCTATCTCAAAAAAATATAAGTGTGAGCTTTGAGGTTTCAAAATCCCATTCCAAACCAATATTATTTTGATTCTTAAGTAGTGTCTTCAACATCACATGTTATTCATATTTTGATACTGTCTATTGCTTCTCTGATCACAGCAGTCATGGTGCTATTGACTTCATTATACGTTTGGAGAAAAAGAATGTATAATAAAAAAGAACAAATATGCTCTCTTTAGCCCATTTTTCTATGGAATACAGTTAACTTTTTTGAAACTGATAGCATTATCTATAAATGTTTTTGTCCTTGGAGCTGAAGAGTTTATTCAGAAGTTCAGAGTGCCTCCTGCTCTTGCAAAGGACTTAAGTTTAGTTCCTAAATCCCAAACCAGGAAGTTTACAAGTCTTTATAACCCAGTTCAAGGGAGTCTGAAGTACTTTTCTAGATGCCACAGGCACATGCAAATACTCAGGCACACACATGCACACTCATGAAAAGAAATCAATAATTAGGTATTAAAAACATTATACTCCTCTTGTAACTTTTTAATTTATCTTAGATTTTAATAGATTTTAGTGAATTTTTCATCTTTTGTTTGTTTGTTTGTTTTTCAAGACAGGGTTTCTCTGTGTAGTCCTAGCTGTCCTGGAACTCACTCTGTAGACCAGGCTGGTCTCAAACTCAGAAATCTGCCTGCCTCTGCCTGTCTCTGCCTGCCTCTGCCTCCCAAGTGCTGGGATAAAGGCGTGCTCCACCACCGCCTGGCTGAATTTTTCATTTTTAAAGATAGCTGTAAAAACACCGGGAAAAGACATCTTCATGGTAGATAGTACTTAGTTTATGACCAAGGACACATTTGTGGAGTGATAGAACATGAGAAGGGGTTGGAGATTTTGTATCTCTCGAGTAGGTGTGGTACTGCTGAAGGAAGTCTGACACTAGAGGTATCAAAAGCCCACCCCAAACCCAGAATCCATCTGTCTCTCTGCCTGTGGATCTGGATATAGGACTTTAGCTACGTCTCTGGCATCATGTCTGTCTGTGAGCCACTGTACTTCCTGCCATATCAAGCCCCAATTAATTGCTTTTACTTTTTATAAGAGAGACCATGGTCCTGGCTTTCATCTCACCATCAGTAGCTCTAAGACAACATCCGTGTGAGTATCAATACACGGGTTGCAACAAGATTTTCTATTCTCTTTCTATTCTTTTTTTTTTGTGCTGTTACTTTGTATTTGATTCTTTCCTCCAATTCTGCTTCTGACAAGTGCTGTATGAATAACTTTTTAAAATTAATTTATTTATGTTACATCCCACTTGCAGCTTCCCCTTCCTCTCTTTCCCCAGTTCTCTCCCTCTCATCTTTCTCTACTCATTTTCCCTGTCCTTTTCTCCTCAGAAAAGGGAAGCCCTCTCGTGGATAAAAACCGCCCTTGGCATATCAAGTTCCAGTAGGACCAGACTCATCTTCTCCTATTATGATTAGACAAGGGCGCCAAGTTCAGAGAAAAGGAGCCAAAGGCAGGCAATAGAATAGGAGACAGACCCTGTTCCTGCTATTACATGTATTCAGAGGACCCAAGTCTATCCCGTGCATGCTATCTTGATTGTAGTTCAGTCTTTTTGGGCCTCTATGAACCCAGATTACTTCATTCTGTAGGTTTTCTTGTAGTGTTCTTGGCCTCTGTGTCTCATCCATTCTTTCCTCCCACTCTTCCATGGGATTGCTCAAGCTCTTCTTAATGTTTGCCTGTGGATGTAAGCATCTGTTTTTCCCAGTTGTTGGGTGAAGCCTCTCCAATGACAGTTGTTCTAGGCTCCTGTCTCCATGTATAGCAGAATATCACTGATGGTTTCAGGGGTGATCTCTCTCCTATGACATGGATCTCAAACTGGGCCAGTCACTATTTGGCCATTTTCTTAATTTCTTCTCCATTTTTACTTCTGCATATCTTGTAGACAGAACAAATTGCTGAGTTGGTGTTCGTATCCCTCCAGTGGAAGTCTTTCCTGGGTATAAGATGTGGCTTTTTCAGGCTCCATCTTCCCCATTGCTAGGAGTCTTTGCTAGGATTATCCTCATAGATTCCTGGGAGAATCCATTGCCGTAGATTTTGTAACTTGTTCCATAAATTCTTCTACTGATTCCAGTTCTGTTTCTTAGTAGTCTTTCCCTCTGTCCTCTCCTCACTGGTCCCTACTGTTCCTTAGCTTTATTTTCATAATGTAAATGGGAAATGCAGTGTGAAGCATTTAAAATATGGATTCTATTATTAAACAGTGAATGTGAGAGTCATTTATGATGTAATTTTCTGTATTAATGTTTTATTTATTTATTTACATTTCAAAAGTTATCCCCTTTCCCAATTTCCCCTCCTCCCCAAACCCCCTATTACAGCCTTCCACACCTGCTTCTATGAGGGAGCTCCTTTTCCCACCCATCTCCTCCCATCTCACTGCCGGCCCTAGCATTCCCTTACATTGGGGCATTCAGTCTCCACAGGACCAAGGGCCTCCCCTCCCATTGATGCCAAATAAGGCCATCCTCTGCTACATAAGCAACTGGAGCCATGGGTCTCTCCATGTGTTCTTTTTGGTTGGTGGTTTAGTCCTCAGGAGCTCTGGAGGTTCTAGTTGGTTGATATTGTACTTCCTATGGAATTACAAACTCTTCAGCTTCTTCAGCTCTTCCCCTAACTCCTCCTTTGGGGTCCCAGTGTTCTGTCTGAAGTTTGGCTGTGAGCATTCATATTTCTATTGGTCAGGCTCTGGCAGAGCATTTCAGGGGACAGCTATGCCAGGCGCCTGTCAGCAAGCACTTCTAGGCATCAGCAACAGTGTCTGGGTTTGATGTCTGCAGACAGGATGGATCTGTAGGTGGGGACAGTCTCTGGATGACCTTTCCTTCAGTCTCTTTTCACTCTTTGTTCCTGCATTTCATTTACACAAGAACAATTCTGTGTTAATATTTTTGAGATAGGTATGAGGTCCCATCCTTCATCTGGGAGCCATTCCTAACTGCTGGATATGGTCTCTAAAGGGCCTCTCTTACCTTTTTGGGGGTATTTCAGCTAATGTCAACCCTGTTTGGTCCTTTGAGACTCTAGCTTTTCCTGGCATCTGGAACTTTCTAGTGGGTACTCCCATTTTCTCGTACCACACTGCTATACTCATACTTTCAATTTCCCGACCCTTGTACTTCTCCTGGGCATATACCCAAAAGATGCCCCAACATATAACAAGGGTACACGCTCCACTATGTTCATAGCAGTCTTATTTATAATAGCCAGAAGCTGGAAACAACCCAGATGTCCCTCAATAGAGGAAAGGACAGAGAAATGAGGTACATTTACACAATGGAGTACTACTCAGTTTTAAAGAACAATGACTTCAAGAAATTCTTAGGCAAATGAATGGAACAAGAAAATATCCTGCGTGAGGTAACCCACTCACAAAAGAACACACATGGTATGTACTCAAGGATAAGTGAATATTTAGCAAAAATCTTGGAATACTCACGATACAATTCACAGACTATATGACGCTCAAAAAGAAGGAAGACCAAAGTGTGGATGCTTCTTCAGTCCTACTTAGAAGGGGGAACAAAGTAATCGTGGGAGGTAGAGGGACTTGGGAGGAACACAGAGAAAGAGGGAAAGGGGGCAGTATCAGGTTTGGAGGAGATGGGTAGAAGTTCAGAGTGTCAGGAAATATGCTGTGATTTTCAATAGGCCATTCATGTGATAACTTAGTAATATGCCATTGTATGATCATGAAATAAGTTATTTATCCTTTTAAAGGGTTAAGGGTATTTAGAGTAGTTCCACATTTTCACAACCATCTGTAATGTCTCCAAAAATAAAAAGCATTTTAATATTTTCACTTTTTCACATATTCAAATATTGCAGCCATTTATACATGAATTTGCATTTCCTTAAGTACTAATGGTATTCAACATTGAGTTGTAGGGAAAAAATAGCTGGGGAGCCGCAGGGTCTCTCATGCCACGCTGTGTGTAGTTGACTGAGAACACCCAGGTTCCTCCAGCCGGAGGTTAGGCCCGGCTGCTCACCAAAAGGCCTCTCCGTGGTTTCTCACGACTCGGCCCCAACATACGAGGAAGTCCTTGGGTTTCCAAAACCGGTTTATTGACATGAGTCATATATTTCTTCATTTATATGCCTTTACAAATTGTCTGTTCAGGCTGTGTGTTTGTTGAAATATTTAAGTGTTGAGTTTTGAAAGTCATTATGTAACTCACATACTTGTCTTGGAAATATTGTTTTCAATATCTCGATCTTTTAGTTTCATTTTCTTCATGTTGTTCTTGTTGTTCTTATTAGAACAAAAGGATCCTTGTAGCTGTCCGCTGTGCTATTTTGGTGGTTGTGGATGTTTCTGTTGTCAGTGAAGCTCTTTTCAAATCTTACTGGAGATTGTGTTATACATGGGAAGTTTTCTTTTCAAGAACTTTCTTGTATTTTATAAGATTAATATGATTTTTATTCTTTACTGTGTTATTTTGGTGTTTAATTTAAAATAGTGCATGATAACATTCATTTGCTTATGATACTTGCTTATGATACATCATTGTTTGAATATAGTGACCTTCTAAGGTAAAACAACAAACAAACAAACAAGCACCCCAAACCTTTCTTGAGGACCTTCATGTTTTACAGCACTAAGAATTATGTATCTGTGGTTTTTCAGTTTCTTAATGTTTCCTTTTTGTTGTTGTTGTTGTTGTTGTTGTTATTTTTTAGTATTGAAGTCTCTCCTCAGCACTGGCAAGATGTATCAGTGGGTAAAAGACTTGAATTTTTTGTACAGAGCCCTGGAAATTTGAGTTCAATCCCAGAACCCAGATACAGGCACAAGGAAAGAATAGACTCTACCAAATTGTTCTCTGACCACCACAGTTGCTAAAGTATACTTTTTATACTCTATATCCACTGTGAACAGAAACACACATGCATACATGCACATACATACACACACACACACACACACACACACACACACACACATACACACATACATATACAAGCACTCACATGTGTTATGATAATAAAGATTGTAGAATTCCCCTATTTTTAATTTTCTGTATAGTATTTGAATTATTTCCTCTGTTAAAATATGCAATAATTTCCAAAGAAAACTTTTGAATTTTAAGTGTTTTATGGTTGTTGCTCTTTCCTACATTTTTAGTTTCCAAATTGGGTGTAGCATTATACTGACTACGTATTTTTGTCTCTTCAAAAAAATTGATCATTCTCAGCTATGGCTTGAATATTTGTAGTAAGAGAGTGTTACCTCTCTCTTTTATGTCCTCTTCATCAAAAAAGTAATTTATATTTTAATAAAAGTTGCAAAACTATAATCCTAGTAGATGGTTATTTAATAGTTTTGTAAGCACATGTTTTTGTTAACTGAAGGAGCCTGTGGACTCCAGGCCATTGAGTCTTTCTCTGAATACACTGATGAACAGGGACTGTCGTGTGAGAAGTGAGCACATGACATGGGTGTTATAAATAATTATAACTGTTAATTATGCAACTGTCATGGGTTTCTTCTTCATTTGGCTTAAAACATGGAGATATATAGGGACAAACTGTCTTTTTTTTTT
>JANHMN010000009.1:5769999-5840426 GCA_030674055.1 Rhabdomys pumilio | reverse complement strand
AAGAAGAAGAAGAAGAAGAAGAAGAAGAAGAAGAAGAAGAAGAAGAAAGGAAGGAGGAAGGAAGGAAGGAAAGAAAGAAAGAAAGAAAGAAAGAAAGAAAGAAAGAAAGAAAGAAAGAAAGAAACTAACAACTAACTTACGATTTATCCCTGGCTGGTCTGAATGCACTAGAAAGTTTATGTCCTTAAACTTGAGGCAGTCTTTCTATCACAGCCTCCTTAGTGTTAGGATTTACAATGCTAAGACATTTACCACAGTAATCTTAAAATTATCTTGTTTAATATTTTTAAGGAAAATTATTGTTTGGGGTTTGCCCTAAGCATTCAGCTCTAAAAGAATAACTGATTGAGAGTGTTCATAGAAAATAACTTGGTAATGTTGTAAGAGATATTGCTCTGCAGCCCAGGATGACCCAATATTCACCATGTAGCCCAGATGGCCACCTTCTTAAGCTCCTTCTACCTTAACTTTCTGAGTGTCGATCTTTATACGTACACTACCACACTTGAGTGTCACTTTAAAATGTAACGTTTGGGGCTGGTGAGATGGCACAGTGGTTACAATGTAAAATGTATTGTTAAGCACTTACATTTTTTTTTTTAATGTTTGCTTTCTATACTCCAGAGTTTTATATTCTAGCATCCTTTATTTTTAAATGCAGTCAGCTGGTGTTATGTGGGAATTCTGTGGTTATGTTTATGAGAGATATTCTTCTGTGGTTTTATTTCTTGCAGCGGCTTTGCTGCTATCAGAGTAATTCTCTTCTCATATGGTGATTTAGAAAACATTCGCTCCTCTCACATCTTCTACAAGACTTTGAGTGGGATTGGATCATTTCTTTGTGCGACATTTGGGAGTGTGTACTAGCAAAGAGTCTGGATTTCTCTTTGTTGAAACTGTTGTTTTATATTATGTGTTTTCTGTCTCCATAGCTGCTCTTTCATTTGTCAAGCCATTAGACAACTTCTTTTTTACTTAAGCTTTCTTGCCAATGGATATGACTGACTGCTTTTTTTTATTGATTATTTTATTTATTTACATTTCAAATGTTATCCCCTTTCCTGGTTTCCCCTCCCCAAACCCCATATCCCATCTCCCCTCCCCCTGCTTCTATGAGGTTTCTCGCCCACCCACACACCCACTGCCTCACATTCCTAGCATTCCTCTACATTGGGGCATCAAGCCTTTACAGGACAAATGCCTCTCCTCCGATTGATACCAGATAAGGATATCCTCTGCTACATATTCAGCTGCAGCCATGGGAAGATTCATTTGTGGACCATCTGGTTGGTGGTTTAGTTCCTGGGAGCTCTAGAGAGGGGGATCTGGTTCATTGATATTGTTGTTCTTCCTATGGGCTTGCAAATACTTTCATCTCCTTCAGTCATTCCCCTATTTCCTCCATTGTGGTCTCTCTGCTCAGTCTGATTGTTGGCTGTTAGAATCCACATCTGTATTGGTCAGGCTCTGGCAGAGACTCCCAGGAGACATCTATAGCAGACTCCTGTCAGCAAGCACTTCTTGATATCAGCAATAGTGTTTGGGTTTGGTGTTCACATATGATGAGGGAGGCAGTCTCTGGATGGCCTTTTTTTCAATCTCTGCTCTACTCTGTCCTATATTTTCTTTAGACAAGAGCAATTCTGGGTTAAATGTTTTGAGATGGGTGGGTGACACCATCCCTCAAACAGGGACCATATTTAACCTCTGGATATGGTGTCTCCAGCTTCTCTTTCTCCTCTTTGTTGGGTATTTTAGCTATTGTCATCACCATCACCGTTGGGTCCTATGAGCCTCTTGCTTTTCTGGCCCCTGGGACTTTGTGTTAGCTATCCTCAGTTCTCTGCCCCGCATTGCTATACACCTCTGTTCAAATTCCAGACACTCTATACATCTTCCTCTTCTCCTCTCAAACCTGTTCCTGCTCCTCTTGTTTAAAACCCTTCTTCTTTCTTCCTACCAAATCCCTCCCACCCTACACCTCCTGTGATTACCTTGTTCCCCTTTCTAAGTAAGGCTGAGGCAGCCACACTTTGGTCTCCCTTCTTCCCGAGCTTCATATGGTCTATAAGTTGTATGGTGGATATTCCAAACTTTTGGACTAATATCCACTTATCAGCCAGTACATACTATGTGTGTTTTTTACGACTGGTTACCTCACTCTGGATGATATTTTCTAGTTCAACCCATTTGCCTAAGAATTTCATGAAGTCATTGTTTTAATAGTTGAGTATTAAATATTCCCTTGTGTAAATGTACCACATTTTCTGTATCCATTCCTCTGTTGAGGGACATCTGGATTGTTTTCAGCTTCTGGCTATTATAAATAAGGCTGCTATGAACATAGTGGAGCATGTGTCCTATGTTGGAACATCTTCTGGGAATATGCCCAGGAGTGATATAGCTGGGTCCTCAGGTAATGCTATGTCCAATTTTCTGATGAACCTCCAGGCTGATTTCCAGAGCGTTTGTACCAGCTTGCAATCCCGCCAACAATGGAGGAATGTTCCTCTCTCTCTACAGCCTCACCAGCACTTGCTGTCACCTGAGTTTTTGATCTCAATCATTCGGAGTGGTGTGATGTGGAATCTCAGGGTCATTTTGATTTGCTGCTTCCTGATGACTAAGGATGTTGAAAAAATTTTTAGGTTCTTATAGGCCATTAAATATTCCTCAGTTGAGAACTCTTTAACTATTTACCCCATATTTTAAATGGGTTATTTGGTTCTCTGGCATCTAACTTCTTGAGTTCTTTGTATATACTGGATATTAACCTTCTATCTGATGTAGAATTGGAAAAGGTCTTTCCACCAATCTGTTGGTTGCCATTTTGTCCTATTGACAGTGTTCTTTGCCTTACAGAAGTTTTGCAATTTTATGAGGTCCATTTGTGGATTGTTGTACTTAGAGCATAAGCCACTGGTGTTCTGTTCAGGAACTTTTTCCCGGTGCCCATGTGTTATAGACTCTTCCCCCTTTCTCCTCTATTGGTTTCAGTGTATCTGGTTTTATATAGAAGTCATTGATCCACTTGGACTTGAGGTTTGTACAGTGAGATAAGAATGGGTCAATTTGCATTCTTCTATATGCTCACGACCAGGTGAATCAGCACCCTTTGTTTAAAATGCTGTCTTTTTTCCACTGGGTGGTTTTAGCTCCATTATCAAAGATCAAGTGACTCTAGGTGTGTAGGTTCATTTCTGGGTCTTCAACTCTATTCCATTGATCTATCTGCTTGTCTCTGTACCAATACCATATAGTTTTTAATCACTATTGTTCTGTGGTACAGCTTAAGGTCAGGGATGGTGATTTCCCCAGAAGTCCTTTTATTGTTGAGAATAGGTTACATTATCCTGTTTTTGTTGTTGTTGTTGTTATTGTTCCAAATGAATTTGAAAATTGCTCTTTCTAACTCTGAAGAATTGAGTTGGAATTTAACAGGGCATTGCATTGAATCTGTAGATTGCTTTTGGTAAGATGGCCATTTTTACTATATTAATCTTGCCAATCCATGAGCATGGGAGATCTTTCCATCTTCTGAGGACTTCTTCAATTTTTTTTTTCTTCAGAGACTTGAAGTTTTTGTCCTACAGATCTTTCACTTATTTGATTAGAGTCACACAAAGATATTTTATATTATTTGTGACTATTGTGAAGAGTGTTGTTTCCCTAATTTCTTTTTCAGTCTGTTTATCCTTTGAGTACAGGAAGGCTCAGTAGTTGTTTGAGTTTATTTTATATCCAGCCACTTTGCTGAAGTTTTTCATAAGGTTAAGGAGTTCTCTGGTAGAATTTTTGGGGTCACTTAAGTATACTATATCATCTGCAAATAGGGACATTTTGACTTTTTTGTTTTCAATTTGTATTCCTTTGACCTCTTTTTGTTATCTAATTGCTCTGGCTAGAATTTTAAGTACTATATTGAATAGAGACAGAGAAAGTGGGCAGCCTTGTCTAGTCCCTGATTTTAGTGAAACTGCTTCAAGTTTCTCTTCGTTTAGTTTGATGTTGGCTACTGGTATGCTGTATATTACTTTTACTGTGTTTAGGTATGGACCTTGATTTTCTTATCTTTCAGAGACTTTACCATGTAGAGGTGTTGAAGTTTGTCAAGTGCATTTTCAACATCTAATGTGATGTGCATGTGGGGTTTTTTTCTTTGAATTTGCTTATATAGTGGATTGTGTTGATAGGTTTCCATATACTGAGCCATCCCTGCTTCCTTAGCATGAAGCCTACTTGATCATGATGGATAATTATTTTGATGTATTCTTGAATTCAGTTTGTAAGAATTTTATTGAGTAAGTTTGCATTGATATTCATAAGGAAAATTGTTCCTAAGTTCTCTTATTGTTGGGTCTTTGTGTGGTTTAGAAATCAACATAACTTTGGCTTTATAGAACAAATTAGGTAGTGTTCCTTTTCTGTTTTGTGGAATAGATTGAAGAGTATTGGTATTAGGTTTTCTTTGAAGTTCTGATAGAATTTTGCACTAAAACTGTCTTGTCGATAGAATTTTGCACTAAAACTGTCTGGTCCTGGCTTTTTTGTTGTTGTTGTTTGTTTCAGATGTTCTGTTAAGCTGCTAGTTTATCCTTTCTCCATGGAGACACTCACAGCTATGAGCTTTCCTCTTAGCACTGCTGTCATTGTGTCCCATATGTTTCTGTATGTTGTGCCTTCATTTTCATGTTTTCTGTTGTTTTTGTTGTTATTGGAGACCAGCCTTATTCCATGATGATCTGAATGGATTCATGGGATTATCTCAGGCTTGTTTTGTGTCTGATTTTATGGTAATCTTTGGAGAAGATACCATGAGGTGCTGAGAAGAAGGTATATTCTTTTGTTTTAGGATGAAATGTTCTTTATATATACGTTAAACCCATTTGGTTTAGGATTCTATTAGTTTTGCCGTGTCCCTATTTAAGTATCTGTTTCCATGATTTGTTCATTGATGAGTGGAGTGTTGAAATCTCCCACTTTTATTGTGTGAGGTTAACTGTATGGTTTGAGCTTTAGCAATGTTTCTTTTACAAATATAGGTGCCCTTGCATTTCGGTCATAAAAGTTCAGAATTGAGAGTTCATCTTGGTAGATATTTCCTTGGATGAATATGAAGTATCCCTCCTCATCTTTTTTGATAACTTTTAGTTGAAAGTCGACTTTATTTGATATTAGAATGGCTACTCCAGCTTGTTTCTTGGGAATATTTGCTTGGAAATTTTTTTCAGCTTTTTACTCTGATGTACTACCAGTCTTTGTTATTGAGGTGCATTTTCTGTATGCAGAAAAATGCTAGGTCTTGTTTATTTTTCCAGTATGTTAATATATGTCTTTTTATTGGAGAATTGAGTCCATTGATGTTAAAAGATATTTAGGAAAAGTGATTGTTGCTTCTTGTTATTTTTATTGTTAGAGGTAGAATTATGTTTGTGTTACTACCTTCTTTTGGGTTTGTTGAAAGAAGATTAGTTTCTTGCTTTTTCTAGGGTATAGTTTTCCTTCTTGTGTTTTGCATCTATTATTCTTTACAGGACTGAATTTTTGGAAAGATATTGTTTAAATTTTGTTTTATCATGGAATATCTGGTTTTTCCATCTATGGTAATTGTAAGTTTTCTGGGTATAGTAGCCTGGGCTGGCATTGATGATCTCTTAGTGTCTGTATGACATCTTTCCAGGATCTTCTGGCTTTTAGAGTCTCTGTTGAGAAATCTGGTATAACTCTGATAGGTCTCTCTTTTTATGTTTTTTTTTTTTTTACCTTTTTTTCTTACTAGTCTTAATATTCTTTGCTTGTTTTATACAGTTGGTGTTTTATTATGTGACAGGAGGAATTTCTCTTCTGTTCCAATCTATTTGGGGTTCTGTAATCTTCTTTTTTTTTGTGATCCTGAAAGGATCCCATTCTTTCAGCTAGAAATGTTTTCTTCTATAATTTTGTTGAAGCTATTCACTGGCCCTTTGAGCTCTCTTCTATACCTATAATTCTTAGATTTGGCCTTTTATTTTGACCTCAATTTCCTGGATGCTTTGGGTTAAGAGCTTTTTACATTTTACATTTTATTTGACTGTTGTGTCTGTGTTTTCTAAAGTATCTTCTGCACCTGAAATTCCCCCTTTTATCTCTTGCATTCTGTTGGTTATGCTTGCCTCTATGACCCCTGATCTCTTTCCAAGGTTTTCTACCTCCAGGTGTGTTTCCCTTTGTGATTTTTTTTATTGTTTCCATTTCCACTATTATTTCTTGGATAGTTTAGTCCAATTCCTTCCCCTTGTTAGTTGTGTTTTCCTGCATTTTGTTAAGGGATTTCTGTGTTTCCTCTTTTAGGGCTTCTAGTTGTTTACCTGTATTCTGTATTTCTTTAAGGGAGTTATTTATATCCTTTTTACAGTTTTCTATTATCAACATGAGATGTGATTTTAAATCAGAATCTTGCTTTTCAGATGTGCTGGGGTATCCAGAACTTGCTGTGGTAGAAGAACTGGGTTCTGATGATGCCAGCTGCCTTGGTTTCTCTTTCCTCTTGCCATATGTTTCTCTCTGGGGTTAGGTGGTCTTAGTGTCTCTGATTGTAGCTTTTTTCTCCTATGAGCCTGTGATCTTAGGTGTGTCAGCAGTCCTGTGAGACCAGCTTTCTCTGCGAGGGATCAGAGTGCAGAAAGCTATGGCACATGTTTAGCTCTGGGGCACAGGTGGAAATTTAAAGAATTGTGTCAGCAGCTGCTCAGAGGTTCCTGGTTCCTGTGGGCTCAGGGCTGGTCCCATTTGGGCCAGGTATTGGGACAGTAGTAGTGATCTTATGTGTGTCACCACTCCTGGGAAACAAGCTATCTCCTAGTGATATTGTGGTACAGAGAGCTGTGGCACAGAGTCGGCACTGGTGACTGCTTTTAAAAACTGTAATCTTGATTTACTAGTCAATTATATATGATAACCAATGTAACTATTTGAATTTGGTATTGTATTTAATATGTTTATTCTTATTCTTTAATTATGTATTTTGTTCCTTTATTCTACACCTACAGTTTATTTCGACAATTAGAATATTGTGCAATAGCTCATGATTTCTTCACATAATAATTCTTAATGATTTGAAACAGTTTCTCAACTTCTGACCCATGGCTTTTGTTTCTTAAATATTATTGCAATAAGCCAAATGTAATGTTTAATGTCTAGAGTCAAACACAAGTCATGGGTGCCTGTTATTAAAGCTGATAACATTTGTACAGCTTAATTGTTCATTGTCATCTTTTTTACTGGTGCAACTAAAAACTTATTGTGCCATTATAATTGTGACATTAAACTTTCAATCTTACTTTTTAAAGACAATTTTAAAAACAGTGAAATTATGTTTATATTTATAACGATCACACTTTCTTATAGCAAACTGTGTATTTTAACATTTTCAGTGTCTTTTCTCAGTCCTCTTCTTTTACTACATCCCATTCTTTTAAACAAATCTCATTTATGTGGTTTATTCTCTAATAGATTACTAATAAAATACTGGTCAATAGAAGTGAGAATTTTCCTGAATATTCAGATGTCAAAGCAGGAGAACCACATGAAGTTCAGACCATAATAACCTATACCAATTTTCTTATTTAAAATCTGGAAAGCTTGAACCATTTCTGAAACTTAGGAAAATTCCAAGATGGGCCAAAGGTCATTGTCTTGGTACATATTTTACTACTTGGATCACATGTGGGTAAAGCATTTTAGAATGTGAGAAACCATTTTTCACCTTGTTTCTGAAGCCCATGTAGGATAAATTTCTTCCACTATATTTTATTTTCATATGGATATCTCATTTCATTATGCTCAGTAATGTGAGCACTCAACATAAGTGAATTTCACTGGAATGCCTTGCTGAATGATAAGACTTGTTGACGTTTTCTGTAAAAGTTTTTGGCAATAATCATATCCCTGATGGACATTTCCAAGCAGTTCCCAGTAGCATTATTGCTCCTGCTTATGATCAGAGATTATGTGGTCCACTTTTTTATATCATTATTTAAGTCACAAGGACACCCAGAAATTTCTGTTTGTCGTATAGGTGCTAAGGATGCTGGTGAATAAGAGATAAACGTTTCTGTATGAAATGGGGTTGGGCTAGAAAATAATAATAATCAAAATAAATGTATACTAAGTTAGATGACAATGCTGTGAGAATAGTAGCCTGCTAAAGCAGCTGGAGGAGCTGGACATTATAATGCATATTTGTAATCCCAGAATTTAGTGACACAGATTGCTAGTTTGAGGTTAGCCTGGTCTATTTAGTGAACGTAATGCTGGTCTCAGATACAAAATGCTATCTATTTTCTGTTGTGGGGTGTGGAAGTCAAAAATAAAAGACTGAATTGCTATACAAATAAATTTGAAAAAGACTGTGAAGGTGCTGCGGAAGTGTGTGGTAGCAACGTGTGAAGGCAAGCATTGCAGACAGGAGGTATTCATGAAAGGGGTAGTTGTTCTTATTTTGGTGAGTAGAACCATTCTTCTATCTGTCCCTGTATCCACACTTGTCTCTCATTCTCTAAACATAGATACAACCTGTTATTAAATTATAGAAATGTACCATAGTTCCTACTTTTAATCTTTAAGATCATCTAAAACAGGGGCTTCTGGAAATGCCCATGGAATTCATACCAAAGTGATCAGATTGCAGAGGTTATGGCACTAGTGACAGTCACAGATGACCCCAGGTTTTAATCTTGTCCTAGCAGTGTCTTCTCCTTTTGACTGAAGGTTTTCTAACCAAGGCCAGCTTTACAGCTTCCCACCCCCATCCATCGCCCCCCTTTTTTCTGTCCTTCCTGAAATTATGTTTAATAGCAAGTCTTGAATCTGTTCAGGTTTACATGACCACCTGCTATTGAACAAAATCTCTGTGAGATGAGAGATAAATTGGCAGCAACAGCGCAGTTTTCTACAAGTGGTAGCAGAGCACTTTGCTACTCCGTTTTGCACCTCAGTGTTCTTCCTTCATTTAAGCACTTGGACAATCACATTAAATGTTATGTTTACCTAGGACTGGTGCCAAATGCCTTTAAGGACAGCACTCTGGAGCCAGAAACAAGCAGATCTCCATGAGCTCCATGAGTTCAAGGCCAGTCTGGTCTACATAGCAAGTTACAAGACACTCCAAGTTACATAGTGAGACCCTGGTCATTATGTCTAAATCTTCCCTGGTTTTAGTGTCAATAACTTACTTTAAACAAAGAAGAGATATAAAAATTAATTCATTATTATTTTTTAAATAAAAAAAACTTTTAAGTGATCAATTCAATTATTCATATACTATTCCAACTCAATACATATGTATAGAATGTAATGATCAAATCAGCATCATTAATATTTTTGTTTGTAAAATGTCCTTAAATTTCTTAAGTAACCCACAAGACTTGTATATTTTATGTAGTTAAATGTGACATCCCAATGCATATTTATAATACATGTTTCAAACCCCGGTAATTAACATTTCTATCTCTTTATCAATGTTTAAGGAATATTCATCCTTAAATGTTAGGGATTTTTTGGTAGTAGTATCAAAAGTTGTAATTATGATTAAAGTAAGTTTTTGAAAGCATAATATTGAGATATACAGATTGAGTTCTGTGTCAGGACAGGCAGGGGAGAAGTAAGGAGATGTAGTGAAAGGGATACATAAGAAAGTATAAAATGATTCTCCCATTTCAAGAAATACAATACTATTAGTGCTTTAAAGGAAGGCATATATGTTTATTATTTTATAATTTCCATGGACATACAACTTCCTCTACCTCCTTACATTATTGGTGTCCTGGAAAGTTGAAATCAATTGGTGACTGTGCTTTTTTTCTCACCTAGTTATTTCAGGAGTAATCAACTTCCAGGATCATTAACTTGTTAGTGGGATTCGTTCTCTCTGACTCTATAAGACCTACCTGGTTTTCATTTTAGTACATCGTGGCCACTCGACCATAAAATCTGCAGGCTAACTCTCTGACCTCAAGGATGATGCAATTTTTTTTTCCTTAAATTAAGTCAGGCTCTCCGGAAAGAAGAGCCATTTGATTAATTCAAACTCAATTAGTTTGGGAACTTACTTTTAAAATATGCTGGTATTTTGCCATTTTTTGTAAGAATTCACAGCTTCTATCCCCATGCAAGAAGAAGAAATATTGATTAAGATGGGTATCCCTCTTAATTTAATAATGAAAATTAAAGATATTAATAGCAGAATAGCCAAATACAGGCTCATCTTTTAACTTGTATTGATTTCAAGGCTCAATTTTCCTAGATATATTTAAATAGATAATTTGTCTTTCATACATTTAAAAAAATGTATTTTGGGTTAGCTAGGGTTTATTTTGGCTAAAATGAAAAGCTATTAATTAGTGCTATATATGCATCTTAATATTTTATTCAAATTTCTAAAATAATTTCTTTAGTACTGTATTTTTTTTTACTTAAATTCCAAGAACTTGTCTTCATATTTTCTAAAATATACATCAGTGTCCAGGTCAAAGAACAGCACTAGGAGAAATATCCAGTAAAAGCATTTGTTCACCTTTTACAGTTCTTCAAAGTTCATTGAGATCCTGTTGTTTGTTGTGAATTCATGACATCAGTGGTCCATTGATTCCTCTCTCCCTGGATTAACTTTAAGTTAAGAAAATGGATGTAATAGTTCGATTTCTATTTCTGTGATAAACACCATAGCTAAAAGAAACATACAAAAGGAAAAGGTTTACTTCAGTTTCCAGTTCTAGGCTGACTATCCATCATTGGTAAAAGTCATGGTAGAAACTAAAGGCAGAAACCATGTTATAGGAAGCATGAAGAAATACTGCTCACTGGCTTCATCTTCCTTGCTTCAATGGTTTTCTCTGTCATATAGACCATACCTACTTTCCTAGAAATGTAGTCACCCAGAATGGGCTAGGCTGTCGACCAAGATAATTGTGCAAATACATGGCCATAGGCCAGTCTACTCTGACCAATATGTCAGTTGAGACATCCTCAGATAACTTTGTCTGAAAAGTGAAACTAGAATAATCAACAGTAATAATTTCCATGTACTCTGGCAATCAAATGATAAATGATTTGTGTTTTTTAATTAGGATCTCTTGCTTTCCTCAAATTGTGCTTAGAGAGTCATTCAACATTGTAAACCAAAATCTATTTTCCTCTTAAAATCATCCCAATATTCCGCAAATGGACAAAAAATATCTCACAATGTCCACTCTCTTCTTTGAAAAAAATAGAAGCAATAGATATGAAGAGAGTTAATGTTCTCCAGGCTTTAGGTTTCTCATTACCCAAGCTTGGGGAAATATCTATCACTCAACCCATTAAACCAAATGTATGAAATCCAAAACTACCATGGGCCATTAGATTACTTTCACAAAGGATTATTTTTGATCACAAGCAAGTTTCAACTCAGGTGTTCCATCTTGAGGCAGATCCTTTATTTCTTTATAGTACCTGTCCTGATTTTCCAGAGAAACTGTAAATGGAGCTACCTTGCTAATTAGGAAATGTGCCTTCAAACATGTTTATGCTTTAGTACCAAGGCAAGTGACTAGAAGTATGTCCATATTAATATTTTAAAAGAACAATTTTATAAGGAAACAAAAAACTAATAGGGTGTGGCTGCAATATAACCTTCAGAAAGTCATTAAATGGTTTTGTCTGTGGAGTGGGATGTGGTTTGCAAAAAATGTTCTGTCCCACTTACTAATTCAGTGAATGAAATCACTTTATGTTTAATTCAAATCACACTCATGACATGAACAAGCTTAAGACAATCATGTTTTACAAATCCATTTATTTAAATGATCCTCTTCCTGCCTGTTGACATTCTAGCCCGTGTTGTTATTTTAACATTGCCTGTAAATGCCACTTAAAAAAGCAGAAAACCAGTAGCGCACATTTCTTTAAGCAGTGAAGGTTTGAATAGAGAATTAGGAGACTGCTTTCTTAGTACCCACCTTTGTGTTTCCACAACTCACTTCAATTGTTAGACTCTCTTTACAGCACATCCATGTGTATAATTATGCCCATTTTTTTTTCTTTTGGAGTTTGCATGTATTATGAGATCACATGAAATCTTTCAGATATGTTGCCAGTTAGTTTCATCTGCATTGGCATCACAGTTCTTTTGAGGAATTGTATTTCTATTCTTTAAAAGAAAAAAATCTGTGAAGGGTAAGAAAAATGCTTGTCAAAATGGAACAAAATGCCCCAGACAGTGATTTTCTACAAGTCAATTATTCTCACCATTTAAAGAAATGTCTCCTTCAGATTACTAAGAAATTACTTGAAATTAAGTTTTGGCCCACTTTATAGAAGTAATTCTGAACATCTCAGCCCCTCCCACAAGCTTGTCTCTTTACAGTTTTGAATTTCCTCAATGTAGAGAGAACCCTAATAAATTCCCTACGATTTGAAGAGTTGGATGGTAACATATGAGCCTTACTTTGAAGTGATTTGCTATGATTCAGATCTTAAATACTCCCTCACAAACCCATGTTATAGACTTGGTTCTGATATGGGGCTATTAGGAATTCATAGAACTGTATTTGCCTTTATTTATTCACTTTACATCCTGGTCACAGCTACCATCCCTCCTCTACTCTCAGTCCCAACTGCCCCAACGGCTCCACCCATTCTCCCATCCCTTCAGTGGAGGGGAACCTCCTTCTCTCCATAACTCTAGGTAACAACACACTCTGGCATATCATGTTCCATCCAGACTAAGCACATCCTCTACAATTGAGATCAGATAAGCCAGCCTAGCTCTGGTAAAGGGATCCAAAGGCAGGCAACACAGTTTGAGACAGGGTCAGTCCCCACTCCAGTTATTAGAGGACCCACATGAAGACCAAGCTGTGCACACGTATAGGAGGCCTCAGTGCAGTCCATGCATGGTTTTTGGTTGGTGGTTCAGTATCTGTGAACCTCCTTGGGCCCAGGTTGTTTGGCTCTCTGGATCTTTGTGTGCCGTCCTTTATCATTCCAGCTTCCTTAATCCTTCTAGCATTTCTTCCTCAAGATTCCCTGAGCTATTCCTAATGCATGTCTTTGGGTTTCCGAGTCTGTTTCCATTAGTGCTAAACGAATCTTCTCAGATGACAGTTATGCATGGCTTCTTTTTGCAAGCATAGTAGAGTGTCGTTAAGAATCAAGAGCTAGCTTTCTCCCATAGGGTGGATCTCAAGTTGGAGTGATCAGTAGCTGGCTCTTCCCTTGATCTCAGCTCCATCTTTATCCCTGCATATCTTGTAGGACATGGAAAACTTTTGGTCAAAAGTTTCATAGGTGAGTTGACGTCCCTCTCTCTCCAATGGAAGTTCTGCCTGGCTACAGAAGGTGACCATTTCAGATTTCATATCTCCTGATACTAGGAGTATCAGCTAAGGTCACCCCATATCCTTTCATGAGCCTTTCCTGTCCTAGGTCTTCAGCTTGTCCCATAGAGAAACAATCACCTTGAAATTTTCCTCCTCTTTTCCAGACCTTTCACTCTCCACGCCTGCTCAACCCACATCTCAATCCTACCCCCATTTCTCACCACACTCCCTGTCTCTCCCAGTTCTCTCCTTCAGTCCACTTTTACAGTGTATTTTATTTTCCCTTCTGAGTGAGATTCAGGCATCCTCCTTTGGGCACTCTTTGTTACTTAGCTTCTCTGGGTCTGTGGACTGTAGCATGATTGTCATATAGAAGCTTTCAGTTTTATGAGGTTCCATTTATCAACTGTATATCTTAGCGCCTGTGCTCTTGATTCTGTTCAGGAAGTTGTCTACTGTAACTACTCATTCAAAGCTATTTTTCACTTTCTCTTCTATTAGCTTCAGTGTATCTGGTTTTATATTGAGGTCTTTGATGCACTTGGACTTGAGTTTTGTGCATGGAGCTAGACATGGATTTACTTGTAATGTTCTGCATGCAGATAACCAGCTAGAATGGCACAGTTTTTTGAAGATGCTTTCTCTTTTCTTTGTATAGTTTTGATATCTTCGTAAAAAATTAAGCATCTGTAAGTGCATTGGTTTATTTCTTGTTCATTTATTTGATTTCATTGATCAACCAGTCTGTTTTTATGCTAATATCATACAACATTTATTATTGTTGCTCTGTAGTTCAGCTTGAAATGAGGGACAATGACATATCCAGAAGTTTTTTATTGTACAGAAAATTTTCACTATCCTGTGGTTTTATTTTTCCATATTAAGTTGAGAATAGCTTTTTCAGGGTCTGTAAAGAACTGTATCAGAATTTTGGTAGAAATTGAATTGAGTCTATACACTGCTTTTGGAAAGATGACCATTTTTACTATGTTAATCTTTACTGATCAATGAGCAAAATAGATCTTCACATCTTCTAATATCAGATTCAATTTCCTTCTTTTAAGACATGATGGTACTATCATATTGATCTTTCTCTTGCTTGGTTAGCGTTACACCAAAAGGGTTTGTTTTGTTGTTTGTTGTTGTTGTTGTTGTTGTTGTTGTTGTTGTTGTTATTTTATGGCTGTTTTAAGGGTATAGTTTCACCAATTTCTTTTTCATCCCACTTATTATGTGTATAAAGGTGAGCTACTGGTGTTTTTTAGTTAATTTTGTATGTAGCTACTTTACTGGAGATGTTCATTAAATATAGGAGTTCTGTGGTAGAATTTCGGGGGTCTCATATATACTATCATATCATTTGTGAATAGCAACACTTTGACTTCTTTCTTTTGAAAGAAGTATCCCCTTGACCTTATTTAGTTGTCTGATTGCTCTAGCTAAAATTTCAAATACTACAGTGGATAGATAAATAGAGATTGAGAAACCTTGTCTTGTCCCTGATTTTAATGATATTACATTAAGTTTCTCTCTATTTAATACGATATTATCTATTGTTTTACTGCATTTTGTCTTTATTGTGGTTAGGAATGTGCCTGATACCCATGATCTCTCTAAAACTTCTATTATAAAAAAGTGCTTGATTTTGTCAAAGGCCATTTCAGCATCTATTTGGATGAGCGTGAGTTTCTTTTCTTTGGTTTTGTATATTTTTGGTTTTGTTTGCTTGTTTAGTTTTCAGTTTGTATGGTGGGTTACATTGATGGATTTTTGTAAGATTAAACCATCCCTGCATCCCTGGAATAAAGCCTACTTGATCAAGGTGAATGATGGTTTTGATGTGTTTCTGGTCTCAATTTGAGAGTATTTTATTGAATATAATTACATCAATGTTTTATAATGGAAAGTAGTCTGCAATTCTCTTCCATTGTTGAGTTTTGTATGGTTATATTATCAAGGTGGTAGTGGACTTAATAGAATGAGTTTGGGATTGTTCATACTATTTCTGTTTTTTGGAATATCTTGAGAAACTTTGGTATTAACTCTTCTTTGAAAGTCATGGGCTGTAGTCATTATAATCAGGAAACACTGTTTAAAGACATTTACAGTGTATTTGGCATAATTCTAACAACCTTCTGGATGTTTTCCTTTTACATAGTGAGCTTATGAATTTCAAGAATGCTGCTCTGATGAGCATTAATGTGGTAGATATTGCTGATAAAAATTACCCATGGCCTGAGGTTAGTATTTCTATTTTGGTCAAACTTCAAGAATGGCATATATAGCTTGATCATGCTAACCCTTTTTGTCCTGGGAATATATTTATTTCTGCCTATTGTGTTAAAGCTTGTCTTTAACAACATCAACTTGTTGACAGCCAAAGTACATGGCTTGAACCTGAAAATGGACCCCTTGACAGAATTATTAAATTAACAGGCTGGCAAGCCAAGGACAGGTAAGATTCTGCACAGAGCCTTACCAACCTGAGACATAAGTGCATTGCATTGGATAATGCATATTCCATGACTAGTAAGAAAGTCATTCTTGTCAGAATGACTTAAGACAAGCTCAGTCTAGGGTATGAAATAAAAAAAAAGAGGGAGAGGCAGAAAGCCTTTGAGGCTGCTTTGGGAACATGGTCCAAGGACAAGGAAATGGGCTGCTTCGCAGGAATATGACATTGGGCTAGATCAAAAAAATAATTTCAGGCAGGAATCTAAATTGTAGGCTACAACCAAGAAATTATCTCAGGCAGGAATCTAAATATTAGGCTAAAACAAAAAAGTAATTTTAGACAGTAATCTAAATGTTAGGCTAGAACAAAGAAGTAATTTCAGATAGGAATCTATATTTTATGCTAGAACAAGGAAGTAGGCTTCAGACATGAAAATGACTTTAGGCTAGGACAGGGAAGTTGGCCCAGATATTTTGGTGATCCTGAGAAGCCATTAGGAAGAGTGGTCACAGGAGTCTTCATGGAATTGTGTTTAATGCCTTGCTTGATTTTGACTATTTGTGTTTATTGTCTTGCTTGTTTCTTGACTATTTGCATCTATTGTATTGCTAGACTCTCAACCTAGAACTGACCTTAATAATGCATGTAATTAAAATGGTATAAAAGCAAAAAGGAGGATGGGGGAATGGAATAGGGGTTTCTAGGAAGAAGAAATGGGGAAAGGGGATGACATCTGAAATATAAATAAATAAAATATCCAATAAAAAAGAAAAAACAAAGAAAACAAACAAAAAATAATAAATGATAAGCATGGGCTTTTTTTTCCTGGAAGAGGAGTTATAGGTCTATTTGAAATTTTACCTGATATTTATTGAAATTTAGAAAGTAGAATCTATTAAGAAAATTGTCCTTTTGTTTAGATTTTCCAGTTTTTTGGAGTACAGGCTTTTGATGTTATATGAAATGACCCTATGGATTTCTACAGTGCCTGTTGTCATATCACCTTTTCATTTCTGATTTTGTTCATTTGGATACTGTCTCTAGGTATTTTAATTAATTTGGCTGTGGGTTGGTCTCTGTTGTTGATTTTCTAAAATGACTATTTCTTGGTTTTGTTGATTCTTTGAATTGTTTTCTTTGTTTCTAATTTATTGATTTAAGCCTGAAGTTTGATTATTTCCTGCCATCTAATTCCTCTTGGATGTGTTTGCTTTCCTTTCTTTTAGAAATTGCTAGTATGGGATCTTTAATTTTTTATGAGGCATGTGGTACTTTGAACTTTCTTCTTAACATCTTTTCACTGTATTTCATAAGATTCAAATGTGTTTTTTCATATTTTTTATTGGATATTATGTTTGCATTTCAGATTTTATCCCCTCACCTCATTCCCCCAACCACCCAGGAACCCTCTATTCCATCCCCCTCCTCCTGCCTCCAAAAGGGTGTGCCCCCACCTAGCCCCACTCCCACCTCCCCACCCTCGAATTCCTCCTTGCTCGGTGTTCAGCCTTTATTGGACCAAGGATCTCTTCTACCACACATGCCCAACAAGGCCGTCCTCTCCTAAGTATACAGCTGGAGTCATGGGTCCCTCCATATGTGCTCCCAGGCTGGTGGTTTAGAACCTGGGAGCTCTGGTTAATTTGCACTGTTGCTCTCCTCTTGGGGCCACCAACCCTTTCAGCTCCTTCAGTACTCTAACTTCTCCATTGGGAACCCTTGATCAGATTAATGGGTAGCTGCGAGTATCCTCCTCTGGATATGTCAAACTCTGGCAGACTTCCAAGGAGACAGCTATATCAGGCTTCTGTCAGCACACACTTCTTGACATCCATATCAGCGTCTATCTTTGGTGACTGCACATGGGACAGATAACAAGGTAGAATGGTCTCCAGATGACCCCTCTTTGAGTTTCTGTCGCACACTTTGTCTCCATATTTGCTCCCTTGAGCATTCTGTCACTCCTTCCAAGTAAGACCAAGGCATCCACACTTGGTCTTCCTTCTTCATGAGGTCATGTGGTCTGTTAGTTGAATTTTGGCTATTTCAAGCTTTTGGGCTAATATTTGCTTATCAGTGAGTAAATACCATGTGTGTTCTTTTGTGATTGGGTTACCTCACTCAGGATGATATTTTCTTGTTCCATCCATTTACCTAAGAATTTCTCTAATTCATTATTTTTAATAACTGAGTAATACTCCATTGTGTAAATGTACCACATTTTATGTATCCATTCCTCTGTTAAGGGACATCTGGGTTCTTTCCAGCTTCTGGCTATTATAAATAAGACTGCTATGAACATAGTGGAGCATATGTCCTTGTTATATGTTGGAGCATCTTCTGGGTATATGCCCAGGAAGTAGTATGCCTGGGTCCTCAGGTAGTGCTATGTCCAGTTTTCTGAGGAACCACCAGACTGATTTCCAGAATGGTTGTACCAGCTTGCATTCCCACTAACAGTGGAGGAGTGTTCCTCTTTCTCCACATCCTGTCCAGCATCTATCATCACTTGAATTTTTTATCTTAGCCATTCTGACTAGTGTGAGGTGGTATCTCAGGGTTGTTTTGATTTGCATTTCCCTGATGACTAAGGATATTGAGCATTTCTTAAGGTGTTTCTCAGCCATTCGAATTTCCTCAGTTGAGAATTCTTTGTTTAGCTCTGTACCCCATATTTTAATAGGGTTATTTGGTTGTTTGGAGTCTAATTTCTTGAGTTCTTTGTATATATTGGATATTAACCCTCCATCGGATCTAGGATTGGTAATGATCTTTTCCCAATCTGTTGGCTGCCATTTTGTCTTATTGACAGTGTCTTCTGCCTTACAGAAACTTTGCAATTTGATGAGGTTCCATTTGTCAGTTCTTGATCTTAGACCATAAGCCATTCTGCTCAGGGACTTTTCCCCTTTGCCTATGTATTCGAGGGTCTTCCCCACCTTCTCTTCTATTAGTTTCAGTGTATCTGGTTTGATGTGAAGGTTCTTTATCCACTTGGACTTGAGCTTTGTACAAGGAGATAAGAATGGATTGATTTGTACTCTTCTACATGCTGACCTCCAGTTGAGCCAGCACCATTTGTTGAAAAGGCTGTCTTTTTTTCCCACTGGATGGTTTTAGCTCTTTTGTCAAAGATCAAGTGACCATAGGTATGTGGGTTGATTTCTGGATCTTCAATTTTATTCCATTGATTTTCCTGCCTGTCTCTGTACCAATACCATGCAGTTTTTATCACTATTGCTCTGTAGTACAGCTTGAGATCAGGGATGGTGATTCCCCCAGAAGAACTTTTATTGGTGAGAATAGTTTTTGCTATCCTGAGTTTTTTGTTATTCCAAATGAATTTGCAAATTGCTCTTTCTATCTCGATGAAGAATTGATTTGGAATTTTGATGGGGATTGTACTGAACCTGTAGATTGCTTTTGACAACATGGCTATTATTACTAAGTTAATCCTGCCAATCCAGGAGCATGGGAGATCTTTCCATCTTCTGAGATCTTCAATTTCTTTTTTCAGAGACTTGAAGTTCTTGTCATACAGATCTTTCACTTGCTTGGTTAGATTTACTGCAAGATATTTTATATTATTTGTCACTATTGTGAAGGGTGTCATTTGCTTAATTTCTTTTTCAGCCTATTTATGTTTTGAGTAGTAGAAGGCTACTGATTTGTTTGAGTTGATTTTATATCTAGCCACTTTGCTGAAGTTGTTTTTCAGATTTAGGAGTTCTCTGGTGGAAGTTTTAGAGTCACTTAAGTATACTATCATATCATCTGCAAATAGTGAAACTTTGACTTCTTCCTTTCCTATATGCATTCCTTTGACTTCCTTTTGTTGTATAATTGCTCTAGATAAGACTTCCAGTACTATATTGAATAGCTAGGGTAAGAGTGGACAGCCTTGTCCACTGATTTTAGTGAGATTGCTTCAAGTTTCTCTCCACTTAGTTTGATGTTGGCTACTGGCTTGCTGTATATTGCTTTTACTATATTTAAGTATAGGCCTTGAATTCCTGATCTTTCCAGGACTTTTAACATGAAGGAATGTTGAATTTTGTCAAATGCTTTCTCAGCATCAAGTGAGATGATCATGTGATATTTTTTCTTTGAGTTTATTTATGTAGTTGATTACATTGATGGATTTTCGAATATTGAACCTACCCTGCATTCCTGGGATAAAGCCTACTTGATCATGATGGATGATTGCTTTGATGTGTTCTTTGATTTGGTTTGCGAGAATTTTATTGCGTATTTTTGCATCAATATTCATAAGAGAGATTGGTCTGTAGTTCTCTTTCTTTATGGGTCTTTGTGAGGTTTAGGTGTGAGCATAATTGTAGCTTCATAGAACGAATTAGGTAGTGTTCCTTCGGTTTCTATTCTGTGGACTAATTTGAAGAGAATTAGTATTAGGTCTTCCTTGAAGGTCTGAGAGAATTCTGCACTAAAACTATCTGGTCCCGGACTTTTTGCTGGGGAGACTTTTAATGACTGCTTCTATTTCTTTAGGGGTTATGGGACAATTTAGATGCTTTATCTGCTCCTTGTTTAACTTTGGTACCTAGTATCTGTGTAGAAAATTGTCCATTTCATCCAGATTATCCAATTTTGATGAATATAGGCCTTTGTAGTAGGATCTGATGATTTTTTAATTTCCTCAGTTTCTGTTGTTATGTCTCCCTTTTTGGATCTGATTTTATTAATTTGGATACTGTCTCTGTGCCCTCTGATTAGTCTGACTAAGGGTTTATCTATCTTGTTGATTTTCTCAAAGAACTGGCTCCTGGTTTTGTTGATATTTTGTATAGTTCTTTCTCTTTCTACTTGGTTGATTTCAGCTCTGAGTTTGATTATTTCCTGCCATCTATTCCTCTTGGGTATATTTGCTGCTTTTTGTTCTAAAGCTTTCAGGTGTGCTGTCAAGTTGTTAGTGTAGGCTTCTCCAGTTGTTTTTTTGTTTGTTTGTTTGTTTGTTTGTTTTTAGCACTTAGAGCTATGAGTTTTCCTCTTAGTACTGCTTTCATGGAGTCACACATGTTTTACTATGATGTGTCCTCATTTTCATTAATTTCTAAGAAGTCTTCAATTTCTTTCTTTACTTTTTCCTTGACCAAGTCATCATTGATTAGAGCATTGTTCAGTTTCCATGTGTATGTGGACTTTCCGCTGTTTTTGTCATTATTAAAGACAAGCCTTAGTCTATGGTGGTCTGATAGGATACAAGGGATTATTTCAATCTTTTTGTATCTGTTGAGGCTTGTTTTGTGACCAATTATATGGTCTGTTTTGGAAAAGGTACCATGAGGTGCTGAGAAAAAGGTATATTGTTTTGTTTTAGGATTAAATATTCTATAGATATCAGTTAAATAAATTTGGTTCATAACTTCTGTTAGTTTCATTGTGTCTCGGTTTAGTTTTTGTTTCCATGATGTGTCCATTGCTGAGAGTGTGGTGGTAAAGTCCCCCACTCTTATTGTGTGAGGTGCAATGTATGCTTTGAGCTTTAGTAAAGTTTCTTTTATATATATGAGTGCCCTTGAATTTGGGGCATAGATGTTCAGAATTGAGAGTTCTTCTTGGTACATTTTTTCTTTGATGATTATGTAGTGTCCTTTCTTATCTTTTTTGATTACTTTTGGTTGAAAATCAATTTTATTTGATATTAAAATTGCTACTCCAGCTTGTTTCTTGGGGCCATTTGCTTGAAAGATTGTTTTCCATCCTTTTATTCTGAGGTAGTGTCTGTCTTTGTCACAGAGGTGCGTTTCCTGTATGCAGCAAAATTCTGGGTCCTGTTTATGTATCCAGTCTGATAGTCTATGTCTTTTTATTGGAGAATTGATTCATTGATATTAAGAGATATTAAGGAAAAATGATTGTTGCTTCCTGTTATTCTTGTTATTAGATGTGGAATTATGTTTATGTAACTATCATCTTTTGGGGTTGTTGGAAGACTACTTTCTTGCTTTTTCTAGGTTATAGTTTCCCCTCCTTGTGTTGTACTTTTCTATCCATTATCCTTTGAAGTTCTTGATTTGTGGGAAGATATTATGTAAATTTGGTTTTGTAATGGAATATCTTGGTTTCTCCATCAATAGTGATTGAGAGTTTTACTAGGTATAGTAGTCTGGATTGGCATTTGTGATCTTTTAGGGTCTGTATAATGTTAGTCCAGGATCTCCTGGCTTTTATAGTCTCTGGTGAGAAATCTGGTGTAATTCTTATAGGTCTGCCTTTATTTTTTACTTTGCCTTTTTCCCTTACTGCTTTTAGTATCTTTTCTTTGTTTTGCATATTTGATGTTTTGATTATTATGTGACGGGAGATATTTCTTTTTTGGTCTAGTCTATTTGGTGTTCTGTAGGCTTCTTGTATATTTAAGGACATCTCTTTTTTTTTTAGGTTAGGGAAGTTTTCCTCTATAATTTTGTTGAAGATATTTACTGGTCCTTTAATTTGGGAGTCTTCTCCCTCATCTATACCTATTATCCTTAGGTTTGGTCTTCTCATTGTGTCCTGGATTTCCTGGATGTTTTGGGTTAGGAGCTTTTTGCATTTCTCATTTTCTTTGACCGTTGTGTCAATGTTTTCAATGGTATCTTCTATGCATAAGATTCTCTCTTCTATCTCTTGTATTCTGTTGGTGATGCTTGCATCTATGACTCTTGATCTTTTTCCTAGGTTTTCTATCTCCAGGGCAGTCTATCTTTGATATTTCTTTATTGTTTCTACTTCCATTTTTAGATCCTGGACAGTTTTGTTTAATTCCTTCACCTGTTTGGTTGTGTTTTCTTGCAATTCTTTAAGGGCGTCTACCTGTTTACCTGTGTTCTCCTTAAATTCTTTGAGAGTGTTGTTTATGTCCTTTTTTAAAGTCCTCTATCATCATCATAAGAAGTGATTTTAATTCTGAATCCTGCTTTTCCAGTGTGATGTGGTGTTCAGGACTTGCTATGGTGGGAGAACTGGGTTCTGGTGATGCCAAGTAACTTTGGTTTCTGTTGTTTATGTTCTTATGCTTGCCTTTTGCCATTTGCTTAGCTCTAGTGCTGCCCGCACTCACTTGTTCTAACTGGAGCCTACCTTTCCAGTTATCTTGGTTGTGTCAGAACTCCTCGGGGTCCAGATATCTCTGTGATCCTGAGGTTCAGCTGTTCTGGGCATAGTTGCTCCTTTAGGATATCTCAGGATATGGTGTCTCCATGGTAGTAGACCAGCTATGTGTTTGCTGCTCAGAGTGTAGTCGCTCCTCTAGGATGTCTCAGGATATGGTGTCTACTGCTCTGAGTTCAGTGGCTACTTTCAGATGCCTCGGGATATGGTGTCCCCTGCTCTGAAGTCAGTGGCCTCTCTAGGATGTCTCCAGATGTGGTTTTCACACTGGAGCAGACCAGCTGGGTGTCTGCTCCTGCCACTGGGGTCCGGGTGACGGGTGGGAGGGGAGTGGTATTCTGCAGGGGTGGGTTTGGGGTGCCTGGTGTGTCCTGCGGGCTCCTTGCTGCCAGTTGTGGCTCTGGTGCGTAGGGCAGTGGGCGACTGATCTTACCTGCCACTCTGAGGTCAGTGGCCTCTCTAGGATGTCTCTGGATGCAGTTTCCACACAGGAGCAGACCACTTGGGTGTCTGCTCCAGCCATCACGATCCGGGAGAGGGGTGGAAGGACTCAAATGTTATTCTATCACTTTTATTGATTTATAGAAAATTTTTAATTTCTTTCATTGTTTCTTGTCCCAGTTGTCATTGGGTGGGTGGAGTGTTATTCAGTTCCCAAGGGTTTGTATGCTCTCTGTTTCTTATGTTGTTGAAGTACACCTTTAGTCCATGGTGGACTGCTAATAGAAGGCATTATTTCAATTTTTTATATATGGTGAGGCTTCATTTGTGACCAAGTATATGGCCAATTTTGGAGAAGATTCTAAGATGTGCTAAAAAGGTTTTATATTTGTGTCAAATGCTCTGTAGATATTTGTCAGGTCTATTTGATTTCATAACAATTTTTAGTTTATTATTCCTCTGTTATTTTCTGTTTCAAGGATCTGTAAGACTCATTGATAAGTCTCCATTGGTAGGACTAAACTGTTAAAGATTCCTAGCATTAATATGTGGGGTTTAATGTATTATTTAAGCTTTAAAAATGTTTCTTTTATGAATGTGGTTGTCCTTGCATTTGGTGCATAAATTTGCAGATTTAAGAGGTCATCTTGGTGGATTTTTTTTTTATGAGTATGAAGTGTTCTTCCCCATCTTTTGTGATTAAGTTTGGTTGAAAATCTTTTATATTAAACATTACAATTGTTACTGCAGTTTGCTTCTTGCATTCATTTGCTTGGAAACTCATTTTTCCATTCTTTACTCTGAGATAATAACTATTTTTGTTGCTGAGATGTGTTTCTTCTATGCATCAGCATGATGGATTCAGTTTTGTATCCTTTCTGTTAGCATGTCTTTTTAGTAGTTCATTGATGTTGAGAGATATTAATGACCAATGATTGTTATTTTTATTTTGGTTGTGGACAAGAAAGACAGACAGAGAGAGAGAGAGAGAGAGAGAGAGAGAGAGAGAGAGAGACAGAGAGAGACAGAGAGAGACAGAGAGAGACAGAGAGTGACAGAGAGAGATTCTCTTCTTTTTGTATTACTGATGTGAGGTAACTTATTTTTCATGTTTTCTTGGTTCCTTCTACTATCGTCTGTAGGGCTAGATTTTTGGATAAATATTGTTTAAATTTGGTTTTGTCATAGAGTATCTTGTCTCCATTGATGGTATTAAGTTTTGGAGGGTATAGTATACTGGGCTGTGACATCTAGCCCTTCTGCCTTTTAGAGTCTCTGTTAAGAAATCAAGTGTAATTTTGAAAAGTGTGCAATGTGTATTACTTTCCCCCTATTCTCTTGCATTTTTTAATATTCTTTCTTTGTTCTGTAGATTTAGTGATTCGATTATTATGTGGTTGGAGGATTCTCTTTTCCACTCCAATCTGTTTGGTTTTCTGTAAGCTTCTTGTATAGTTACAGGCAGCTCTCTTTTTAGGTTGGGAAAATTTTCTCCTACGACTTTGTTGAAAATATTTTCTGGCCTTTGGAGATGGGAATCATCTTCTTTTATTCCTATTATTCTCAGGTTTGGTTTTTTTTTAATCATTTCACAGAATTTTGGATGGTTTATTTTGAGAATTTTTTGGATTTAACATTTTCTTTGATGTATAGATTCCTTCAATGCTATCTTCTATGACTGAGATTATTTTTTCCATTTCTTATATTTTATTGGTAGTGCTTGAGTTTGTAGTTCATGTTCTTTTCCCTATGTTTTTATCACCTGGATTTTCTCAGTTTGTATCTCCTATATTGCTTCTTTTTTATTGGATATTTTATTTACATTTAAGATGTTATCTCCTTTCTCCATTCCCCTCCACACACAGAAAACCCCATCACACCACCTCCTCTTGCATCTGTGAGGATATGCCCCCAACCATCCATGCACTTCCACCTCCCCACTCCTTTATTCCTTCTTTTTCCAGTTTTAGTCTTGAAAAATTTTATCCATTTCCTTCACATGTTTGATTTTATTTTCTTTATTTCTTTATTGGATTTATTTATTTCCTGTTTAAAGCCCTCTATTGTTTGTGTAATATTGAATTTAAGGTCATCTTCTTGTGCTTTTGCTGGGTTAGGATATCCAAGACTTGCTATATTAGAATAAGTGGGCACTTTGGTTCCCCTGTACCTGTTGATTGTGTTCTTATGCTTGTCTTTAGACATCTGATCATTCCTGGTGTTGGCTGGATGTTCTTGATGCCACCAGGACTCCTCACATAGACAGGGAACCTTTGCCCTAACAATGGAGCTCAGAGAAAGTCATGCTACTCATCTCTTCTGGCTGTGTCACAGAAGAAAATGAATGTTCCTCAGGGCCACTATACCTCCTAGGGGAGGGTAGCAGAGCCATGGGCCTGATGATGGAGCTGGGGATGACAGCATGGTACTCACCTATGTTTGTTGTGCCCAGGGTGAACCCATCATGCAGAGTGTGGGTGGGGCAGTGTCTATTTTAGGTGTTTCTGTGATACAGAAGACCTTGTTATTCTTATGACACATCAGGTCTCATCATGAGACAAGAATATTGAGAGTTTATAGAATTTTAGTGCATCCCATTGGAAAATTTTTGAGACATTGAAATCTGGCCAAGGGGGAATGTGAGAGCCTGGCTTGTCTTTTACTTTTTCTTTTCTTACTGTGGGATCAGATGTTTCAGCTCATCATGAGTCCTCTGGTACTTTGGACCAAAACAGTCTTAAATTAGACCCAACCAGTCTAGAATTCTAAGCCAATGTAAGCCCTTTTTTTCATATTAATTTGTTTCAGATATGATTTGTAGTTTCAGAAAGATGATTCAAATTTTGTTCAAAACTCTATTAGGAAGAGATCGCTGATGTGCATGCACCACAATTGGAAGATAGCTATTGAAAGATATATAAAAGTCTAAAATAAATTCATAATGAAAGTTCCACAGGAAAATGTACTATTAGAGCACTGAGGTTTTTGGATAATTAGAGAGATTATGTGACAGAAACTCAAAGTCAATGCATCTACAGGTACCAAAAAATGTTGCTATTACATTTCTTTCTTATTCATTTTGTCATTTAACCATCAGAGACATCAATTCTCTGGATTCCATTCTGCCCAGTCAAATCACACCTAGATTGTTTTTATTTTATTTTATTATTTTATTTTTAGAAAAGTGGAAAATGTAACATCAGATAAAACTAAGTACACACTTAAAATCATATAATTCCCTTAGAAACACCTTGGATAATCTCCAGTAATCTTCTGTTTTTAAATCTTTGCTATGGAAATATAGTTAAAACAAACAGATGACTCGGTATCATCTTTTATCATTTGACACTCTTTGCTCCTAAATTTGAAAGTTGAAGGCCTAAGAAAATGGTGACTGTTCTTCAACATAATGTATTTCCATAATGTAGATATCCATTTATAGCAAAAGCTGAAGCAGTCATTCTATTTTCCACAATGTATAGGAAATTTTAAACAGATATGCTTTGAAAAAATATTTAATGTAATATTATACCATAATATATATCCAATTACTGTGTGTCTATTAATAAAATTGTATTTTAGAGCACGTCAATAGAATGACACCTTTACTACTACCTAATGTGAATTGGACTTGATGTTCAAAGGTTTATTCAGTTTGTTTTATTTTTTTTTTTTTTTTGGATAGATAAATTTTTATGGTTCCATATGTGTTTAGAAGTATTTATTTTCTAAGACACAAAATGTATCAACATATGCTTTTTAGTCAGAAATTAAACTAACATATGTAAATAAGGAATAACTGATAATTCAAGGAAATATCAAGAGCTATGAGAGGAGTAATGGGGTAATCTGATAGGAAAAATGATTTAACATCACTATAGTAGGCTTTCCTGGATTGAAGATCACTCTAAACATTGATTTCAGGTTGAAGAACAGCATGGTCACATTGTGCACACATAATGTGAATGATTGTCCTGCCTCTTGATGCTCACCAGAATGGTGGGAAGCAGGACAACTGTTCCATGTCTGAAACTTTCAGTGCTTTAGATTTTTGTGTATTTTGCCTTAATCAGAATCCTGAACAAAAAACAAACAAACAAACAAACAAAACACTTGATGAATGAACACATATAGAAGTAGGAGGAAGATAAAAGGCAAGAAAGAAGTTATTATGGACTTGATGTGATGTGAAGAGAATTCCCAAACCATTTTTGTTGTTGTTGTTGTTGTTGTTGTTGTTGTTGTTGTTGTTAGAAAAGAATTATAAAATTATACCATTAAGTTGTACAATAGCAGATTAAATTGCAATTTTGTTTTTTTTTTTTTAAGCACTAAGGCTAAGAGTGAGGCTGTATGTACGGGATGTGTTAAGATAATTACTGTCATTTTCAAGAACTTGAATATGCATTTATACGAAAGACTTCTTACTACAATTAATTTATACATTGAACAGTTTTTCAAACTTCTTTATAGTAAAGATACACTTTATGTCAGCTAATGCCAACCTCCTAGTTCCTGTTCATTAAAGACTTAGTGAATTTTGGAAACTAATGATTTTAAATGACTGAAAATTATAATCCTGTGGTCATTATCCTGAAGCTAAAAATAATTGTGATTAGGTATTGTCACTCAATTAGAAGGCTGGCATTAAGGAAAATTGAGGAAAGAGATTCTGGAAGAACTTCAAAACAGTTGTCTCACATGTCTAGAAAACCTTGGGTAGTCCTATACACATTAGTCCTGAAAGGCAAGAAGAAGGGGCATGAACCTCAGCTCATTTAAGCAAAGGTGACCATTTGAAATAATCATAGAACAACCATAGCTCCATAATTATATCATGGCTTTTTCTCCAGTCTTTTGGGTATTAACCTAAATGTGACATTTAGTGTGCTACACTGTGCAACTCTTACCAAGTTCCTGAGAATTTGATAATGAAAACAAGCAGAAGACTCTCAGTGTTCAAAGAGCACATAGAGCAGCAAGTGAATACACCACACTGGGCTAGGCATTTAACCCAGTTCTTGTGCTTCAGAGAATTAATGAATGCCTGGAATCCTGTTGCGATCAATTAGCAAAATAACTTCTTTCCATTTTTATTTGGATACTCTTATGTATGTTTAGTAATTCGGATTTTAAGGGAAACTCTGAACTTCAATTTATTTCACAACAAGGAATCAAACTCAGGGTCTTGTACATATTGCTATCTACAGTCAATTCCTTGAAAATGAAAACATTAAATAAATTGAAAACCTAAAGGTAGAGTTATAATAACACTATGCTTTAGAATATATACTGTATACTATTTACTGGTACATGCTACATAATATAATTTTAAAATATTCTTTGCACATTAGCATTTATTTCTTAGATACAATCATGCTGTTCAAAGTGTAGGAAAATTTAATGATGACTTTAAAAATCTAATTAATGAAAATTGTATGTATTACTTTGATACACTATGGTATTTTAGTACCTGTCTGCATTGTGCAGTGTTAGCCACTGGATAAACATGCCTGTTTCCTGAAACATTTATCATTCCTTTTTTTCATAAAACATTTTTCAAAAATGTAACTTTTAATAAGGACAACACATAATTACTGACTAGAACTGCTGTAATATGCAGAATGGGACCAGAAGAAAGAGAAAGGGATGGTGGCTAGTACATTTGTGTGTTCATGATGGAAAAGCAAGTAGTTATGGAACAGAGGCTTCTCTCTCAATGACTGTAGTCATCAACTAATTATGATTCATATATGATATAAATTGTAAAAGTTCAGTGAATTTTAGGCACAACTTTACGAGTTTAAACACTGCTGCTTTCAATTTTCAGAGTAGGGAAACTGACTGTGAGTACAAAATCTTTTGTAAGGACAGTTATTTTGTAAAAGTAGAGTACAACCAGCAGATAGAGTCTGAATTACAAACAAGTCCTCCTTTCTTCTCAGATTCTGCTTCCTATTAAATGGTTCCTTGAGTTTAAAACACACAACTTGCCTTGTGAAATATCAGCCTTTTAGTTGCAAAGTTAAAGCTTTAGGACTGTCTTCTTTGCTTGCTTGCTACACATTTGCATAAAATATGGCACAAGAATGGATTGTGGAGCCCATCAGTAATAGAAATGCTAAAATCACTGGTTACTTTTATGCTTTCATGCTTCTACGCATAATCATATTAGGTGAATAAGCTAAAATCTACTTAAAGCATTCACTAAACTCTCTGTATTTGGTATCAAATGGCAGTGACTGGTTGAGCATTCACGTCATTTAGTCATGTAACAGATGGGGACATTTTGATGCTATTTGTTTTAAATAATTGTGAACAAAATTGATATGAAGTGCAAATTCTAAAATATTTTTTAAATTATTATAATTTTGGAAGATCAGAGCCAATATATTGCTTATACTAGGCAAGCACTAGGTCACTGACATATATCATAATTCAAATTATTAATTCTTTGCTTTTTTAAATAAAATCTCCTCAGAAGAAACCTTAGCAATTCACTTGCCCAGTATTTTTAGAAGATGTGTTGAAAACAATCATCTTCCTCACAAAGTTCTCTAATATGCACAATGCTCGCCAGGTTGGTTTTGAACTTACAGTTCTCATTTCTTGGGAGGATATTGTAGAATCAGATGTTCTTGTCCTAGAGGACTTATGGCAGGACATGATAATTAAAAATGGAAATAAAGCATCCTTAAAATGTTGTAGGTGCAGATATGTGGTGTCATTTTGTTCTTGATAAAACTGATTAAAATCTTCAATTTCTTCCTTTTATTGTCTCTCTTTCTTTCTTCCTTTCTTTATTTCACTCTTTTTCTTTTTTTTTAGTTTTTACTTCTTTTTATTATTTATTTATTTATTTATTTATTTATTTATTTATTTATTTTCATTACAAATGCTGATCCACATCCTGGTCCCTTCCTCACAATGTCCCTCTCTTCCATTCCCCCACTCCTTCTCCTCTGAAAAAATGGGCCCCTATAAGTATCCCCCAATCCTGGCACATCAAGTCTTTGTAAGATGGGAACATCCTCTCTCATTGAGGTCAGACAAGATGGCCATGAAGACTGAGTTATATGTCTGCTACATATTTGCTTAGGGCCTTGTTCCAGCACATTAACCATGTCTTTTGGTTAATGATTGAAACTCTGGAAACTCCCAGTGGTCCAGATTTGTTGACTCTGTTGGTCTTTCTGTGGAGTTTCTATCCTTTCAATGTCTTCAATCTATCCCCCAATTCTTCCATAAGTATCCCCAACCTCTGTCTAATGTTTATCTATGGATATTGGGATCTGTCTCAGTCAGCTGCTGGGCAAAGCCTCTCAAAGAGCAATTATGCTAGGCTTCAGTCTGCAGGTAATACAGACTTTCACTGATAGTGTAAAGCATTAGTGCTTGTCCATGGGATGGGTTTTAGGTTGGGCCAATTTGTAGCGTATAGCTATTTTTTATTTAATATTTTATTCATTTACATTTCAGATATTATCTCCTTTCCCCATCCCTCATTACCGCCCTATTTCACCCCTCCTCCTTCTTTTGTGCTTTTATACCATTTAAATTACATGCAAGGATATACCTTTTGCTACCCTGCTCTAAGCTCCAAGAACAGACCACACTACCAGATCCCACCTAGATTTCCTTGGATCCACAGATGAAAATCACAGATACACATGTCAGGTAATCTTAAAATGCTTATGCTAACTCAATGAAAGGGCATTGTTAAACCTCCCCTGCCACCAGACATAATCGGAGAGAGTAGCCAATATCCACCCCAAATGAAAACTCACAAGGCTAATTGGTGCTTTCACTTGCTACTACTTTCTCTTTCTCCACCCTCATTTTTCTTGCTTCTTCTAGCTTGCCTATGGGAACCCGGAAGTCCTACCTATTCTGCCCAGTTCATTGGCCACTCACGTCTTTGTTGATGGATCAAGAGTCAGTTGGGGAACAGGACCTTTGCCTCAGAAACCCTACATCTCACATTTTCTGTCCAATAAAATTTAAAAAGAAAACTCTTTTCTTAGACATAAATTAAAAAATATATATAACAATCTTCTAAATTACAAAGTATTGTATAAAATTAACATCCAGTCCATAATATTTGTCAGTTAGATAAAGAACTCTACTCTCATTCTGAACATAAAAACTTAAGATCCTTTCCCTGGATTATGTTTAGGTTTTTAGCCTGAAACACTATCTGACAACTATGTCTTCCATACTATAACCTCTCTCTCAGTGTTAAACAGCTTGAGTTTGATTAGGAAATTATAACTAGTCTTCCACCCTGCCAAAAATCTGATAAATCCTTATTTACCTGGGTATATAGGAAGCACCAAACACAGCTTCTCAAACTTAAACAATTTTAGAGACAGCCTGGAGAGCCTCCTAATTTCTTATAATTTGGGAGAATCTGTCTTCAGCTTTTTGTCCCAGAATCATCTGACAGACCTTTGCAGAACAGTATTAGGAAGGACTGTTTATTCTGTCTTGGGAGAGCTATAAGTTGACTATTCTTGTTCCTAGACAGTATTTAGTCTGAGCTTGAAATAGACAATTTCTGCCCTGTTGGTACCTTGCCAAGATATGCAAACTTGCCTGCAAATAAAAATGCTCAATTTCTTCTTTGAACCAAGAAGGGAGTGCTGTCAAGAGCAGATATGTCTCTAGTCAAATGATCTAATAATAACAAAATGATTAAATGTAAGATTCTGTGGACTTCTGATGTTTTTAAAGACTACATATAAGGTATATGTGAACTGTTAAACCTTAACTACACATAGCTATTTCTAACTGAACAATATCAAAAATACATTCTTATATTCAAATCAGAATCTAGCATAACCATGAGTTTTCTTTCTGGCCCTTAACTTATGTTGCTTAATAATCTAAAATCAGTTTATAATAGCAGTTATTTGAAGGACTGGGTCTAAGTTTTATATTCTTAAATGAGTTACATAGGTACAATACTTATCTAAGAGTAGCAATATTAATTTCAAATATTGTATTAATATAAGAACTTTTTATCAATAAAAACTTTAATTCCACATCAATGTATAAATTCTGTACCAATGTAAGAAATTACAACCCCAATTTTGCATCACCAATAAAGATTTTTATCAATTAAGATTATGACTATAGATTATGGCCTTGTTCAAGAATAAAACTTAGTAATCCATCCCATCTATTTCCTCCCTGTTAAAAGTTATGACAATTTTCAAATTATCCCTTAAAATGACAATTTATCTGTAATTTGTAAAATAACCATTACCAGATATCCAAGCTCATAGAATTGGGCTGACAATTCTCCATATCTTTTTCCTGCTGAATAGGGGAAACAAACATTCTTTAAAAGGGTGGGGACGGTAAATTATAAAAACTGGTTAGACTTAAGAAAGCTAGCGTCGGCATCTGTTATCTAGTCTCTGTACACTTAGAAGGCTCAGTGCTTGGCTGAATTTTTGATGGGTTCTACCTGAAATGTTGGATGAGGCAAGATGATCTGGAATCAGCAGCAATCCCCAAAGCTGTTTTGGGCGGCAAACAGAAGCAGAGTGTCAAGCAGGTCAGTTCAGCGTCTCTGAGGATTTATTTCTCTAAAGCTGTGCATTCTATAATATATGAATCCCACAACCAAAAGTTTAGTCCCATTAAAATATTCATCTGGATTGTGCAGGGTGCACAGATCAGCAGAAGAAAAAAGAAGTAAGAAAATCAGATACAATAGAATAATTATATACACCAAGGCCAACTGAAAAACAGTCATGCACAAATGAAATCTATACAGCCGTTGTCCAGGGCTAAGGTTAGAAAGCTGTTGCGGGCTACTGAGATGTCTCCATCCCGGCCTACTGCAGAAAGTCCCTGTCATTGTATGCTGTCCCTAGCAGCCACAAAAAATCTTTACCTGTCTTGTTTGATTCTCTTGAATTTTTCTATTGCTTCAGGGTCTCCCCCTGTCATATCTGATCCATATGACTCTGGATGGGGTTCAAAGCCTCTTCTTTTTTCCTGTCAACACGAATACAGAGCCTCTCTTCCAAAATAACAAGTCCTCAGGCCAGTATCTGGAAATCATTAAATGTTTAGCTTGACCTTTCTCCCAAGAAAATTTTAATATAACTTTAATGTACCAAACTCAAAACCACACCTAATTTGATAAGTAAAAGAATTCAAAGCAAATAAAGCACTCTAAACAAATTTTAGCAAATGGAAACTATTTCTATTGTCTCCTGCATGAGATTGAGGCCTAAATTATTATTCAATATCTCTGTCTACTTACTGTTTAAGCCTATTCCAAGGCTCTATTTGTCATGCCAGACAAAGAAATCAGAAATCCCATGAGTAGACCATATTCAAAGATCCTGAGAAATTGCCCTTGCAAGACCTTTTCAAATCCTCCCTAAAGCATTTTTTCATTCAATCTTCCTAACTTCACTCTTCTGTGGAGCTTATTATTTCTGTATACTTAGGAATATTTAAACAATTACCATTATACTCTCTTCTACCTTAAAAAAAAAAAAGCAAAACATTTGACTCTCTGCATCTCACATTAAGCTCTTTGCAGCAGTTCCAAACTGCAGGAAGAAATCCCAGTGTAGCTAAGGCAAAATCTATATTTTCTTCTATCCTTAAAAAAATAATAAATCAAAATTTAAATATCTGTCATTGATTACATGCTTGTAGGAAGTAGGAGGCTTTTACCATCTGGCTCTTTGCATCAGAACAGCCATTCTGTCTCTTTGCATAGCAGGGGATTCTAGTGTCTGAGCTGAGGCTCTCCCTGTGTTCTTTTGTTCAAGTTTATTGATGGATCAAGAACCAATTGGAAAATAGGACCTTAGGATCAGAACCACCTCTACATTAATTATTTGTTGGCCTCCCCCCCCCCCCTCTGTTCGATTCCTACATTTCTTTTAGACAAAATAAATTTGGGGTAAAAAGTTTTGTGGGTGAGTTGGTGTCCTTATCTCATCAATGAGGTTTCTAACTTACTACTGGAGGAGGCCTCTTCAGGTTATGTGTCTCGACTATTAGGCATCTTGTCTAAGGTTTCCTGTACTGACTTCTGGGAGCCTCCCCTATTTCAGAACTCTTGAATTTTCTAGAGATTCTTCCCTCCCCACAATCCCCAGAGGCTGCAGATTTCATTCATTCTCCTAGCCCTCTGGCAACTTCTGCTGTCTCTCCCTGAACCTGATACTGACTTCTTTCACCTCTCCCTCCCTTGGCCCACACAGATCCCTCTCTCTTTCTGACACCTTTGGCTATATTTTTTCCTCTTCTAAATGTGATTCAAATATCCTTGATGACTTTTCAGATCTGCACCTGCAGCTGGAGCAGACCTAAGGCTTCAGATTTGTGACCACTCCCCCAAAACCCAGAGGAGGCTGGACTACCAGGAGCTCTAACACTTCCAAGAACATATAATAATAGGATCACAGGATCTCAGGAGCTTGGGCACACCAGGATTTCAGGATCCCAGAAGCAGTCTGACTTTCAGGAGCTATCACAAGCAGGATCTCAGGATCACAGGATCACAGGATCACAGAGACATCTGGACCCTGAGGAGTTCTGACACAACCAAGATAACAGGGCAGACAGGCTCCAGTTAGAGACAGTGAGTGAAGGTAGCACTAGAAATAACCAGATGGCAAAAGGCAAGCACAAGAACATAAGCAACAAAATTTAAGTTTACTTGGCATCATCAGAACCTAATTCTCCCACCATAGAAAGTCCAGGATACCACAGGACACCAGAAAAGTAAGATTCATATTTAAAATCACTTCTCATAATGATGATAGAAGACTTTAAGAAGGACATAAATAACTCCCTCAAAGAAATACAGGAGAACACATGTAAACAGGTAGAAGCCCTTAAAGAGGAAACATAAAAATACCTTAAAGAATTAAAAAAAAAAAAAACAGGTGAAAGAATTGAACAAAATGATTCAGGACATAAAAATGGAAGTAGAAACAATAAAGAAATCACAAAGAGAGACTACCATGGAGATAGAAAGCCTAAAAAAGAGATCAGGAGCGATGAATGCAAGTATCACCAACAGAATACAAGAGATAGAAGAAAGAATGTCAGGTGTAGAAGATGTCATAAAAAACACTGACACACTGTCAAAGAAGATACAAAATGCAAAAATCTCCTAACCCAAAACATGCAGGAAATACAGGACACAATAAGAAGACTAAACCTAAGGATAATAGGTATAGAAGAAAGGGAAGATTACCAACTTAAAGGGCCAGTAAATATCTTCAACAAAATTATGAAAAAAATTTTCCCTAACCTAAAGAAAGAGATGCCTATGAACATACAAAAGCCTACAGAAATCCAAATAGACTAGATCAGAAAAAAAAATCCTCCTTCACATAATAGTCTAAGCACCAAATGCACAAAACAAAAATTATTAAAAACAGTGAGGGAAAAATGTCAAGTAACATATAAATGCAGACCTATAACAATTACAACAAACTTCTTACCAGAGACTATGAAAGCCATGAGATCTTGGACAGATGTCATACAGACCCTAAGAGAACACAAATGTCAGCCCACACTACTCTACCTCGCAAAACTCTCAATTACTATAGATTGAGAAACCAAGATATTCCATCACAAAACCAAATTTACACAATATCTTTCCACAAATCCACCCCTACAAAGGATAACAGAGGGACACCACCAACATAAGGAAGAAAATTGTACCCTAGAAAAAGAAAAAAAGTACTCTTCTTTCAACAAACCCAAAAGAAGATAGCTACACAAATATAACTCCACCTCTAATAACAAAAATAACAAGAAACAACAATAACTTCTCCTTAATATCTCTTAATGTCAATGGATACAATTCCCCAATAAAAAGACACAGACTAACAGACTGGACCCAACATTTTGCTGCATACAGGAAATGCACCTCAGTGACAAAGGCAAACACCATCTCAGAATGAAAGGCTGGAACATAATTTTCTAAGCAAATGGTGCCAAGAAACAAGCTGGAGTAGCCATTCTAATATCTAATAAAATTGACTTTCAATCAGAAACTATCAAGAAAGATAAGAATGAACACTTCATACTCGTCAAAGGAATAATCAACAAGATGGGATCTCAATTCTGAGCATCTATGCACCACATGCAAGAGCACCCACATTCATAAATGGAACTTTACAAAAGCTCAAAGCATACATTGCACCTCACACACTAATGGGAGATTTCAATACCTCACTGACATTAATGAAGAGATCATGGAAACAGAAACTAAACTTAGACACAGTAAAACTCAGAGAAGTTATAAACCAAATGGATTTAGCAGATATTAATAGAACATTTCATCCAAAAACAAAAGAATATACCTTCTTCTCAGCACCTTATGGCACCTTCTCCAAAACTGACCACATAATTGGTCACAAAACAGGCCTACAGATACAAAAAAATTGAAATAATCCTATGCATCCTATCAGATCACCATGGATTAAGGCTGATCTTGAGAATGATAAAATCAATGGAAAGCCCACATACACTTGGAAACTGAACAATGCTCTACTCAATGATAAAAAATAAAGAAATTAAGGACTTTTTAGAATTTAATGAAAATGAAGACACATCATACCAAAACTTGTGGAACACAATGAAAGCAGTGCTAAGAGGAAAACTCATAGCTAGTGTGTTCTCTTCCCTTAAAAAAAGGGAAGAGAACACGCTAGCAGCTTGACAGCACACCTGAAAGCTCTAGAACAAAAAGAACCAAATGCACCTAAGAGGATTAGACAGCAGGAAATAATCAAAGTCAGGGATGAAATCAAAGAAGTAGAAACAAAAAGAACTATAAAGGAATCAACAAAGCCAGGAGCTGATTCTTTGAGAAAATCAACAAATAGATAAACCCTTAGCAAAACTAACCAGAAGGCACAGAGACAGTATCCAAATTAATAAAATTAGAACTGAAAAGGAAGACATAACAACAGAAGCTGAGGAAATTCAAAAAATCATCCGTTTCTACTAGAAAAACTTATACTCAACAAAACTGGAAAATCTGGATGAAATGGAGAATTTTCTAGACAGACACCAGACAAGTTAAATCAGGAGCAGATAAACCATCAAAATAGTCCTATAACCACTAAAGAAATAGCAGCAGCCATTAAATGTCCCCCACCCAAAAGAAGACCAGGACCAGATGGTTTTAGTGCAGAATTCTATCAGACCTGCCAAGAGCTACTACCAGTTCTTTATAAACTATCCCACAAAACAGAACAGAAGGAACACTGCCCATTCATTCTATGAAGCCACAATTATGCTCATACCTAAACCACACAAAGACCCAACAATGAAAGAGAACTTCAGACCAATCTCCCTTATGAATATCAATGTAAAAATAGTCAATAAAATTCTCAAAGACCAAATCTAAGAACACATCAAAACAATCATCCACCATGGTCAAAGAGGCTTTATCCCAGGAATGCAGGGATGGTTCAATATATGAAAATCCATCAAAGTAATCCACTATATAAACAAACTCAAAGGAAAAAAAAACACATGATAATTTCACTAGATGTTAAAAAGCATTTGACAAAAATCAACACCCCTTCATGGTAAAAGTCTTGGAAAGAACAGGAATTCAAGGCCCATAACTAGACATAGTAAAAGCAATATACAGCAAACCAGTAGCCAACATCAAAATAAATGGAGAGAAACTTAAAGCAATCCCACTAAAATCAGGGACTAGAAATGGCTGCCCACTTTCTCTCTATCTACTCACTACAGTACTTGAATTCCTAGCCAGAGCAATTATACAACATAAGGAGGTGAAAGGGATACAAATAGGACAAGAAGAAGTCAAAATATCACTATTTCAGGTGATATGATAGTATACTTAAGTGACACCAAAACTTCCACCAGAGAATTCCTAACCCTGATAAACAACTTCAGCAAAGTGGCTGGATATAAAATCAACTCAAAATAAAATCAGTAACCTTCCTCTACTTAAAGCATAAGCAGGCTGAAAAAGAAACTATGGAAGTGACACCCTTCACAATAGTCACAAATAATATAAAATACCATGGTGTGACTCTAACCAAGCAAGTGATAGATCTATATGACAAGAACTCTAAGTCCCTGAAGAAAGAAATTGAAAAAGATCTCAGAAGATGAAAAGATCTCCCATGCTTATGGACTGGCAAGATTAATGTAGTAAAAATGGCTATCTTGCTGAGAGCAATTTACAGTTTTAAAGCAATCCCCATCAAAATTCCAACTCAATTCTTCACAGAGATAGAAAGAGCAATTCTCAAATTCATTTGGAATAACAAAAAACCCAGGATAGCGGAAACTATTTTCAACAATAAAGAACTTCTGGGGAATCACCATCCCTGACCTCAAGCTGTACTACAGAGCAGTAGTGATAAAAATTGCATGGTACTGGTAAAGAGACAGGCAAGAAGATCAATGGAATAGAATCAAAGATCCAGAAATGTACCCACGTACTTATGGTCACTTGATTTTTGACAAAGGAGCTAAAACCATTCAATGGGAAAAAGACAGCTTTTTCAACAGGTGGTGCTGGTTTAACTGGAGGTCAGCATGTAGGAAAATGCAAATCGATACATTGTTATCTCCTTGTAAAACTCAAGTCCAAATGGCTCAAGAACCTCCATACAAAACTGGACCCACTGAAACTAATAGAAGAGAAAACGGGGAAGATTTTTGAAAACATGGGCACAGGGAAAAAGTTTCTGAACAGGACACCAATGGTTAATTCTCCAAAATCAAGAATTGACAAATGGGACCTCATAAAATTGCAAAACTTCTGCAAGGCAAGGGACACTGTCAATAGGACAAAATGTCAACCAACAGATCTGAAAATGATCTTTTTTTTTCATATCATGTTCTTTATTTCTTTTTTTAATTTATATTTATTTTTTATTGGATATTTTATTTACATTTCAGATGCCATCCCCTTTCCCCATTTTCCCTCCCTAGAAAACCCCTATCCTGTGCCCCCTTTTCCCTTTTGCTTTTATACAATGTTTTTTTAAAATGTTAATCAAAGGCTTTATAGGTATAGTAATGTTCAATCAGAAGTGTAACCCAATACTCAACCTAGCTATGTAAACTATCTTTGACTGGTGGAGACACGTGAACATCTGCCTCCATGCCCCCCCTCTTTTTCTCTCTTTCTCTTTCTCATCACCTATCTTCTCCTCTCCTTCATCTTCTCCTCTCCTTTCTCCATCTCTTCCTCTCCGTACTCATTCCCCGTTAGCTCCTCCTACATATCACCCTTCCTGTTAAAGTAAAACTTTTCTTTCAAAATACAATTAGAGCATAATTATTCATATTTGTACCAGTGAGGTACAAGATAGTACTAATACCCAGTCCATCATTTTGTTGACTGACCAGAACCTCTGTTGTCTCTCCTAACTAAAACACTTAGTTTTGAACCTGGCTTTTTTCTTGGTTTTAGAACGAATGTCAGCAGAGAACTATCCACTCAGATCTTTTCTCTCATAGTAAATAGCCAGGATTGGCTATGAGACTATAGGTCTTCAACCCCATCAGAAGTCCAGAATAACTGAGTTAACTGAAGTTATGGGAAGCACTAAGCATAGCTTCTAAAACTTAGCCAATTTATAGAGACCACTGAACACCTGGACAGCCCCTATACTACCAAACATTGGAGCATCAAATCTTCAGCCTTCTGGCCCAAACTCATCTTACAGACCTTAGTGATGCAAAATTATTAAGGGCTGGTTACTCTGTCTAGGCAGATATAATCAGTCGACTATTCTGCAAGTGTGTCCTTTTCTGGAAAGTAATTTGTCTGTAGATGAAGAGAGGCAATTCTTACCTAGTGGCTGTCTCACCACAACTGGAGTAACTCCAATAATGCTCAGTTTTTTCTTAGAATCCAAGACAGGAAGCTTTCAGGAGCAGACAGGTCTCTAATCAAAATGAACAGTAATATAGAAATATTTGCGATGTCAATTCTATGGATTTCTGAAGTTTTGAAATCCAACTATCCATGTAAGGTAACCTGGACTGTTGTCTGTTAACTCCTCTCAGCTATTTCTAAATAAAATATAGAAAACACCCTAACAATAAACTCAAAGTCATAAATTTGCTATAGTCCCTTAACTCACAGGCTTACCATCCCAAATCAGTTAAAAAGTTAAAGAAGGACTGGGTCTAAGCCTTGTATTCCTAAATGTGTTATACAGGCACAGTGCCCATGAGAGTATCAATATTCATTTCACTTTCATATCAATAAGAAGCTCATACCACTGAAAACCTTAAATTTGAAATCCAAGTGAATTTTGTACCATTTAAGAAATTATAACTTCATCTTGATACTAAATTATACAGATTTCTACCAATAGGTTATGGCTATGCAATAACTGAAAATGATCTTTACGAATCCTAAATCTGATAGAGGGCTAATATCCAAAATTTACTAAGAACTCAAGAAATTAGACCTTAGACTATCAAATAACCCTATTAAAATGTGGAGTACAAAGCTCAACAAAGAATTTTCAACAGAGGAATATTGAATGACTGAGAAGCACTTCAAGAAATGTCCAAAATCTTTAGTCATCAGAGAAATTAAAATCAAAACAACCCTGAGATTCCACCTCACACCAATAAGAAAGGCTAAGATTAATAACTCAGATGACAGCAGGTACTGATAATGATGTGGAGAAAGAGAAACACTCTTCCATTGGTGGTGGGATTCCAAGCTGGTACAAACACTCTGGAAATCAGTCTGCCAGTTCCTTTGAAAATTGGACATAGTATTACCTGTGGATCCAGCGATACCACTCCTGTGCATATACCCAAAATATGCTCCAACAGTTAACAAGGACATGTGTTCCACTATGTTCATACTATGTTCATACAAGTGTTATTTATAATATCCAGAATTTTGAAAGAGCCCAGATGAACTTCAACAGAGAAATAGGTACAGAAAATATGGTCTATTTACACAATAGAGTACTACACAGCTATTAAAAAGAACGAATTCATGAAATTCATAGGCAAATGTATGGAACTAGAAAATATCATCCTGAGTGAGGTAACCCAATCACAAAAGAACACACATGGTATGCACTCATTGATAAGTGGATATTAGCCCAAAATTTCACAGTACTCAAGACATAAATCACAGACCACATGAAGCCCAATAAAAAGAAAGACCAAAGTGTGGGTACTTCGGTCCTTCTTAGAAGGAGTAACAAAATGTCACAGGAGCAAATATGAAACAATGTGTGGGGCAGATACTGGAGGAAGGACCATGCAGAGACCGCCCCACCTGAAGATCTCTTTCAGATGCAATCACCATATACAAACACTGTTGTGGATTTACAGACGTGCATGCTGACAGGAGCCTGATATACCTGTCTCTTGAGAGGCACTGTCAGAGCCTGACATATACAGAGGTGGATGCTCACATCTAACCATCAAACTGACTACAAGGTCCCCAGTGCAGTTCAAAAAAGACTGAAGGAGTTGACGGGGCTTGAGTCCCCATGGGAAGAGGAACAATACTAACCAACTAGAGCTCCCAGGTTCTAATCACCTAGCCTGGGAACACACAAGGAGATACCCATGTCTCCAGCTGCATGCTTAGAGGAGGATGGACTTGTAGGACATCAGTGAGAGAGGAGAGACTTGGTCCCTTGAAGGCTGGATGCCCAAGACAGAGAATTCGTGGGCTGGGAGGTAGGAGTGGGTGGATGGGTTGGGGAACACCCTCATAGAAATAGGAGGATGGAGGATGGCTTAAGGGGTTTCTGGGAGGGGGGATTCAGAAAAGAGATATCATCTGAAATGTAGATTATATAAAGTATCCAGTAATAATAATAAAAAAAAAACAGAATAAAAATGTAAAAGAAACAAACAAACAAAACCAGATAATGGAACTGGCTATCTCAGTCAAACATTTAAGACTTTTAAGGAGCAATTTAACATTATTCGTATTACTGGGATTCCTCATCATTGTCAATGACAAGAGACTGTGGAAGGGGTCCATGGAACTTTAAAATAATATCTTCATAAAATAAAAAAAATGAAGATACATCCCTGTACACTACAAATTTATTTAAATCATTTTCTTTTAATTTTAATTTAAAAAAAAAACATTTGGATGCCAAAGAAGTGTCTGCTGAGTATCTACAGTACTTTAAAACTAGGCATACTTATGCACAGGTGAAAGGGAAGGATCCAGTTACTGGCATAAAGCATGATACAGATCAGGTATTAATTATGAGGAAGAGGGCATGTTTGTGTTTTTTCTGCAGCCTGCTGAAGGAGCATGGTGGCCACCAGAGTGACAGGTGAGACATGATGATGCTGGGACAAAGAATGATGCTGACCAGTGAGCTTGCTGAGTGCCCTGACAATAGTGACTGGAAGCTGTATTAGACATATGTTCCTGACCCACCATTGCTTATCTATACCCCTAATGGGACAAGCTGCCCTGCCTCAAGTTTTTAGACAGTGTGGAACAGAGAATCAAAAAGAGAAGTTATAATGACTTTTGTTTCATTCTTAAATGTGACCAGTTATTTAGACTCAATCATGGACTGGTCTAGAAATCTATCCAATATTGGAAATAACAGTTTTCATTTTGAAGTCTGGTTCTGAACATTTTCAGGGACATGTATGGAAATTAGCTGCAGTTCTCCATGATGTTATGTTAGCAAGAGATAAAGTTGGGGCAGGATCTGGATTTCAAACAGGTGTTTGCATATGTGTTAAGGCTTTTTTAATTGTCAAGTTAAAATTACTTTGTTCTACTGTGTTTAATGTAAGTTACATTGATTATACAGCTTCTAATTGTGTTTGTGTTTTGAAATCTGGCATATCAGTTACAGAGGTCTATCAACCAGCTTTTGTTTTAGTGCCCTGAGTATCATAGAACCTTGGTATTCTAAAAATAGCTTGCAAGTACTGGAAGAAATGAGTCAGGCTTTAAGCAGAAGCAAGAGGGTAGTGGGCTTGATTATTGCTGTTATAACAGTTTTAATTACATTAATTGCTAGCATCTCTGCTTCTGAAATTGCTATGACACAAGAAGTTAAGACTGCTAATTTTGTTAATCATTTAGCAAAAGAAATGTTACTAATGTATTGAATATACAAGAGGATTTAGATAGGCATTTTTGGAAGAATGGATTGATGCTCTTTACCAACCTAAGACAGAAAAGCATTGCTTTGGATAATGCATATTTTGTGATAGATAAGGAAGATATTCTCGTCAGAATGACCAAGACTATCTCAGTCTTTTTAATGAAATAAAAAAAAAAGGGGGGAAAGGCAGAGAGCCTTTGGGGCTTCTTGGCAAGAATCGGACATGGGCCAAGGACAAGGAAGTAGGCTTCAGGCAGGAATCTGACATTAGGCTAGAACAAAGAAGTAATTTCAGGAAGGAATCTAAATATTAGGCTAGAACAAAGAAGTAATTTCAGATAGGAATCTAAATTTTAGGCTAAAACAATGGAGTAGGCTTCAGACATGAAAATGACTTTGGGCTAGGACAGGGAAGTTGGCTCAGATAATTTGGTCATCCTGACAAGCCCTTAGAAACAGTGATCACAGGAGTGTCCACATAATTGGGTTTAATGCCTTGCTTGTTCTTTGACTATTTGTGTTTATAGTCTTGCTTGTTCCTTAACTATTTGCATCTATTGTATTGCTAGACCCTCAACCTAGAACTGACCTTAATTCATACATCTAATTAAAATGGTATAAAAGCAAAAAAAGGAGGGGGGATGAGATAGGGGATTCTTGGTAAGGGAAATGGGGGAAAGGGATGACATCTGAAATGTAAATAAATAAAGTATCTAATAAAAATTCTTGATTGGCCCTTGCATCTTGTTTACTTTCTTTGGGTCTGTGGGATATATCATGGATATTCTTTACTTTATAATTAATATCCACTTATTAGTGAGTGCATACTATGTATGTTCTTTTTGGTATGGGTTATGTCAGTATGATATTTTCTAGTTCCACCCATTTGCCTGTGAAATGTATGATATACTTATTTTTTAAAGCTTAATTGTATTCTATTGTGTAACTAGAATTTACTTGATTGTTGCAAGTTTCTGACTATTATGAATTGAACATGTGTCCTTGGGGTTCAACGGAACATCTTTTGGGTATATACCATGCAGTTTTGTTTCTTTTTTTTTTTTTTTGTCATTATTGCTCAAAATTTTAACCCAGAATTTCTCCTGTCTAAAGGAGATACAGGAACAAAGAATGGAGCAGAAAGTGAAGGAAAAGCTATCCAGAGACTGCCTCACCTGGAGATCAATGCCATATGGAGCCACCAAACCCAAACACTAGTACTGATACTAAGAAGTACTTGCTGACAGGAGCCTGATATGGCTGTTTCTTAAGAGGCTTTAGCAGAGGCTTATTGATATAGATATGGATGCTTGCAGCCAACCATTGGACTGAGTAGGGGTACCTTAATAGGGGAGTTAGGGGAAGGACTGAAGGAGCTGAAGGGATTTGCAATCCCATAGGAAGAACAACTATACCAACCAACCATACCCTCCCACCACAGAGCTCTCAGAGACTAAACTACCAATCAAAAAATACAGATGGAGGGACCACTGGTTCCAGTTGCACATATAGCAGAGGATGGCCTTATCTGGCATCAATGGGAGGGGAGGCCCTTGGTCCTGTGAAGGCTTAATGCCCCAGTGTAGGGAAATTCTTGGGCCTCTGTAGGGTAGCTAGGTGGGGAACACTCTCATAGAAGCAAGGGGAGGGGTGGGATAGGGTGTTTTCAGAGGGGAAACTAGGAAAGAGGATAACATTTGAAATGTAAATAAGTAACATATTTTTAAAAAAGGAAAAAATAAATTAGTAAGTAATAACTCATAATTAACTACATGGAGTTTAGCCATTTACCCTGCTATTGAATGGTTTAAGGTATATCATAATATAAAGACTGTGTATATGCCTTTCATTAGGGAGCATATATCATCGAGGTGGATAGTAAACCTATCACTAGGAATTATTTTTTAATTATTTAATTTGACATTGGTATTCACTTTTCTTTGCAGATATGGTATAATTTCTGCAGTAAAACCATCCACCTTGGTTTTTTAAGAATAATTTTATTAACTGCTTCTATTTTCTTAGGTGTTATGAGACTGTTTAGATAGTTTACCTGATCTTGATTTAATTTCATAATGTGGTATCTGTCTAGAAAGTCATCTATTTCATTTACATTTTCCAGTTTTGTGGAGTATAGGCTCTTGAAGTAACACTAAAGATTTTTCTTTGATTTCCTCAGTTTTTATTGGTATGTTTCTCTTTTAATTTATGATTTTGTTAATTTGGATACTGTCTCTGTTCCTTTTACATAGTTTGGCTATGGGTTTGTCTCTCTTGTTGAATTTCTGAAAGAATCAGCTCTTGATTTTTGATCTTTCTATATAGTTCTCTTTGTTTCTAATTGGTTGACTTCAGCCCCAAGTTTTACCATTTTCTGCCATTCAATCCTCTTGAGTGTGTTCAATTCTTTTTCTTCTAGAGCTTTAAGGTGTCCTGTTAAGTTGCTAGTATGAGAGCACTCTAATTTCTTTATGCGTGCAGTTACTGCTATGAATTTTCCTATTAACACTGCTTTCATTGTGTCCCATAAGTTTTGGTTTCTTCATTTTCATTGAATTGTAGAAAGTGTTCAATTTATTTTTTTTTTATTTCTTCCCTGACCACATGTTCAATGAGTAGTTATTCAGTTTTCATTAATATGTGGGCTTTCTCTTGTTTCTGTCATTGTTAAAGCCCAACATTAATATGTGGTTATCTAATAGAATGCAAGGGGTTATTTCAATTTTTTTGTATCTGTTGAGGCTTGCTTTGTGCGTGATTATTTACTCAATTTTGAAGAAGGTGCTATGAGGTGCTAAGAAGATAGTATATTCTTTTTATTTAGGATGAAAGTTCTGTAGATATCTGTTAAATCCATTGGTTCCTTACATTTGTTAGTTTCATTTTTTTTTTTTTTTTTTTTGGTTTGATGACCTATCCATTGGTAAAAAAGGGGTATTGAACTCTCCCACTATTATTGTGTATGGCTCAATGGGTGATTTGAGCTTTATTAAAGTTCTTCTACAAATGTCCTTGCATTTGGGCATAGATGTTCAGATCTGAGATGTCATCTTGCTAGAGTTTTCCTTTAATGGATATGAAGTGCACTTCCCTGTCTCTTTTGAAAATTTTGGTAGAAAGTATATTTTATTAGATAGTAGGATGGCTACTCTAGCTTTTTTCTTTTGTCCATTTGCTTGGAAAAACTTTTTAGAGCTCTTTACTCTGAGATAATATCTACCATTTGCTGAGGTATATTTCTTGTATGCAGCAGATGATGAATCCTGTTTACATGTTCATTCTGAGCCCATTGATATTGAGACATATTAATCACCACTGATTTGTAGTTCCTTTTATGTTGATGTTGGATGTCTCTCCCTGATCTCTCTCTCCCTCCCTCCCTTCATTCCTTCCTTTATCTATCCTACCTCTTTCCTTCCCTTCCTCTCTCTCTCTGCCTCTACCTCCCTCTGTGTGTGTGTGTGTGTGTGTGTGTGTGTGTGTGTGTGTGTTGCTTCTTTTGTTTTGCTGTGTTAGTTTCCTGTGTGTAGTTACTGCCCTTATGTTAGAATTTTCCTTGTAGTATCCTCTATAGAAATATATTGTGTAAATGTTGTCTTGTCATGACATATCTTATTTTTTCTATCCATGGTTAGAACTTTGCTTGTTTTAGAGTCTGAGCTGACATTGATGGTCTCTTAGTATCTATAAGACAATCTGCCCAGGATCTTTTAGCTTTCGGTGTCTCTGTTGAAAAGTTGGGTATAATTCTGATTGGTTTACCTTTATGTTACTTGAAAATTTCTTCTGCAGATTTTAATATCCTTCCTTTGTTTTGTATATTTAGTGTGGGGAAGTGGCCTGTGAGAAGCAGCTGGGTGCTTGGTCAAGCATAAGTCTAGAACTTCCGACCCTTATTGATGGCAGGTGTTCAGCTCTGCTCCCAGGCCCTGGTTCTTTTCATTCAGCTTCAGCCTTCCACAGCCCCTCCCACAAAGAGGTCTATGGCCATCACTCATGAGGAACAGTGTCTCAGGCTCTCCCACATGTAGATGAGGTGTCTCCAAGCTCTCAGACCAAGCCAATATGCGTTATCTGCTGTCAGACCCTAACCCACTCTGAAACTGTATATAAGGGCTCTATTTAGGGGAAATAAAGTGCTCGAGAATAATCCTGGTGTCCAAGAGTTTCTGTCACAAGAGCTGTAAAAGTTGGGAAGAGATCTGCTCTCCCCGAAACTGCCTGGGACACCAAGCTGCCTCCTTGCCAGCTAGCCGGCTTCTTATCAACCCAGTCCTGGCCTGGCCTGACTCAGCATGAAGAGACAGGTATAGCACCTGGAAGTGACCGGAAGCCACAGCAGTAAGTGAGCAGAGACAGCAGTGAGGACAGATAATTTTCCCTCGCTGCTCGCACTCTGTGCCCTTTGGCCCAGATCTCCCACACCAGGCTGGGCCACAGACCGATGGACAGTGGAGACACAGGAGACCTATGGACGGTGGAGACGAAGGCAGACACAGTAGCAGAGACAGTAGAATACCTTTACTGCTCTCACCCTGTCCCCAGCTGAGAGATCTTCGTGGGACACCCTCTGGAACAAGGGACTCCCAATTTAGTGTATATTTGACTATTATATGCAGGTGAATTTTCTTTTATGGTCTTATCTATTTTGTGTACTCTAAGCCTCTTGTACATTTATAGCCATCTCTTTCTTGTTTTAGGTTAGGCAAGTTTTCTTCTATAATTTTGTTGATGTTTTCTGGCCCTTTGATTTGGGAATACTCACCCTCTCCTATTGCAAATTTTCTTAGGTATTGTCTTTCATGTTGTTTCAAATTTCCTGGATGTTTTGACTTAGAAAAAAATTACATTTGGCATTTTCGTTGATCAATGTATTCAGTTCTTCTATGGTATCTTCTGATGTAAATTCCAGGTAATTGAGGGTTCCTATAGGCACACAGGTACTTAATCTCTAAAATATACCTAAAATGTTGGTGGAATTTTTAAGTCTTTTATTTTCCATACATTCTAAGACTTCCTCTTTTATTTTCCATACATTCTAAGACTTCCTTTTTAATAAAAAATAGTTAACTACATTTGTAGCTGATAGGTATGTTTATGATCAATATTAAACACACTACCTCCCATTTATAGGATATGTTTTTATAGATTAGCTTTACCAAAAATAAGAAAACAAAACAAACAACAGCAAAAAAAAAAAAAAAAAGCAGATTGGCAAAATAAAAATGTTGCTGTATTTACCTATATATTATTTACAAAAATTTTTTATTGGATATTTTATTTACAATTCAGTTGTTATCCCCTTACCCCACCCCCACTCCCCGCCAAGGAAATGCCTTAAATTTTTAATGCACGCATAACATCAGGCTTTTATGTATTCCAGTGAAAACCATCAAGTACTTGTCAATAGCTATTTTAAGAGTGAAATAAGCTCAGATCATTTCCTTAAATATAATACAGTGACCCTGAGGATCATAACAAAAGAAAAGTTGAACAAATCCTAAACAGGTGAACAATAAGCTACATATTCTAACTAAGTATCAGGATAAGGGAGTGGAATACAATTAACTAAAAACATGGTTAGGTAAAGAGGGAAAACAACGCCCAACAGTCTTAAAGGGTGCAGCAAAACCAGCTGAGGTGTGAAACTGATAATCAAGAACATCTACAAGACAAACAAACCAAATGGGGCAAGCTATCTCAGCTCCAAAACAGATTACAACATAACCACTGGAGAAAACCAGTAGTTTATAACCAAAAGAAAAAAAATCAAGAGTTGGTTCTTCAGAAAGATCAACACAACTGACAATTATTTAGTTGTATTCACTAAGAAAAAAAGAGGCATCAAGTAATTAAAGTAACAAAGTAAGTCACTGTTATTGTCTTTTAGCTACACAAAGAGCCGTTAGAACTGTTATATTCTTATAGATTAAGCTGAATGAAATTTATGCAAGTGTAGAAGCACAAAAATTTTAAAACCTGAGTTAATAAAAACTAGAAATTTTGAACAACTTTCTAGTAACTACTTATTGAATATTCATAAAGCTTCTGATGAAGAAAAATACAATTTCATGTAATTTCACTGGCCAGCCAATGCTAACAATAATTTAAAGAATTAATATCAGTCCACTTTAGCCTCTTCAAAAATATGAGGGAAGGAAAAATTCCCTAAGTCATCTGATGAAGCCAGCGTTAAGATAACATCAAAGCCAACCAACACACCTACAGACAGAAGAAAATGAAATGATCACATTAACAATAAATTAAATAGTTAGAGGTGCAATAACCTCAGAGCATATATATACATACATATATATATATATGTTATATATATGTTTTGTTATGTTAATATATATTAACATAATAAAAGGTTTGTCACATGAGTGCTGAGATTTGCTGAAAAAATACAAGAATTTGCCACCACAACATTTCCATCAATAAAGGCAAGTATCATACACTTTCCCCAGCAGGTAGAAAATAATGTGCTCTGGTTTGTACTTCTGTTGCTGTGACCAAACACTGACCAGAAAGAACTTGGTAAAGAACAGATTTATTTTATCCACACTTTAGAGTTTACTGGACTCAGAAACTGAGGAAAGGGCATGAACCAATGCTGCTTATTGGCTTGCTCCTCATGGTTTTTCCATTTAAGTTTCTCATAACAAACCAAGACTGCCTGCCTAGGGCTGGACCCACAGTACACTGGGCCCTCCCTCAGCAATCGTCAATCAAGACAGTGACGCACCAGTATGCTTATAGGCCAATCCAATGGGGGCAGTTTCCCAACTGAGCTTCATTCTTCCCTGATGTCTGTCATTTTGTCAACTTGACAAAAACTAACCAGCACTTGCATTTGGAAAATATCAATCCCTTTTATGATGACCCAAGTAACAAACTGGAGTTCTGCAGCGCTTTCTTCATGTATGTGACATTACGGATGAATGTGAATTTGAGGAAGTGATGGAAAGTGCTATCCCTAACCATCGAACTCTATTTACTCAATATGAACATGCCGGGACAATTTTCTTAGGGGATAAATCACCTGGCTTTATATCCACCACATCTCATAACATTCTTGAAGAGAATAGTGCTCTGGGCAAAGACGATGGGCCAAGTTTTGAAAAGAAAAAAAAAAAAAAACCATCCTTCACAGTATATTAATGTTTACAGAGTCCTCTTTGCATTTTCTGTCAGGAGTAGTGTTGTTTCTCAACAGTTTCTTCAGCAGCAGTGTAAATGTCAATGTTTGGGTGGGTGATTAAGAAAAGCAACATCTGGAGATCCATTTCTGTTACCAACTCTTCTTTGTTCTGGCATTTTTTTTTTCTTGTGTGTCTTTGCCATTAAAGTTTCAGAGTTCTCAAGTAACTGCTTTTCTTTCCTAGTTCAGAACACTTCATTGTAATGTGGTGAATTATGTCGTAGATTGCTCGCATCTTGTTTGCTAGCTTTTTGCATCTTTTTTGTCCTATGGACTTAGAACTTTCTTTTAAGGAATCCTAATAATGTTTGCCACAAAAGGCTTTTATTAGATTTTTTCATATGTATTACTAGTTACTATTATTAAAAATGCTTACATATTATATAAAATGCACATATTTTGTGTACACTATCAAATATAATAATTGATTCCATTCTTAATGGTGACAAACTATTTATTAATTCGTTCCTCTTTATCTCATGTTTATGGTTTTGTTTTTATTTTCAACTCACAGGATAGGGTGAGTCTTGGTGTTATATTGAGATAGATATGGGAGACTTTCAGTTACTCAGTTTGTAATAATAATAAATGCATTAATTTTTATATATGATTTATTACATATTATGAATTCTTTTTTCATATGTATTTAAACTGAAAATGTTCAAACAAAATTTTTATTTTCATAATATTTCCTGTGAATATTTTACTTTATCATTTTCCACACTATGGAAATTGGGTGTAAAACTTTACATTATCATGAGTGACATATGAGCTTCATTTTATGTTTCTTTAAAAATTTACTTGTTAATTTAAATAGACAAATATGGTATTCATTATATAGACATGTTGTACAATGACAATCTATAGCTAATTGATATGAGCATTATCTAAGAGTGTTTTTGGTTTTTTTTCTGGTAGGAATTAATCTATAGAAATACAGTACACTGTCATTAACTACCCTCAACACTTTGTTTGGTAGATTGTTGAATTTTATTCTTCAATATAAATTTTGCATTCTTTCTTTTTATTAATTCTTTGAGGGTTTCATACATGTTTTGATCATATGAATACACTTCAACTCTTCTCAAATGAATTCTGCATTCCATACTCTCGCAACTTAGTGTCCTTTTTAGTTTCAGCAAGGCCAATTTAGGTGACCCAAATATTTTTGGATGTTGTGTTATCTAATACTGGAGTAATATCAGCTTACCAGGGGCTACACTCATGCAGAAAATTCTCTTTTACTATCACAGCAGCTAACATTTCCAATAGTCTCATGGCTTGGGGTAAGATTGTGTGTCAAATTCTGCTTTCCATGCAAGGACTTGCTTGGGTTTGGCATTGTCCAAATATTATGTATATCATCTCAATTTCTATGAATTCATATGTGCAGATGCCTTGCTGTGCCCTGAAGACACTGGTTTCCTGGAATCATCTACCTTCTCTATCTCTTATACTCTTTCTGCCCGTATTCCACAATGGTGCCTAACCTGTGAGAAATGGGGATATTATAGATGATGATAAAGACGCTGCTTTCAGGGCAAAATGTTCTGTGGTAATCAACATCTACTGTAAACAGAGGCCTCACAAATGATGCTTGAGAGATACGTTAATCTGAATATAACTAGAACTCATTAGAAACTGGCTTCACACTGTGTCTACTTAGCAGCATAGTAATAGTAGGCTCTCCTAGATGGCCTCTTGTGAACTGCCTAGTCATAGGTTCTTACAGTAACAATGGAAACAATATATGTTTTATCTTGTGGAGTAACACATAGATGCAATCAGAAACCGTTGTTATCCTTTCACTCACATCATTTGTGCAACACTTGAAGAGCATCCCAGCACATCTGAATTCAACTGCCTTGGTTTTATATATAAGTAAGATCATTTTGTATTTAGCCTCTTGTGCCTGACTCACTTCCCTCTATACAGTCACCACCAGATTAATCTATGTTATACCCAAATAACACTTCTTTTTGAAGACTAACAATGTTCTATTATATTCTATTATATCTATAGACCACAATTTCTTTAGCAATTTATCAGTGGTTGTTTCAAAATCTTGGCCACTGTGAATAATGATGCAATCAGCAGCAGATGACAGATAACTCTCAGTGCTATTGATTTCAATGCTCTGCAATGTGAACCAAATGAAACACTATGGAATCACATCATAACTCCACTACATTTCAAAAAATTTCTAGACTGTTTGTCAATATAATTTATGGCCATGTTAATTTACATTCATATACTATATAAGCATACACATTATGTGTATGTTATAACACATACAATATATAATAATGAATAAAATAGAAGCATGTTAAATGCTTTCCTAGTGATCCTGATTATCCTTCACAGAGAGAGCCCTTGTATAGATGACTTTGGAAGCACCCATGCATGAATGGTTATGGAGTAGTTTCTGAACATTACATTGATTCACATTTTATTATCTAGAATGCAATCAATACTGTATATCTGAAGGAATCTACCCCATGATGTCATTTTGCAGCCAAGAATAAATGGAATAGGGTCAAATGGAGTATTTAATAGTATATGTCACAGTAATAATCTGGTTCTTTTTTAATTTTTGAAATTAATATAGTTACAACATCTCACCTTTCCTTCTCTTCCTTCCAAATTTTCCCATAATTCCCTCCTTGATCTCAATCAAATCTATAGGTGCTTTTAACATGAATTGTTATTACATGCACATATGTATATGTGTGTATGTGTGTATATATATGTGTGTATATGTATATGCCTATAAATATATATTCCTAAATATAACCTGCTCTATTTATATAATGTTACTTTTATGTATATTTTCAAGGCTGACCATTAGGTATAGAATAACTAATTACTATGTTCTTTCCCAGACAATATTATTTCTCTCAGTTCCAGCTTTCCTAAAGTCCTATAGTTCTTTGCATATGTAAAATTGAGGCTTCATGGGCTTTCCTCCTCAACTTTGGCATGTCTATTTTTGTTGTTTTTGATCAGTACATGCTTAGGCAGTCATGCTGATGAGGCTTTATGGGTATTAAAACTTCAGACACTACTAGAAAACACATATTGCAGCAAACATGCTAAACCTCTGTCTCTTACAATCCTCCTGTCCTCTCATCCACAATGAGTGTGAGATTGCACCGTACATATAACCATTCAGATTGGGCTCCACAGTTTTCTATTTTGATAGGCTGAGGTTTTCTTCAGTGGGCTCTGTCTTTTCTTAAGAGAAGAGTTTCCCTAGTAAAGATTAAATTACAGCTTTGTAAACTTTATACACTAAGTTAATGTATCCATACATTTTATAAAGATAATGAAATCAGCATTCTGTCTTTTATTCCATGCAACAGGTGGAAATAGGAGAGAAGCATAATGCCCTGTTATCTTAACATATTTTCCTAGAGCACTCCATTTTTGCTTCTTTCAATTTCTAAAAATCCTGAGACCATATAAATCTCTCTTTTCCCTCAAATGGATATTATTGAATGCTAGGTCTGTCACTTTCCATCTACACTAATGGGAAACATGCTCAATCTCAGTAGCTTCAAATTAAAAGGGATTTTGTGAGTTAGAGGAATGGCTCTGAGGGTCTGAGCTTAGATCCAAAAAACTGTATGGGTGGCTCACAAATGCTTGTGACTCCAACTCAAATAATTGATGACCACAATGTTTTGCACCAGTGGGTATGTACATACAAGTATGCATACTAACACAGACAAATAAATACGTATAAATACAAATAAAATAAATTTTAGAAATGTAAACTTTATTACCAAAGTTATAGGAGAAACATACTGAGAATGTATTATACTGAACTTAGTTGAAAACAATACTTAATAATGCATTGAAAACATCTGATGATGCTAAGGATGGCAGAAATGTCTTTGCAAATCATTAAAACGTAAGACACTGCAACAATACTGGAAAAAATATCTACCTAAAGTACAGTCTGAATTCTCTAGTCTTATGTGTTTAATAATTATTAATTGATAACTATAGAAAATCACCTAGAACAAAAATCTACCTAACTCCTGACTTGTACTGGAGCATTTAAATGTATGAAATTTATAAAGAGCTATTATTAATATTAGGCTTTTGCCTATAATGTTTGAGTTCTTGTGTGAAATAGCAAGAAAAGATGGTTTTTGCTGTAAATGGTTTTTGCTGTAATCTCAATGCCTACAAGGACAATTCATGATATAAGTCTTGGTCATAACATGAGTTCCAGAATTGTGTAAGATAAAACGTGAGACCCCCATATCAAAATAAAATAAAATAAATGAAAATAAGTAAAATAAAGTTTATTTTTTTTACATACTTATAATTTTCACCTCTGGTGGCAGTGTTAACTGGTTCTATCACTATTTAATTAGTGTGGAGGTTTCTCAAAAACTAAAATAGAATCATATAGCATAATTTAATGCTTCTGGGAATTTACCCAATGGACTCTCTGCCCTAAAACAGATGTATCTGTACTTCTGTGTTCCTTGCTGCTTTAATCAAATCTAGGAAATTGAATCATTTTATTGAGTCAGTCCATCGGCTGATGGATGAATAATGAAAATGAGGTATATATAAGCATAAATATTTTTCAGCTGATATGAAAATATTGGTATAAAATATGCAGGTAACTACATGGACCTGGAAATTGTTTTACTGTGTGAGTAAAGGAGTTCCAGGAAGTCAAACACCATATGTTTCTCTTGTGCAAATCTTAAACTTTTATTTTTAGAGTCTGAATGTAAGGTGAACTAAGCATATGTGGAGATTAGGAAGCAAGGGAATGGCCATGAGAGAAGTTGGGGTGGGTCTGTATCAACATTAAAAAATGAGGCATGTATAATTTAAAAAAATGGAGCATAAAAGTAGAAGAGAGAGTAATATTAGGAGAGAGAACATTTAAATTAGGTAGGGTGGAAAGGAGGAAGTGGCAAAGAAGTCCAATACAAATTAAGAATGTTCTAAAAGGTAATACAGGAACCTACTACTTTAGCCAGGTGTGGTCACACATACTTTCAATCTCAGGATTCTGGTAGCAGAAGTAGGTGGATCTGGGTGAGTTTGATGCCAGCCAGGACTATAATAGAAAGAATAGGTCTCAATTTTTTAAAAAGGAAAAAAATGAGAAAGAAAAAGAGAAAGAGGGAAGGGATAAGGAAGAGAAGATGCATAGTGGGAAAGAGAAGGAGGGAGAGGAAGATGGGAAAGAGGATGAGATAACAGTGGCCACAACAGTAATGATTGATCAAAGTGCTGAAAATAAGTTAACATTTAAATGCTTGACAACGAATAAGGCAATAGTTTCACTTCCTGTGGCACCCAGAAATATTGTGAAAGAGGAGAATGAGGAACAGAGGAAGATGGAGGACAAAAAGGGGAACTGTGATGCAGTATTTTCTGGATAGCATGTGGCTATTTCAGTTGTGAAAACACAGCTGTGGTCACCTGTACAGAAAGAAAGAAAAGAAGTGACATGAGGATGGGAGAGGCACCAGCTGGGAAGAATCCAAGGGCTCTGTGGGAGTAGGAGAGAGACAAGATATTTAAACAAGTATGAAACTATAAAAATAAAATTGCATAATAGAAAAGCAAGGCTTTTTTGTTTAATAAAATATTATATTTTATTACTTAAAAATCATCATTTTATTTTTATTTTTAAGCTTAGTTTTAATTAGTAAAAAGAATAATTTCAAATGCACAGCTCAATGTTTTCTATTTGTGAAGACCTAAGTAATCAAATATATGCCAATATGCAAGCCATTACACCACGCCTGATTCTTGTTGTCAATACTCACCAAGAAGAACAATTGTTTTTTATTAAAATGACTAGTTTTCAGGGTTTGGTCTTCACATAAGCCGATTAACAGAAGATTTCTAAATTTATCTGTGAGCTTTTGACTGGTTTTGATCTGTTACATGGTTACGCAGTAAACACTTTCATTGGCTTGTTATTATATTTATTTATAGTAAACACTTAGGCTGTTTTATGGGGCAATACATCTATTTTACTTATTATTTGGCACTAATCTGACCAGACTTCTAAGTAAACTATAGTCTCCACTTCCCAACCTGGTCCATTCCCCTATCATCATTTTTTTTAATAGCCTGTGTTTCATATAATTGAGTTTGAGTTATTTATGCAGATACATGCTTCTGCTTTTCTTGTCTTTATCCTGAGTTTTAGGATTAGAGGTATGTGGCACCAGGCCTGACTTTGTGTAATGGTGACTATAAAACTCAGTTTTTTGTGAGTGCCAGACTATCAACTGAGCTATATCTCTAGCTTATTCCAATAAGTTTTCATAAACTCTTTGTTTCCCTTAGACCTTTGTTTCCTCTGATTGTCTTGATATTTTATAATGCCAATTCCAACTCAATTTGAACTGAAATATGTCTCTTATGTACATGTACATGAAAGACACCCAAGAACACTCATCATGAGATTTTCTCCATAACAGTCATATAGTTTACATGGTCAAAACCATCCTTATTCTCATCTGCAATAGACCTGAACAACATATACTATGCCTATTATATTAATAACTTTTGTTGATAATGTGACAAAGTATCTGACTAAGAAAATTGTCAGATACAGTATTTCTTTTGGTTGGTAGTTTGAGACTATAGTCACCTTGTGAGAGTTATTTCAGTAGAAACTTGAAGAGCCTGGTCTCATTGCATTTCTACTCAGAGAGACTAGAAAAATGAATGATGGTACCCATCCTGTGTCATCCATCCCCCACCACCAGAAAAAGTCTTAGTATACTTGTGAAAGCTTCTCATAAATGCCCAAAACATCATCCCCAAAGTTTGTTTTATAAGGGAATGTATGCTGGTTGATTTTTGATAAGTGGATACAAATTTAGATAGATTCATTTCAGAAGACAAATCTCAGTTGAGAAAATGCCTCAGATGGTTGTCAGACTGCCTATGAACATGTCTGTAGGATTATCTTGGTTGATGATTGATATGGGAGGGAGGGTGCAGGCTACTGTAAGTGGTACCAGTCCTGGATGTGGGGTCCTGGCCTTTATAAGAAATCAGGCTGAGCAAGCCATAAGCAGCAGGTCAGGATGCAGTGCTCTTCCATGACTCTTTCTTCAACTCCTGCCTCTATGACCCTGCCCTTGATTCATTAGATGAACACCCTTCATGAAGTGTTGAAAGCCGTAAGATAAAATAAACCCTCTTTTCCTTGAGCTGTGTTTGGTCTGATAGTTTATCACAGCTTTATGGAACCTAATTAAGACAGAATTTAAAACTCATCTGTATATAGCAAAATTGTCATTGTACAGACAGATAAGCATTGAAAAAGCCAAGAATAAATACACAGCTGATCTCTCCAATGAGAAAAGATATTTGGCTGTTCTCCCAAAATGCAGGGGGCAAAATATAGTCTACTGCTACCTGCTGAGCCAGGCTCTGTCCATATCACCCAGAATATGTTAGTTTACAGGAGACCTTTTCTCCCTAAAACCTTGAACATTATTTTTAGGTCATAAAATTCATTCTTTAAAGAGATGTTATTTGTGCCTTACAATAGCTTAAATAACTTCTGTATTATCTTACGTGAAGGTGTTGTGTTTATATCTGCCATTCTCCCTGGACCTTTATCTTGAGCATTATTCCTAAGTCAACAAGATCCCATCTTTCAGACAAAGCTATATGTACTTTGTAAAGAGCTTCAGTGTAAACATGTCTTAAGCTTTGCTGTATTAATGGGGCTGGGTGAATCTGAAAACATTGTTTGCATAATTAAGCTGTGCTTAAATAAGGCTAAAGTAAACTGATCTGGGTCAGACTCTAGAAGTCCTGGTCTAGTACCATTACCAAAATCTCCTGATCCAAGTTTCAGTCTCCCTCACCATGAGAGTTTTTCACTAGTTGAGGTAAAGTCTTCAGGGATTCTCCCTTATGCTTCAAATTGAAGAACAAGCTTAACTTTTATAACTACTATATTTATAACAGCCAAGCTCCCAGGGTCTGAACCACTAGCGTGGGAGCACATAGGGAGGAACCCATGGCTCCAGCTGTATATTTAGGGGAGGATGACCTTGTCGGGTATGGGTGGGAGAGGAGGTCTTTGGTCACCTGAAGGCTGGATGCCCCAATGTGGGGGAATTTGAGAGTGAAAACATAGGAGTGGGTGTGTGGGGGCACATCCACCTAGAAGCAGGCAGAGGAGGGTGGGATAGGGTGTTGCTGGGGGGTTAGGGGGAATGGGGAAAGGGGATAACATCTGAAATGTAAATAAATAAAATATCCAATTAAAAAATAATAATCACCTCTATCTTTTCTCTTGAAAAAAAAAATAAAATAAAAAATTCTTCTCTGTACAATGCATTGAGACATATATTAGCCCTTTACTAATGACAGCCCGTGTACCTAAGACAGGACAGTGAGGAGTGGCTTAAGCGAAGTTGTGAGAGGTAGGGTGGAACAGACAAACAGAATATCCTCTTCCTAGTTGGGATTGGGACACTAGCTTTTTTTTTCCCCCAAGGGACATAGACACATGATTACCTTCATATATTGAAGGGGGAAACTGAACGACAGTAATGAGTATTATAACATTTCAGAAAGAACCTGAAGACAATGTTAGAAATGAAAAGGGCAAAGCATAAAGACTTACTTAAAAAAATAAATAAATAAAAATAAAAAATAAAGAAACAAAAAGCCAGAAAGAAAAATGAAGTAAAATTAGTGATTCACTAATGTAGGGAATGAATAAAATGGTGTCAGACATGATCTTTAATAGGTCTGTATGTCTGAAAACAGAGAAGTACAATAAGTAAGATTAGATCCAGTAGAGGAAGTATTAATCACGTGGAAATGATGTCAGAGTTAACAGGTAGAAATTAAAGTAAGAGGATGAACCTGAGGGTCTATTAGTTAAGTGGGAATAATGATAGTCAGGGGTTGAGACACTTCACTGTGTATGGATATTTGCTAATGAACCTCATAACCTGAGATGGGGCCCAGAGATGCCCAGTGATGAAATGTAAACCTAACACCCCATGTTCTTCTTCGACATCAACATCATACAGTACCATGAAGGCAGGCACCGATGTATGAAAAAAAATCAAGTAAAACATACATAATAATAAAAGTTTTACAGAATAACAATTTGAACAGAAGTCCCATATCACTGGATCTGCAGCTGTGTGGCAGTCATGGGGGTTCCAGGGCTGAGGCTGTGCCTACCAAATGCACAGCAGAAGAAAGTGGCAGAAAAAGTCAGGGAAGAATTAGAAAAAGAAATTATTTTACTTTATGCACATTAATGTTGTTGTGAAAGACATTTCCTTGTATCTGGTATCCAGTCTTTGTCCTGGAAAATATAAAGCATCCAATTTTTTATAAATTTTCACTCTGTTTCTGAAAGGTAAGCTTTTCCTGTAAATTTGTTCAGCTTCAAAACCCGTGACACTAAGAAACTTCTGGCACGTTGCATCTTAAATGATAAGAATGTCACTTATTTGAGACTTCAACAATTTGTGATTCCTGGTTATGTTTCAGATGCGAGTTGCATTCAATTTTCTGATTCCTTTTGTGTAAAGGAGAAACGCGAGCTCAAGTCGAGAAATGCATTTTATATAATCCAATTGATTTTAAACTCTGCCGTTTGTCAGACAGCAGGAATGCCCTAACAGCACTGCTATCATGTTCTCTAATTTGTTTTGTAAAGCTGCATGCTGCAAGCAATTTGTCACCTAAAATGCTAATAGTGCTCTCACATATTGAAATGAGAGGTGGAAGCAGCCTTGTAGATCATCCTGGCAATGCTAGGCAGAACTAAGGACAGGGACTCACAAAATTTTAAGTTGATCCTGCATTTGACCTTAGACAAAAAGAAAAAAATTAAACAACTACTGCACTTGTAATAAAAGAAATAGCTCATCAGCAAACAATAAATTTGTTCTTTAAATGTCAGTTTCAGCAGGCCCATGTTATGCTTCAAGGCTGACATCCGTCAACTTTAAGGTCATTGTCAAACAGTAAAAAGGAATTCAATATTCTAGTATCATAAAAACGTGTTGGTATTAAACATGAAGATCCTTGATATTTTTATTCGTAGTAATAAAATAATTAACTTTTTTGTTAATCTAACCGTATAAGACCTGGAAATTTTGAAAACAAACATAAGAGACAAGCAAGTGTTTTAAATCTGTGATTAATTCTACAAAAACAATTCATGAAAAACTGATACGTCACTGCTCTCACTTAGTGCAGAGTGAAAGAGAAGGCTTAACTACTGAAGGTGATTAACTGTGGAAGTCAAAACAGCCAAGTGGATTAAACAAACGGCCTTGGAAACAGAAAATTCTCTGTTCAGAACCTGACTCTGGCAGGAATTACAGACAGAGGAAGATATTAGTCTGACTTTTTGTCTGTTATATAATGAAATTCATTTCCCAGTTTGTTGAAATGATAAATAGACATGTTTTACTAATGCCCATACTCTAATAAAAGCAGCAGTTGCATTAATTAACTTTGGAAATTTATTGAATCTATATAATTCTGAGGACTTTTGGTCTGAGATATAGGAACATGATTCTTATTGGATTGAATCGTTGTTAGAATCCCATTTGATCTTCAAAGACTGTTTATTGAAACCAATGTTGAGGCATTGGGGCACTGAGTAATAGGAATAGCTTTGCCTTTATGGATTGGATTAATATTCTTGGAAGAGGCAGCAACTGCAGAAGATACTACTTTTAAGAAGAAAGGTCAACACCACTAAATCTGATAATGTCTTGATTTGGGAATTACCAACCTATAAACCTGTAAGAAATACGGTTTTACTTTCATTTATGCTGAGGTCCAGCCTCAGCATGAGAATGGTCCTGAGAACAGTGGGGATAAGTGGCATGCTAATGTAATAATGACTCAACGTCAGTAGTGGATGAAAGCTGTCAGTTTAAGTGCTCTCTCTTTGCCCAAAAATTTTCATCATTCTTCCTTCCTCTCCTTTCTTCTTTCTCCCTTCCCATTCTTTTGCCTTCTTCTTTCTCATTCGTTTGAGTTCCCCCAACTAGAGAGCCAGAACCCAGTCTTTTATTGACTAAAACCTCATCATCAAGGCTTTAATCATTGTTATTTTTTTAGAAATTCTTAAACTTACATAATTGCTATGAATTTTGGATCATTAGTTAGAACCTCTGCTCCCTCAAAACAGAAACTAAACACAACACAAAAGCATATTTCCTAATAGTTTTTATACCAGCTTTTCTTCATGGGTAGCTGGACACAGCTCTTGTGGTTTCCTGGTACAGCAGACTGTAGTCTTTAGTAACTATTTTCATGTAACAACAGAAAGGTGACAGACGACTAAGGTTAAAATGATTTCCTACAAACTCTTTAAATTTATGCAAGTAATGCAGATAACTCTCTTTTTAGGAACTGTCATCTCCAATTTTTGAAGTAACTAGGAAAACAAAGTACTAACTTTTTGTATGCTTCTACGTTATCTTTTAACTCTCTGATCTTTGTTTCCTCATCGTAGCAATTCTATGGCCTCATGCACTCTTCTTCTAACACCATTTATTTCTAAATCATATACAAGTCTTTCTCCTAATCATTCCATAATAAATAAAACAGATGTCATTCTTGGGAATAAAGAATGGAAGTGGTCATGAGGCTGTGGGAAATGAGGAACAAACATTCCACTTAGCTTTAGGGAAATGGGAAAGGATTTAGACAGCGTAACCACAGAGACCATAAAAGCCTGCATGGTCCTTTGTAGAAATAATTGCCAGACTTCTCTGTGAATTTGGATTCATGAGGACATACATGTACCCTTCGGTCCAATGACTGCTGCATTTAGTTAGCCAGGGTGAATTTAGAGACATCAATGACAGAGAGTTAAAGTGGTCTCAGGAAGAAAAGGCATGGATAGAAAAACAAAGGAATCTATAAAATACAAGCAAACAATAGATGGGTTATTTTACAGGAGAAAGACTTGTATATGATTTAGAAATAAATGGTGTATTCCCCAGAAAATGAAAGTGAAAGTAAAATAGAGACACTAGATCAGTCTCAGGGTGACAGTAACCGTCAGCACAAGTGGAGATCGTGGGGATCAACTGTCTTGCTATAACCAAAGTGCAGGAACTGTGTCTCACCTCCACATATGCAGCCATTCAAGACCTGAGATATTTACAAGGTGCATAATATACAGGATTTTGTTGTGCTAATGCCCAGGTGGAGATAATACTTCTGGACTCATGTGGGTATTCAAAGATAGAACACAACTGTCATGCTCACGTAAAAAGATTACTAAACACACGGCAAATGTGGTCTCCTCTAGAAATGGTGAGCACAGGTGGGATGATTCAGGCAGAAGGTGGTTCATATACATTCTTCTCTAATCACATATTTGCAGAAATTTACTAATGCCAGGAGAATTGTGCAAACCAGACTCTACAATACTGAAAATCTCTGGAACTTCTCAGTATCTATTGATACTGGTTTATTGATGGTTTCCTGCATGGCTGCCTCCTTCATATCAGTTCACCAAGCCTTTCCTCAATGTATACATTGGGGCGGGGGTGGAGGCAACAGAGAACAGAAAGGTAAGAGAAAAATCTAGAAATATGTGCCAAAAAATTTTATATGATTTGAGCCAGCCTTATAATGTCACTTTACCTGAACTATCACTGTATACACTTTTTCTCGATATATGAGTACACGGGGGAACCAGGGCTCATTGTGAGATTCTGTGCATCAGAAATTCTAAATGTTGAAGGAGGTTTGTACAAGAGAAATGAAGTATTGATGGTCTATGTTGATGCATGAAGAAAGGTATGTTGGGAACAGAGCAATTTGTGTGATAAGACCTTAACTGTCTGCTGACCTAAAGTGTTAAGTCATTAGAAGTATGTGGTAACTTTATACAGATTATTTGAAACCCCAGTGAAAAGAAAAGTCACTGTAGATTGAGAAAACACAAAACTGTACACAACACCAATTTACTTTCTTTATGCTGAGTGCATTTGCAAAGGAGAAGAAATCTATACAAGTAAATTGGTGTAAACTGGTGTAACAACTGGTTAACAAAAATTTCACTATACATTTTAAATGTCTGAGTATTTTAATCTAATGTTGACACACACACACACAACACACACAACACACACACAGAGACACACTAGCAACCATAATGGTATACATATAAGCAATGATAATATCTTTTTAGTGATTTCATAAAGCTCAGTTGTAGGGAATGTGGAACTGTGCTATGAGACAAACATAAGAACTGAGAAGGTTGAGTGAGCTCAAACCCTGGAAATCTCAGATATTTGAGAATGGCAGGAGTGGAGCCGATTCCTACCTGTCTCTATACCTGCTCTGGAACATGTAAAGATGACACACAACTGAAAAGACCACAGGCTCTACGTCATGTAGCATAGCAACTGAAGTATTCTCCATTCTCATGAGGTATCTAGATAGCCTTGAGCCTTTAGACAGTGTATTTCCTTTCCTGGGCATTCTCACATCTTTCCTCTAAGAGGTACATAATCCCTGGGTCATCTTGAAGCAAAGATTGTTTTCGAATGCTGCTATATTAAACTTTCCATGGGGAAAGTCTTCCCCTAAAGAGCCATGCCTAAGACTCCTAAAGAAGCCTTTTCTCTCCTCCTACCCCTCCCAATCATACAGGACCTTGCTCATCTTGGCTCTTGTGTACCCTGTCCTTGACATCCTCTTCAGGTATTACATCAGTGGCCTAAAAGGAAACCTAGGCTGTGCTCACTTGGGACTTTGCTCTGCCTTTTCAATCTCACTGACATCCAGACACCCCCACCCACCCAACTACTAGCAGAGAGGCAAAACACAGCACAACACTCAGTATGTCTCTAAATTCATAGTGACTCAATTGCACCAATTACACAGTTGATTTATCTAGACTCTGTATGTTTCATGAGTTTGGAAATGAGAGAGACACGATACTACAAGGTAAACTGAATTTGTGTCAGCATGGACATCATAAGGTTTTACAATAGGGTCATTTTGTGAGTGACATTTAGAAGTAATTTGTTTTATTTGGAGATGGGGCACAGAAGAATATTTTAATGTTTTCCACTTGACTCATGTTAGTTCATTTTTGGAAAGTAGATAACATAGAGAGTACAAGAAAGGATGAAGATAACTAAGGTGAAGACTTCTGAGAAAGGAGAAAGGTGTGAGTGTATGTTACTCACGCATGCAACGAAGAGACTTCAGTTATAATGAAATTATAAGTATAGAGATTTTAAAACTAGCATTCTTAGAGCAACATTTACTTTTGTGTCTAATACAGTGAGAAACAACATTTTGTATATGCCTGCATATAAAATATGTATTCTACATATTGTATTAATCATAAAATCTTCATGAATAAAATTCTAAATGTCTCTAGAAGTCTTGTGCTTGTGATATTATTAAAAAAATAAAAACTCCACAACTCAGAGGTGATTGCAGCAGTCCATTACTGTTACTCTAACTCCATCCCTACTCTCAACCTCTCCCTTCCCTTCTTCTCCTCTCCTCCCTTCCCCCTTCTCCATTTCTAAGCTATCTGGAAGCTGAGTTTAGAAAACTAATGCAGTGGTCTTCCTAAAACTAAATTTGACCATTATATATCTACCCTCTAGAATTTTCAATAGCTTCCTGTACTCCACAATATGAGAGATTACTCTGGAAAGATACCCAACCTCCATCTTTGAATCTTAACTATTGAAACAATCAAGCCTATCGCACTTATACGAAATATTGTGAACTCCCTCAGTTTTGGCCCATACTGTCCTGGCTTTTCTCCTGCTCATTTTTTATTGGATACCTGAGTTCCATCTGAAACACAACTGTCTACAATGATAATGTAAGTTTCTCAATGAAATACTAATCCAAACTGCTGTTGAGCCACGCTTTCCATGATGCCCTCTACCCTTACCTATCCTTAGGGGTTCCTCCTCTGGGGTTTTGCTCAATTGTTCTGTGAGTCACCTATTTTCTAATAGTTATATGTTAAAAATGCAAATAGATAAGTGAAGGATGAATTTTAAAGAGATTTTATTATTATCTCTGTAGAGAAGAAACTAGATTCCTATTTGTCAGTCTTAGGTCATACATGTCATGATCCAGATATCACACACATTTAAATATTATTATTGATATAATAATTAAAATTCCAAGAATTCAGTTCATTACAGGGTACATTTATAATAGATGTTTTAGAGTTATTGTTAATATTATTTGGGAGTGGGACAAATATATTTATTTCTCAGTCAACTGGGAATGTAAGACTTAATATCATCTCTTGGTCTTATTTTCCTTGTTGGTCCTCCATTTCTGGCTCACCAAGTGTGGAAAAATTAGATTCTGAAAAGGAACAAATGAAATAGATATACCCATGCCTAACAGATGAGAGACCTTGTGCCTGGGGAGAGCCTCCCATTGAGTGGAATTGTCATCACGCCTCCCCTTGGTAACTTTCACACTGATTCCCACAGTGTGCACCTGTAGAATGTCAGCTCATGTCTTTTTCTTACTCCTTGAGAGACTCTTGCTGACAGCATAACCTTTCCTTTCTGGGGAAGCTTTTCCTCTGTGGGCACGTTAATTTTCAATGTCTTAATTTGTTATCGGATCTGTTTGTGGTTACAATCATTGTCTAAGTCTTTGCACAATCTAGAATCTGTCTAACATTTCTAAAAAGCTTGAAAACTCGTGTTCTGCATTGAGATGTTATGACACTGCCCATGGTAATTTTTAGATTGTTTTGTCTGGAGTGCCAGGTATTTGGGTATTTTTCTGTGATAGGGTATGAAAAAGGAAAAATTTTCAGATATTATGGCCAACTTTGAAACTTGAAGATGACTAATAATTTTTTCAGTTCTAACATGATTATTTTATTGTTCAATAGAGTTGAATGATCTCATGTAATAATCTATGCACTTATAGCTTTCTTTTTTATACTTCGTGTATTTAATTATATATATATATATATATATATATATATATATATATATATATACATTTTTTAAATTATTTAATCATTTTTTACAGTCCAATCTTTATCCCACTCCTGATCCATCCTCTGACCATTCAATATCCCATACCTCCTCCCTCTCATATCCAAGAGGATGTCCCCATCCCCTACCCCCACCCCATCAGACCTCCACACTCTTTGGGGCCTCAAGTCTCTTGAGGATTAGGTGCAAATTCTCTGCCTGGGTCAAGACCTAGCAGTCCTCTGCTGCATACATGTTGGGGTCTCTATCAGCTGGTGTACAATATATTAGAGCTTCCTTACATACACTTAGTTAGTTACATTTACTTACTCACAGCATTACTCTGATTTTTCCCCTCAGCCTTAATACTATGGTGTGCTTGTCACTATAGTTCTTTTCTGATTCTGAGTTGTAATTGTGTGCTTATAAATATGTCTTTTCTAAGTACCAGTTCAGGAAAGGCAGTATTGTTTTGTTTTAATTATGAATATATTTATGGGTTGGGATGTGAAAACATCCATGCAGGTTCCTTAATATCCAGAAGAGGGAGGTAGGTACATTAGAATTGGAGTTACAAGAAGTTGGTTGTGAGCTACCATGTGAGTACTGGGAATGGAACCAATGTTCTTTGTGTGATCAGCGAGCAAACTAAACCACTGAGCCATTGCTCCAGGCCTGAGGGAAATTTTTATCTGATCTCTTTAAGATTATTGGTAGCAGACACAAGACACTTATTTCTTAAGTGAATTAAAATTTAAACCACTAACTACTAGTGAGTGCATAAATAATTTAATGGCTGAATGAGTGGAGAGACAAGCTGTTGCCTTGTTTTTAAAGGTCTGATACCATAGGAATTAACTTCCTGCTCCTGAAATCGGTTCAATCCTCCAGAAACATAGGGATCTTTGAAAGCTCTATTTTTTATTTGTTTTTTTTTTTGTTGTTGTTGTTTTCTTAATCTGGTTTAAAAACCCTTCATACAAGAATATATATAGCAAGACATTCCAGGTCATTGACTCTAGCATATGTTTGTCTATGAGTGAAGATGCAGTAACTGGACACTCACCTAAGAACAGTATCAAAGTAGTTTTAGTTGAATATAAAATTTAAATTGTTTCTATATTTCATTTTAATCAATTACATAAAATAACTAACTTCATTTAGGTTTTTTCTTTCCTTTGAAGTATAGATAGATGATATAGATATAGATATAGGTATAGATATAGATAGAGATAGAGATAGAGATAGAGATAGAGATAGAGATAGAGATAGAGATAGAGATAGAGATAGAGATAGAGATAGAGATAGAGATAGAGATAGAGATAGATAGAGATATATATACATGCATATAGGTGTGACATACATGTGTATGTATTCATATGTGTGGACATGTTCTTGCAGTTGCGTGTGTGTGTGTGTGTGTGTGTGTGTGTGATCATGTATGTATGTATGTATGAATGCTTTTGGATACAAGAATTAAATGTCATGTATTTCTTTTAGATTCTGTTGATGATATTTATAATAGGGTTCTCTCAATGCTTCTGTAATAGGCTTATATCCTAAGCGAGTCTGTCTAGTCTGTAAGTTCCAGAAATCTTCCTCCCTAGACCAATGGCTAACAATGTGTAATGCCACTCCCAGCTGTAACATGGGCTCCAAGGATGCAAGCACCTATCATCATTCACTCTAGTATGGAGTGCCAACTACACTAGCCATCTGCACTTCCCCACAGCTCATCTGTATTTCACAAACACACCATATATTTTGATCACACTCACTTTCTTTGTGGGTCTTCACTAACTAGCCTCTCTTTTTTATAGTGCCAAAATTCTTCCTTTTACTTTTATTATCCATTTCCCCCTTGTAAATCTGCATGTATCGGGGGAATAGTGGCACTTATCTTTGTAAGACGGGCTTATTTTCCTTAGTATGGTGATATCTAGTTCGGTATGAGGGCTGGGAGGTGGGAGTGAGTGGATGGGTGAGGAAACACCCTCATAGAAGGAGGGTGAAGGAGGATGGGATAGTAGGTTTCCAGCAGGGAGCAGGATAGGAAAGAAGATAACATTTGAAATTTAAATAAAGAAAATATTCAATAAAAAGAAGTTATATAATTTTATTTCTATTTAGTGAGTTAGTAAAATGTCACATGCAAATATCCATACATTGATGCTCAACTAAGTTGGGGTCATAAGTTGGCTAATATCAATGGCCTAGCAGTAATCGTGGCTGTTAAAGAATTTAGATAGTAAATTGACATTGATTTGTTGGGCTATATTTTCAAAAGAGATATAGATGGTTTATACAGCAGTTGTACATTTAATTTCGGAGTAACTGTTCATATTTACTTGAATATTTACTGAACTAATTTACATTGCACCAAGAGTTTTCCTTTATTCTATACATCCTGTTTCACACCTGTTGCTTTATTTTTGCTCATTTGTCTCTTTAACAATAATCACTTTGATTTGTATAATCTAGGCTTTTAATTTTTGTGCCTCATACATGTATGTAGTAAATTTTAAACACTTTCAAGCACCATTCCCCCTTTTAAATCCCTTCATGGTACCACCAAAGTCTTTCTTTTCAAAAGTCCCTCTTTAGCTATTATGTTTTTGTTTCATGTTTAACCAACTAAATTTAATTAGACTTTCTTGTCAAAGTAAGTGTGTGAGGTGATTTTTCTAGAGCAAAAGCAACTCATGAGTGACTACACTACTGAGAAAGTGACAACCCTTCTTCCTGTAAGCTTTACCTGACAAGAGTTCCTCACGAAGGTTTGGAACCTCATGTATCTCTACCATCTCTTAAGGAAATATTGATGTGCTAATATTTCCTTCCTATGTAACCAGCCTCAAATCTAATCAGAAAGCAATTGACTACCCTAAAACACTCATGAATTAAAGAGCATATCTTTATGGGGAAGGCACTATCATAGCATCTTTACTGACAAGATATTGTCATGGTTCTCAAGATTCACAGCTGAGTAATTTTATACCATCTTCTGACACAATGGATAGTAGCCAATATAGTGAAAGTTTTTCATTTAGCTAATCACCTCTCCATAAAACATTTCAGTCAAATTTGATGTTCATTTCTCTTTATCTAAAGATATTAAACAGTTTTTTGTATATTTTGGAAAAATTGACCTTAACCACTTAACAGCAATGTAGTCAGCTATTTGCCCATTCACTGACTGGAATATTTCTGCTGCATTATTATATAAAGTATACGTGCATATGTGCATGAATATATGTGTGTATGCATATCTATGTTAATATATATGTAGATATGTACATATGCAGATACAGATATATGTAGATGCATATGTAGCAATATATAGATATGTAGATACATGTATATATGTATAGATATATAGATGTAGAGACTTATAAATAAATAGATGAAAATATACATAAGATATATAGATATATACATAAATAAATGGATACAAAGATATGTAAGGATTTATAGATAGATATTTAAATAAATACAGAGATGATATACATCTATATAGATATATAGAAAAATATATAGATTTATAGTTATATAGATATGCAGATAAATATATAGAGATATGTAAGTGACATATAGAAATATATAGATATAGAAATGATATGTAAGTATAGAGATATAAACATAGATATATCTATATAGATATACTATATATCGATAGATAGATTGATAGATAGATTGATAGATAGATGATAGATAGATAGATAGATAGATAGATAGATAGATAGATAGATAGAT
>JANHMN010000009.1:5756344-5769989 GCA_030674055.1 Rhabdomys pumilio | reverse complement strand
GATAGATAGATAGATAGATAGATAGATAGATAGATAGATAGATAGATAGATGGATATACAGCAGAGATAGTTATACACATATACAGGTAGACATCCTGGATATTAATTCTTAGTCACATGAATAGATGGGAAATTTTTTCTCCATTCTGCACAATTTCCCTCGTTTATTAATTATTTCTTTTGTCTCAAAGAAGACTTTAAATTTATTTTAATTTATTCATTGGAGTCTTATTTGGGCAATAACTGCTTGAACCTACATCTCTGTTTTTCCTTGTGTTATTCTGTTGTATTGGTTAGTTCAGGTATAATCATATCTTAATAGAAAATGAGAGAAGGTGACATGCAACTAATTTACCTGCTTCTGAGGACAACAACAGTCTATTTCAGCATGCAACACGATCTTAATTCTTGGAGCATGTCAAGTATTAAATTCTTACTATATATTTACCTAAGATGAGAGAGTATCATAACAAAAATTACTTTAAATGGCATGTGGTCTGCAACTTATTGTAAACTCCAAGTTAAGCATTTAAAAAATACCCTTCTTGGAAATCCTGCTACTGGACTCATCCATCATTATTTGTTGGCTATTTACATCATCTCATTTGAATCAAATACCCTAGGCTTATCATTTCCTTGCAAGTGCATAGGCCCAAATGTAGGCTCTGGTCATATAAAGTATTGCGTCTTGATTTTAGTTGTGGAGTTAAATATAAGAATAATATCATATTCTAATGCTCTTATTATACCCACAGAAGAGAACTGGGGTCTTCTGGTCAACCTAGGTGCCAGCTGTGGGAAGCTGAAGAGACTTTGCTGCCACAGATCCAGCTCCTGGTGACAGGAGCCCAGCGGGGGACTGTGAATAGCTTTGACATTTAAAATGGCAATATTATCCAAAATCTGTAAAAGGAAACAATTGGTCTCTGGCACAAGCCAGTAGGGGTACCATAGGCTCTTCTAAATCTAATGTTCCCTTTTAGAGTTTATCACTGACAAACCCAGCTGAAGTTAAACAAGTAAGAACTCAGGAGTCTCATGACAATGGAGAGAATGAACAGTTTAAGGAGAAACTGAAATGCAGATCCTAAGTGTAAAACTTACTAGGAAGGAATATAATGAAGCAAAAAACAAAGATGTTAGGGCTACAAAGAAAACAACCAGTTACTCTTTTTGGAAAGTCTCACTCAAAAATACTTTTAACAAACTAAGTTTAAAAAGAATAGCAGAGAGCCATGACCTTGCATCACTCAGAAAACTTAGAATCATTGAGAAAATACACTTCCTTAAGTCTGAAACAGTTGTAATAATGAACCAAATCCAAGCAGATAATGTCAGGGCTTCTGCTGCAAGAATGTGTCCCAAATGTCTTAAGTGTCCAAAAGTGAAGCTACTTAAAAAACACTGTAGTTTGTTATTGTTTTTTTTAATTAACATAGAAAATGAGAGAGAATTACTGTTCCAGTCTGGAAAATAAACTGTTGTCAGCCAAGGCAGGACAACAGTACATTTTTTTAATTTATCTAGAGTATACAATTTTTCCCCGAAATATGACAGATGGCTTACTTAAATAAATGATTATACCAAAGAAGATTCTAGTTGCATGGTGATTCTCACAGTGCACATATATATTTCTGCAGGTCCAAAGATCAAAATATTTCACTTTCTGAGGGCAGAAGAATGAACTAACCTTTGATAAATTTCAGAGATGTGTGCCTTACCACTGAAGACTTTAGAAGAACGCACAAAGCTATTAAGAGGACAGTAGATGGTGATCATTGGAGAAGGTGTTTCTAGGTCAGGCTTGAATTCCCATTGTCAAGCTTTGCCTTGTTCTAGATATAACTGAACATAAAAGTAAGATGTACATAGAGAAAGGAAAATATTGGACATTATAGTTTATTCCCTTCTTTTCTTTTCTTTTCTTTTCTTTTCTTTTCTTTTCTTTCCTTCTCTTCTCATTTCTTTTTTAATTTCTTCAAGTTTGCTTTCTTATCAGCTTGTGAGAGCTGCTGGAAAGCAACAGAGATTTTGCTGCTAGTTCTGAACTGCAGGGGTGGAATTGACAGTACTAAAACCAAAAGGATTCAGCAAATAAAAGATAATATGGATTGTTTCCTGTTGTGTTTGTTTTCAAATGACTGTGTTTAAATGAAGCTCTTCTTTAGCGACTGTCTCGTGTCCCTCCCACTGGCTTCCGGAGACCTTTTGGTGACTTTAGTTCCTCTGTGTCTCAAAGTCTCCTAAACTTTGGTCTTTCTTTCAAAATGCTCATGTGAGTAAACACAAATAAGATGCATAATCAGAATTTATGAAGTATTTTGACACTCAAATGTGATTTTATATTATTCCCAGATTTGACGTGCCTATTGCAGAAAAATAACTAAGAACAAAGAGGATGAAATAAAACCCTGCTCACCCAGGGACATACATGTTTTCTTTTCTTTTTGTTTTATTTAAAAAAATATTTTTGTGCAATATATGCAAATCACTGTTTTAACTCCTCCATTACCTTCTAGATCCTCTTTAGCTCCCCAGAAAACATACAAATAGACAAACAAAAACCAAATAAACCAGTATCAGAAGCAAAACACATGAAACACATGTGCACACAGAAGCCATAGAAACATAAAATCTTAATGTTTAATGCATAAGTAAAAAAATCAGTAGACAGCAAAACAAAACAAAATAAAAAAGGCCCAAACAAAGCAATATGAGACAAAAAAATTATATAAAATTACCATTCAAACTGGAATAAGATGAAGTTTGAAAGTAGTTTGGTTTGTGTCTATCTGGTAATTCAGAATGATGAACATTTCTTTAAGCCATTCTTAGACATTTGTGTCTGATATTTTAAGAACTCTCTGTTTAGTTATATGTCCCATTTTAATTTTTATATGTATTTTCTTAGCAATCTTTCTGTTTTAGATACTAGCCCTCTAGAAAATGTGTAGTTATTAAACCACTGTGATTCCTGTCCCTTTAGTCCAGCAACAGGTGTCTTTGACAAGAAAATATTCAGTTCTGTGAAGTCTCGTTTAGTAATTGCCTGTTTTAATGACTGTGCTATGGGTGCCCTGAACAGAAAATCTTTTTCTGCACCAAAGAGTTCAGACTATTACCAGCATTATATTCTATCAGATTCAGACCAGAATATATCAGATATATTCTGGTCTTATGTTGAGGATGTGATCCCTTTGGAGCTGAGTTTTGTACAAGGTAGTAAGTATGGATTTATCTGGATTGTCCTACAGACAGTTGTCCAGTTTGACCAGCACCATTTGCTGAAGATGCTGTTTTTCTTCATGTCTGTGATAGAGTTTTTTGTTTTGTTTTGTTTTCTGTTTGTTTGTTTTTCTCTTACCAAAAAATCAGATTCCTATAAATATGTAGAGTTATGTCAGAGTTTTCAATGTAATTTCATAGAGCAATATCTCTGTCTTATTTGTTGTTTTCTTCTTTTGTTTTTCTAACGTAATATTTTAATTCTTTGGGAACCTCATTCAATGCATCCCCATCAATCCCCATCAGACTCTTCCTACTCCTCTCAGTTCCACCCTCACACACTTGTTCCTCTTCAAAACACACGAAGTTCAACGTGTGTTGCCCAAGTACTCATTAAAGTAGGATCAAATTCCCTGGTGGCTAGATTTTTAAAGATGTCCGAGTCTTCTCCAAGCCCTCCATCAGAAGCCATCAACTATAGAGAGCTGCACTTCAGCATCTTTGTCAAAAGTTTCAGGGACTTTCTTCAATGGCTGATTAGATTGTTTTCTTTTTTCATTTCTTTTGGGGGTGGGGAGCTTGTCATTGAAGCTTTCAGTGCCTCTCATTCTAAATGAGTCACTGATACCAATGCAACAGAAGCTTCCTTTCCCATGTCATCAGCAGCACTGATTGTGACTGCCCCATGTTTTACAGTGGTAGCACACGTCTGACTCAGCTCCTCTTTCTCCTCTAGCCTACTGTAAGAGCCAACTTGGCTTGGTCTCAACATACCTGTCTATATACTAATATCATATTTTTTTGCCTCTTATAGTTCTGTGGTACAACTTGAAATCTGAGATGGTACTAACCTATAGAAGTTCCTTTGTTACTCAGAATTTCATTAGCAAACTTCTTTTTGCTTTTGTTGTGTTTGTGTTGCAACACGAAGCTGAAAATTGTCTTTTCAATTTCTCTGAAGAATTGTCTGGAAATTTTGATGGGGATGGTGTTGAATCTGTGTGTTGCTTATAGTAGAATGAGGGTCTTTACTATATCAATCCTGATGATCTACGGGAAAAATTTCTACTTTCTGATTTGTTTAATTTCCATCTTTTATATCTTAACAATTTCATTACAAGTCTTTCACTTGATTTATTAAAGTTATCTCAAGCTATTTTTTAAGATGTTGTAATAGGTTTCCTTCCATGTGTTCTTTCTCAGCCTGTTTACTATTTGTACACAGGAAGAATACTAGATTTTCTATATTAATACTGTATTGTGTTACTTCACTGAAAGTATTTATCAGCTTACAAGTTTCTTGGTAAAGTTTTTAGGGTGTTTTCTGTACAAAATCATATCTTCTGCAAATAAAGATATTTTGAATTTTTTCTTGTATATTTTAATACACTTTATTTCCATCAGTTTTTTAATTGTTCTAGCTAAGTCTTGAAGATATTCATGTTGAATAGGTATGGAGAAAGTGGACATCTCTCTCATTTCTGATCTTAGCAGAATGTTTTGAGTTTTCATTTATGTTAATACTGAATGTTGGCTTGCCATAAATTTACTTTGAAAAAATGTATGTTGAAGCCCTAGTCTCTTCATATCTTTTACCATAAAGAGGTATAAGATGATAGGATACACAAGGTGATCAGATAAGATGCAGGTTGTTATGTTAATTTCATATATATATATATATATATATATATATATATATATATAGAGAGAGAGAGAGAGAGAGAGAGAGAGAGAGGCTTGCTTTGTTGTCAAGAATGTTATCAATAATTTTGGAGAAAGTTTCATGAGTCACTATGAAGAAAGGAATTCTTTAGTGTTTTGGGTAATATCTACTGGGTTCTTGCTAACACCACAGATACCTACCTGCATAAAAAATGAAAACGTAAGCCTAACAGTGGTGGTGCATACCTATTCCCAGCATTCTGGATGGAGAGACAGACAGATTTCTGTGAGTTGGAGACCAGTTTCATCTATAAAATGAGTTCCAGAACAGAAAGGGTTCCACAGAAAAATCTTATCTTGAAAAACCAAAAATAAATAAATAAATAAATAAATAAAACAAAATGTAATAATGCCTTGTTGGAAAGAAGAGTTTTATAGGAAAAAAAACCTAAAAAAGATGTGACAGGGTTGAAATGGGTACAGATAGATAGATAGATGATAGATAGATAGATAGATAGATAGATAGATAGATAGATGATAGGTAGGTAGATAGACAGAGATAGAGATAGATATAAATATGCAAGATATGATCAAATAAGTAAACACATTGGAAAAATAATTTTAAATATATTCTTGGTGTGTTTCATTATATAATTTTATGTGTAAAACATGTCACATTTAAAATGCAGAAACAACTATCCAGTAATTACTAACGGTAACCTATCAACTTCATCTCGCTTCAAACCTTACAACACTACTGATCTTTGTCACATCTTAACACTGCTTCCTGTCTCTCTATTACTTCATACTAAATACTATGAACATGAAGCTTCTGTGTATTTCTCCCGTACATTAATCTCTGATTTCATGATCTCCATAATATTGCATTCTCTGTTTAAATGTGAAATTCTGTGTGTGCCTGTTTTGTTTTGTTTTTCTCCATTTGAACCATTTCATTTTGCATGGAAACTGTCTAACCTGGAAGGTTAAACAATTCAAAATAACTTCAAGAAGTTCCTAAGACTGACCAGACTCCCTGAGCACCTCCTTGCTTGAGAATGCAGCATTAAGCTACAAAGACATTCTTAGTAGGGTTGTGTGTTTTTCTGAAGTCTAATTTCTTGCGTGCTTTGTATATATTGGATATTAGCCCTCTATCAGATGTAGGATTGGTAAAGATCTTTTCCCAATCTATTGGTTGCTGTTTTGTCCTATTGACAGTGTCCTTTGCTTTACAGAAACTTTGCAATTTTATGAGGTCCCATTTGTAAATTGTTGATCTTAGAGCATAAGCCATTGGTGTTTTGTTCAGGAACTTTTCCACTGTGCCCAAGTATTGGAGGCTCTTCCCTACTTTGTCTTATATTAGTTTCAGTGTATCTTGTTTCATGTTGAGGTTCTTTGTGGGGCTGTAGCTAGAGCATGGGTCCTGTCAGGCTAAGTAGCATGTCTGCCTCCCCAGGCAGCTAGAGCCAATGCTCGGGGAGCAGTAGCTCAGGAATTTGACTGAGTTAACCCCATGCAGCTCTGGGCAGATGTCAGGCTATGAGAAGCTGCCAGACTCCATCTGGGCATGGGGAAATCTCAGCCTGAAGTCCCGTGGGGGCAGAGCTTCTGTGTTGGGGGTCTCTGGGCCATAGCAGCTAGATGGGGAGACAGGTGGTCTCAGCCCTTAGGCACCCAGACACTGCTGAGGACCCCAGAAGGACTGAGACAGTCAAAGGCTTCCTCTAAGATTCTCCACGGCGGGATCCCAAAGACTAGAGAAAGTCCACAGTTTTAAAAGATTTATTGTCATGGTGGAAAGTGGATGTGGCTGTACCCCATGTCCTCAGGGCAGGCCTGAGGTTAAGTACCATTCGTAAGGAGGAGGATCTAGGAAGGAATGCTTAATTGGCTAAACCCTCTGGCCTTTAGTTATCTCATTAATATAGAGATCTCTTGAGGCTCTACAACCTGTAGTCATGCCCTCTACCTGTGGAGGGACTGGTAGAGACATTGCTCTACGTGATTAAAAAGTGCAGATTGATAGAGGTTTTCGGCCTCGTTTCACAAGCCTGGAGTCTGTGAGTGTGGTGAAATGTATGCTGTCCCTTGCAGGGATACCTGTTGGGTCTCTGGCCATCTCTAGCCAGTGCTCCACCAGAAACCAAGCTATCCTTTCACTGTCCCACAGTTCTTGATTGGCTTAGACTTGAGCTATGTACTAGGAGATAAGAATTTATAGATTTGCATTCTTCTGCATGCTGACCTTCAGTTGAAACAGCACCATTTGTTGAAAATGCTGTCCTTTTTCCACTCGATGGTTTTAGCTTCTTTTTCACATGACCACAGATGTGTGGGTTCATTTCTGGTTCTTCAATTTTACTCCATGGATCTACCTACCTGTCTCTGTACCAATACCATACAGTTTTTTATCACTATTGCTTTGTAGTACAGCTTGAGGTCAGGGATGGTGATTACCCTAAAAGTTCTTTTATAGTTGAGAATAGGTTACAATATCCTTGGGTTCTGTTGTTGTTCCAAATGAATTTAAAAATTGCTCTTTCTATCTCTATGAAGAACTGAGTTGGAATTTTGATGGGAATTGCTTTGAATCTGTAGATTGCTTTTGGCAAGATTGTCATTTTTACTATATTAATCTTGCCAATCCATGAGCATGGGAGATCTTTCCATCTACTCCAGATAATCAAATAATCCTATTAAAAATGGGGTAAAGAGCTAAAAAATAATACTCAACTGAGGAAGCTTGAATGACTGAGAGGCACCTAAAGAAGTGTTCAATATCTTTAATCATCAAGGAAATGCAATTCAAAACAACCCTGAAATTCGACCTCACACCAGTCAGAATGGCTAAGATCAAAAACTCAGATGACAGGAGATGTTGCAAGGATGTGGAGAAAGAGGAACACTCTTTCATTGGTGGTGGGATTGCAAGCTGATACAACCACTCTGGAAATCAGTCGGGTGGTTCTTCAGAAAATTTGACATAGTACTACCTGAGAACCTAGCTATACCATTCCTTGGCATATGCCCAAAAGTTGCTCCAACATATAACAAAGGCAAATTCTCTGCTATATTCATAGCAGCCTTATTTATAATAGCCAGAAGCTGGAAGGAAGCAAGATGTCCTTCAACAGAGGAATGGATGCAGAAAATGTGGTACATTTACACAATGGAGTACTTCTCAGCAATTAAAAACAATGGATTCACGAAATTTTTAGGCAAATGGGTGGAACTAGAAAATATCATCCTGAATGAGGTAACCCAATCACAAAAGAACAAACATGGTATACACTCACTGATAAGTGGATATTAGTCCAAAAGCTCACAGTACAAGATTCAACTCACAGACCACATAAAACTCATGAAGAAGTAAGAGCAAAGTGTGGGTTCGTAGGTCCTTCTTAGAAGGAGTAACAAAATGCTCATGGGAGCAAATATGAAGAAAAACTATGGAAGAGAAACTGAAGGAGAGGCCGTCTGGAAACTGCCCCACCTGGTTACCCATCCCATCTGCAGTCATCAAAGTCAGAAGCTGATGTGGATACCAAGAATGCATGCTGACAGGTGCCTGATATAGCTGTCTCCTTAGAGGTCTGCCAGAGTCTGACATATTCAGAGGTGGATGCTCACAGTTAACCCCTGAACTGATCATGGGGTTCCCAATGGAGGAGTTAGAGAGAAGACTGAAGGAGCTGAATGTGTTTGCAGCCCCATGAGTAGAGCAATAATACTAACCAACCAGAGCTCCCAGTGTCTAAATCATCTGCTTGGGATCACACAAGGAGGGACTCATGGCTCCAGCTGTATATGTAAGGGAGAATGACCTTGTTGGACATACGTGGGGGAGGAGGCCTTTGGTATGCCCCAGTGTAGGGGAATCCAAGGGCAGGAAGGTAGGAGTGGGTGGGTAGGTGGGTGCATATCCTCATAGAAGCAGGTGGAGGGGGTTGGGATAGGGGGTTTCAGGGGAGTGGGGAAATGGGATAACATCTGAAATGTAAATAAATAAAATATCCAATAAAATAAAAGAGATTCTTAAACAAGTTAGCATGCAAGTGGACTCTCAGATAAGCCATATAGCAAAGAAGACTCTGAGATTAGACCAGCATCCTAACAGAAGCAGAAATAGGCTAAGCTCCCTGAGAGATGTTTGGGCCAACAGAAACACATGGAAAGGGTACTCTCTAACCTGTCATGCTGCCTGCAGACTATCCTGTGTTCCCTAGGTTCTCATCTTGATGAACTGCTACTTGACTAGCAGTTGGTGATGCAGATGTCTTTGAGTCATTTTTCCTCCTGTATGTAATGCCTCATCCACATTCCAGTAAGTAACCTAAATAAAACTCATGATTCACCACTTTGGACTTTGGTGGTATCAGTAATTTGGTCTATGGTGGTTTCATATCTGAGATGAATAGATATATATTTGGTATTTCTCTGGGAAAAGTTTTGTCATACAACAGTACTCCGTTGTGCTTTACTGAGAATTTAAGGAAACATTCACATGAAAAAAAATGAAATTTTGTTGTCATTTCTTCGTGTAGTCACCGCAGAACTCAAAGTTTCACCAAGTTTCAGAAGGAAATTGTGTGTGCTCTTCCATCCTTATATTATCTCATTTCTACCAAGGTTATAGATAAGGAAGCCAAATGGTTAAATATTCCTAGGATATTATAATTCTCTTTCTTGGAGTCTCTTTTAAGGATAAATTTTATTGTCTTAAATATACATGTTATGGGATTCACAGAGATAGTAAGTTGAATACTATAGTAAATAGATTACATGGCCGAACAATCATCACACATAGATTTAATTCTTTTGCTTTTCATGCCAGTAGCAGTTAAAACTATTCTAAGTCCTTTAAAGCTGAGTTGTAGCACTTTTGGAATCTATGGAACACTGGGTTAACTATAAGAAGCATTATTTTATTTGTATTGTATGACTGTATGTATGTTGTGTGCAGTATGTCTGTGAGTGGCAGTGGAATCCAGATAGGTCCTATAGATGTGTAATTAGGTGTGTAAGCTGTCAAACATGGGTTCTGGGTACCACAGAAAGTTCTTTGGAAGAGAATCAAACCCTTCCTTTCACTCCAAGGCCTTATCACAACCCTTTAGTTTATTTTTAATTGTTTGACAGCTTTCCCACAGTAAAAAAAAAAATCTGCAAACAATGGACTCTGTTGGATCACTGTTCTAAGTAGGAAACAGTATTGAGCTCAATAAGAATGAATCATTGACATGTAATTTCAGTTCACTTATGTCAATTGATTCCATTAAGTGTTTAACTTATTAGTAAATAAAATATTACTTATTAGTATGTTTACTATTGGTAATTATATTTCTTTCTCACATTTTTGTGAGAATTGTGTATATAAAAGGCTATGCAAAACACAGCACTAAATACAGAAGTGAACAGTTTGAAGGAAGCTCATGTGCTCTGTGATGTCTAAGGTAAGAATCTACTTTGGTTTTCTCTAAAAAACAGCCAACCGTTTCTTAGATATATTTTCTAAGCATGTTCTTTACATTTCTGCTTCAGTATTGATTGGTTCCTACATTCTTTCACAAACGTTCTTTCACTGTTGCAGTTCTTTTGGTTTAATATTTGGAAAGGTAAATCTTCTTCTTTCAACCTTCATTTTTATTTTATTTTTTAACTATTATTTGTTCAATTTATTTTTTCATAAGGATTTATTATTATAGTAACAATGCATTTATGAAATAATTACAGATAAATTGACATTGAGAGATACCAACACATCATGGCAATATATCAATGTCATCCCATCAATGTAACTCATTTGCATCCTCTTAAATATTTTGTATACAATTTCTATAGCTGCTCTGGCAAAGTATCAAACATTTTGCCTCATCCTTACAGAAACAGAGTCTCTCTCAGTTTCAGAATCATATCAAACATTGAAGAACAAAATGACTAGTGGCTGATTGCCCTTTCTTTTGAGGATAGAGGAGTGTCTGCTAAGTTCCTGACGTTCTCAACTTCGTGATGCCTTTGCTTGTAGCCTTGTAGCAGGATTACTGTCATCTCTGCCTTCAGGACTCTATGACTGTCTTCTGTGCAAATTTTCTTTTGCATGAACTTTTTACAATAACACACATTGCAGTGATGATGCTGAATCTCCTCGTTTCAGTATCCTCAGTTGCCACTGTGAAGACTGTTCCTGGATTTTAAACAAATGGATATGTTTTTTTATATGCTTTTAAAATTGTATTATTGTGTTATACATTACATCCTCACTACAGCTTCCCCTCCTTCACCTCCTCTCAGTACTTTCCTCACCTTCCCTTTCCCCAGATTCACTCCTTTGTATCTCTTCAGAAAGGACAGGACTCCTAGAGACATCAACCAAATATGGTATAACAAGATACAGTAAGACTAGACACAAATCCTCATATCAAGACTAGGTGAGGAAACCAAGTAGGAGGGAATGGGTTCCAATCATGGGTGAAAGAGTTAGAGACAGTCACAGTTCCACTCTTAGGAGTCCCACAAAATCACCAAAATAACCACCATGACATATATGCAGAAGACCTAACACAGACCCATGCAGGCCTTGTGATTGCCACTTCACTTTCTGTCAGCCCCTATGAGCTCTGCTTAGTTGATCCTGTGGGATGTGATCTGTTTGTGTGGATATATTGTACTGTAAATCATTTCCATTCCTACCATAAAGGGTACTCTGGCTAGTTTTTGTTAACTTGAGATGACTTGGAATTGAATAAAAAGGTAAAATCTTGATTTAGGAATTGCCGTCAACAGGTTGGCCTAGAGGCATGTCTATAGGAGATTTTCTTAATTAATGTTTGATTATTGATATGGGCTGGACCACGCCACTGTGGGTAGTGCCACATCTGAGTAGTTGGTCTTGATATATACAAGAAAGAAAGCTGAACAAGTCATGGAGACCAAACTAGTAAGCATTATCATACATTGATCCTGCCTCTGCTGGAGTTTTTGTCTTGACTTTCTTTAGTGATGTGTTCTTATTGGGATCTATAAGACAAATAACCCTACTACATATCCCCCAAAGTTGCTTTTGATCAGGGAATTTATTATGAAATAGAAAGCTAACTAGGAAAAGGTCTTATATATTTTTATTATTATATTTCATTTCCAGTACAACTAATCTCTTATATCTACTGTGAATAATATTCTTCATTTCTATTATACTGCTTTTGAAATTAGTAACTTGAAGTATAAGGAATGATTTCTAAATTCATATTAGTTCTAATATGAGCTTTTCTTATTTCCTGTATGTCACTATATTGTATGCAAATCATATATATTACTCTGTCAATGTTTATGATGCATATATTTATTTTGACTTATTTAATAGGAACCTCAATATAGTACTCAGCAGAAATAGTAATAGTAAGCATTGTTGACTCTTTATTAATGCATTTCTCAAACTGGTCCTTAAAACTAACATATCATTTACTATATAAACAAAATTAACATGTATGCATGGACATGTGTACCCCTCATTTATAATTAATATGTGTATAAGAACATGCATGTATATGATTTATAGTTAACATGTATGCATGGACATATATGCACATTATTTATAGTTAACATACATGCATGAGTATATATGTACATCATTGATGCATGTGGAATCCCCTGAAGGTTAAACATGATAATTATGACATAATAGACAAATCTGTCTTATTTCTGTTTCATATTCCATTTTTTCTGGCAACATAAGATTTATTATTTTGATATGTGCTTAACATTCAACAAAGTGTTAAAATGACTGATTCCAACAATTTGAGGATTCATTATGAAACTCAGTGTCGTAAATATAAATTCAAAGCTTCTTTAAATTTTTTACCTATGTACAATTACTAGTCATGGTTCTCATTTCCACCTTTTATTAGTCAGGGTTCTCTAGAGTCACAGCAGTTATGGGAAGTCTCTGCATACTAAGGGAATTTGTTGATGACTTACAGTCTGTAGTTAAACTCCTCAACAATAGACAGCAGCATCTGTGAATGGTTCCTCATAAATTCTTTTTGACATTTAGAATAACAGTTTCTTGAAAATGAACCCACAGACAAGGTTATTAATTTAACAGGCTGGCAAGCCAAGGACAGGTAAGATTCTGAACAGAGCCTTACCAACCTAAGACATTAGTGCATTGCTTTTGATAATGAACATTCCACGATAGGTAAGGAAGGCATTCTTGTCAGAACACCTAAGACAGGCTCAGTCCTGTGTATGAAATAAAGAAGGGGAAAGGCAGAAAGCTTTTGGGACTGCTTGGCAGGAATCTGACATTTGCCAAGGACAAGGAAATGGGCTGCTTGGCAGAAATCTAACATTGGCCAAGAACAAGGAAATGGGCTTCAGGCAGGAATCTGATATTAGGCTGCAACAAAGAAGTTATTTCAGGCAGGAATATAAATTTTAGGCTAGAATAAGGAAGTAGACTTCAGACTTGAAAATGACTTTGAACTAGGACAGGGAAGTAGGCTCAGATAGTCTGGTCATCCTGAGAAGCCCTTAGAAGCAGTAATCATGGAAGTGTTGACATAATTTGGTTTAATGCCTTGCTTGTTCTTTGACTATTTGTGTTTATTGTCTTGCTTGTTCCTTGACTATTTGCATCTGTTGTATTGCTAGTTCCTCAACGTAGAACTGACCTTAATGTTTGCATGTAATTTAAATGGTATTAAAAAAAGAGGAGGAGGGATGGGATAGGGGCTTATGGGGGGGAATGGGGAAA
>JANHMN010000009.1:5728632-5756334 GCA_030674055.1 Rhabdomys pumilio | reverse complement strand
GTCCTTGTTCTTATTTTTTATCCTTTCTCAGGAGAATAATTGATCACATGGTTTTCCAAGCATCTTTACATTGAAAAAGTTCATAATAAATAAGGATTTTTGGCAGGAAGGTTTACATGTGTTTCCATTAAGACTAATACCTAGTTAAACATTCATTATCTATCACTATCGCCACAAGGTCATTCAAGAGTATAAAACAAGAATTCTTATGTTATAAGTTAACATGGTTTTATCAAGAGGCAATTCATCTGCCTTGTGTCTCATTAGTTTTGAAGTCTGGTATAGATAAATCCATCCAAAGGTTTGTGTTCTTTCCTCGTATCTACAATACATTGTTCATTCTCAGTTTATGACCTTTAGATATCAGATAAGGTTTTCACAGCTAACCCCGAAGGAATGTTTTCCCTGATAATAAATTTGTTCCAAGTCTGCTTTCTATCCTAGTGCAATTACTCCATGACACATGAAAGTTTACAGAGTCCTAATTGAGGCGTTCATATTACAAAGGGCTCAAAATTACTTATATAAACTTAGGAACTCCATAGAATCATTATTAGGAATTATGAAATCATAAATTTTTCTACAGAGCATTGCTACAAGGGAATACATCTTTGTCAATATGCAGAAAATTTGCCTAGTAAGATGGGGCAAAAGGCCAGAAATTATTATACTATTTAATAGTGATAGGAAAATCTGTATCAGCTGCAAGATGATCTGTCTTGGGACCTTGACTTTCAGAACTCACTCATCATAAACCATGCAAAAAATAAAATTTAAAATTTAAAAAGAACAGTGGGTTACCTCGATGAAAGTCACCTGTTAGCCTTAGTCTTTTCTACATAACTCCTGACAATATTTTGATTCCATTATTCAGTCTATACTTTTTATTCTAGACTTTCTAGTATAGTGACAGTTAGCTCTGTGCCTGTAAAATAAGTGATTTGGGCAGATGTTTGCTCAACCACCAGGAAGCAAAATTTTCCTAGACTTCTGCACTGTGTGAGGAAAAGCTGGGGGTCTCACTCAGAACTGAGCTGATTCTCAACAATCTTGGATTTCACTTTCTTGGATCTCACTGCTCATATAGCTTCTTATATCAGCAGGAGAATGAAATACTTATGTTAAAATATCTACTTCTTTTATATTTCTCTGCATTAACGTCCTGATTGTCTTACTACCAAATCCTACTAAGACCTCAACGTTAATAGTATACACCTTCAGTTTTTCTCTGTTGATTTCTTATATCTGACATTAATACATAGTTTTAATCAGGATAAAATTAAATCTACCTTCTGTGGAATAAAGCTGCTAGGTTTATATCCACAAAAATGATGATTAAAATCACCGAGAATGGAATAGAGCAGAAGATTGGAGGGTATAAGGCAGTCCATAGCCCCTCAGTGTTTTTTACCTAGAGATCTAAAAGCAATCTATAGATACTTTAAATGAATGTCTTTACAAGTTTTCGAATTCTGTAGCTTTGGAAGAATTGATATTTTTAACTAGAAATTATATTTTGGTAAAATATATTGTATACACATATATGCACAAATAAGAGCATATGTTACTAGTGAATGTATCAAATCTTAGCTAAACATATATATTATACATTATATTTAACAAAATTGATTAGTTATCAGAGTTAAATATGAGCTATGTTTGCAGACTACAAATATCATGTTGGTTTTTGTTGTTGTTGTTTATATTCTAAAAGGTTCCTATTCAATTACAGCATCAAATATAGGCATAGCTGAAGTTGTTGCATGGATGAAGCTATTGTAATGGAGAAACCCATCCCCTAATCCAAAACCATACCCTGTGTTACCCATTTAACTGCCACAATGTAAATACAAATTCAGAACTGTGTTGGGATAAGTCAATAGACTGTCTTTTAGCCATTTGCTTTGCTTGTCTTTTATTGTTGTTATTGATATTGTTGTTATTATTATTGTTATTGCTATTTTATTATTATTTACCTGTTTACTTTTTCTGTACAACAAAAATTTGAAAATGATGATAACTTAAATTAAATTTAAATCGAGGTTTTGTAAGACAATGATCTGTAGTAAATCAAGACAAAGAAAATGGACACCAGCACTTTTGCCACATATTCTTCAATTGTCCTGGAATCTGACTTTAATGAAAAATAAAAACATTGAATGACTGATAGTTATATAGATGGCAGATAGTTAAATATATTGATAAGTAATATATAGAGCCAGATATTATGCCAGCATACAATACAAATGGTTAGAAATGTACCCTCTCTTTTTAGATGGCATTTATCCTCTTAATGGTTTGGATATGGGAGACAGTAGATTGAACCAACACCATCCTGTGAAATCCTTTGTTGACAATCTTTTTGTCATATTCAGTTATGGGAAGAAAGGGCAATAACATTTAAAGATAATTCTAAGCTTAGTAAAGAAGTAAGAAACAGCAACTTGAACACTCATCTTGGTATTTTAAATTCCTTTTATATAGTTTATGAATAATCTTGATATTGCAAGGTTATAACTTGAATATCAAATAATTAAAATACAATTTTATATTCACTATTAAACATGAATTCTTTTATAATCTACTTGTCCCTTAAATATAAAATCATTCAACTGATAGGAAATATATGGACAATAAACATGAAATATGTACATTTTAGTTCAAGATATAAATCTAGTCAGTGAAATTCTGAATTCAATTTTTTTGTTTGTTTTGGTATTCTTGGAAAACTAGTATTTTTGTTACAGTGAGTTGTCACTTTTCCAGTTCTGTTTTTCAGATGCATATTGTCAGAAAAACTAAGAGATTAGGACATGATTGTCTTTAGACATGCCAATAATCTAGGGTAACTAATTCTTGATTCTCCATTAGTGTACATGACAAAAAGCATCCAGAAGAAGAGTGCCAAACAGGCATCAGGAATGGGAGAGCATTTCAGTCTACTTGGACTTGAAGCACCATAAAGATCACCACATTAACTGTGCACTCATTCCCACGTACTAAGAGCTCATGCTTATTTACTTCTAATCCTGCAAGACAGAGTGTGCCTTGGACTTAAATTGTAATTTTTGAACCACTACAGAAGGTACAAATTTGTGGTTTAATATCATGTTAGTAGTAATCTGAGTCATTTACTAATTGTATGCTTGCCATAAAATTCTCATCTGGTGTACTTTTATCTCTTAATGGAAATTCAGATGCATGTCTTTAACACCTTTATTAGATGACATTGAAAATAAACAACTGTTAAATTTCATGTGTGTGTGTGTGTGTGTGTGTGTGTGTGTGTGTGTGTGTGTGTACTGGCATAAACATATAAACATAAAGCCATTGCTATCCAGATATAATAGATATGAGCATAAAGATATCAGATATCTAATGTCTCTGAAACTGATATAATATCAAGTGTATGATGAAAAAACAAGAAACTATGGCTTTTATGTTTAAAAAATTTTCTCACATAATATATCCATACGGATTCTTCTCACTCTACTTTCCCTGGTTTCTTCTCAATACTATCAGAATCTAATCCCTGTTTGTCTCTGATGAGAAAATAAACATATTTCTAAGGGGTAATAATGAATTAAAATTAATATAATATAGTACAATATAAATAATACAAGCTATCACATAATTTAACTCGTTGGAATTGGACAAAGTAAACCAAGAGAAAGAAAACAGCATAAGAGAAGCTACAAGAATCAAAGGCCCACTCATTGCATACTTAAGAATACCAGCAAAGCACTAAAGTGAAAGTAAAAATATATAGGCAGAGTACACGGTGCAGACCTGTGCAGGCCCTGGGAATGTTGCCTTAGTCGCTGTAAGTTCATATGAGCTTTGCTTATGTTGATTTAAAAGGTTTTGTTTTCTTGATGTTTCCTACACTGTCTGGTTCTTGCATGCTTTTAGATGCCTCTTTCACGAGGTTCCATTTGGTTTGCTGAAACATGAAAGAGAGGACTTGATGGAGCTGTCCAATTTAGGGCAGTCTTTAAGTTCCACATATCCCAGTCAATTTCTCTTTCTGATTAAGGTCAGGTCCTGTATTTGGTCCCATCTGCTGTAGGAAGCACTTTTTCTTATGAAGGCCAAGGAAAACACTGATTCAATGAGTATAGCAGACGATCATTAAGGATAATTTTATTGTTCTCTTTGTTTACTGAACAGCAGTATTTTTTCCCTAGATCTCTGGGCCATTTAATTTATAGGTTTTTGGTCTCCCAAGCAGAGTTTGGCATGAGTTGTACCTTACTGAGTAAACTGGTAAGTCAAATCTGGTTGCTAACTCCCACAAGCTTTGTGCTGTAACATATCTTGCAAATAAGACACCAATGTACAACAATGGGTTTATTATTTTATTGAAACAATGTTGTCTCCTTCAGTAGCATGCTAATATTTTCTTGTACAAAAGACTCTAGCACATAGGGAAGAAGGCTCTATATAGGTGCAAACTAGACTTCTTCATGTCAAATCAGGTGTATATATGTTGTCTTCAGCAATGAGGACTTGGTGCCAGCTTCTGGAGAGCAACCTATAGTCTTGGCAACAGACTGAGTTTTGGGGGGTAAGACTCATATAATACCCCTATGCCAAACAACTCATTTATACAAAGCCAATTACCAGGACTAGAAACTCCTTTTGGTGACAAGAGATGCCCATTTGGTGATTTTATATAGACCACCTTATATATATGCAACAGAAACTAATGCCACTTGGCGCCATCAGAACCCAGTTCTCCCACCATAGCAATCTCTGCATACTCAAACACACCCAAAAATCAAGACTTATACCTAAAATCCCACCTGAGGAAGATGATAGAGGACCTTAAGGAGCACATAAATAACTTCCTTACAGAAATATAGGAGAACACAGGTAAACATGTAGAAGCCCTTAAAGAGGAAACACAGAAACCCCTTAAAGAAATGTAGTAAAACACAAACAGGTGAAGGAATTGAACAAAACTATTCAGGATCTAAGAACTGAAACAAAAAAATAAAGATATTAATAAAGGGAGGCAAGGAAATTCTGCATTTGGAAATCCTAGGAATGAGATCAGGAGTTATCAGCAATGGAATATGAGACACTGAACGGAGAATATCAGGCATAGAAGATACTATATAATATATTGACACAACAGTCAAAGAAAATTCAAAGTGCAAAATGCACGTAACTCAAAACATCTAGAAAATTCAGGACACAATAAAAGACTAAATCTAAGAATAAGAAAAATTAGAAGAGAGAAAAGATTCCCAATGCAAAAGGCCAGAAAATATCTTCAACAAAATCATAGAAGAAAAAATCCCTAATCTAATGAAAGAGACTGTCTTAAACATACAGGAAGTCTACAGTACACCAAATAGATTCATACAGAAAAAAAAATTAATTCTGTCACAAAATCATCAAAACACTAAATACACAGAACAAAGAAAAAATATTAAAAGAGATAAGGGGAAAAGGGCAAGTAACATATAATGGATGACCTATCAGAATTACACCAGACTTCTCATCAGAGATTCAAAAAGACTAAAGATCTTGGACAGCTGTCATGCAGACCCTAATAGAACATAAATGCCAACCAAGGCTACTACACCCAGCAAACTTTCAACCACCATAGATAAAGAAAACAAGATATTCCTCAGCAAAACCAAATTTAAGCAAATTCTTTCCACTCATCTAGCCCTACAGAGGAAGCTGGTGGGAAAACTCCAACAGAAGGAGGGAAGCTACACATAAGAAAAATCAAGAAATTAATCCCCTCAAAACGAATCCTAAAGAAAACCGAACAAACATAATAACACCACTTGAAACAAAAATAACAGAAACCAAAAATCATTGGTCTTTAATAATTCTACACGAATGGACTCGATTCCTCAATTAAAAAGACAAAAGCTAACACACTGCATACATAAACAGATCCCAGCATTTTATAGCATACAGGAAACATACCTCAGTATCAAAAACAGATTCTACCTCAGACTGAAAGGATGGAAAAAAAAATTAAAGCAAATGGTTCCAAGAAACAAACTGGGGTAGTCACTCTAATATCCAATAAAGTAGAATTTCAACAAAATAGTTATGAAAAGGGGTGAGAAATATACTTCATATTCATCAAATGAAAAATCCAACAAGATATGCTCTCAATTCTTTAAATCTATACCCAAATGCAAGGGCAAACACAGTTGTAAAAGAAATGTTTTTAAACCTAAAAACAAACATTGATCTTCACATAGTAATAGTGAGAGACGGCAACACCACACTCTTACAAATGGACAGATCAAGGAAAAAGAAACTAAGCAGATAGATAGTGAAACAAAAGAAGTTATAAACCAAATGGATTTGACAGATATCTACAGAAGATTTTACCCTAAAATAAAAGAATATAACTTCTTCTCAGCACCTCATGGTACATTCTCCAAAACTGGTCATATAATCAGATGAAAAACAAGCCTCAACAGTTTAAAAAAATTAAAATAATCCCATGCATTCTGTCACAACACCACAGAATAAGGTTGTTCTTCAATAACAACAAAAATAACAGAAAGCCCACATATGCATGGAAACTGAATAACTCTACCTAATGATAACTAGGTCAAGGAATAAATAAATAAACTAAAGACTTTCTAGAATTTATTGAAAATGAAGGCATAGCATACCAAAACTTATGGGACACAATTAAAGCAGTGCTAAGAGAAAAACTCATGGCATTGAATACCTTCATAAAGAAATTGGAGAGGTTGACACTAAAAATTTAAGAGCACATCTCAAATCTCTAGAACAGAAAGAAGAAAATAAAGCCAAGAGAAATGGGTGACAGAAAATAATCAAACTCAGAGCTGAAACAAAGAAAATTATACAAAAAAATCAACAAAACTAAAAGCTGGTTCTTTGTGAAAATCAACAGGATAAACCCTTAGCCAAAGAAACTAAAGGGTATAGAGATGGTATTCAAATTAACAAAATCAGAAATGAAAAGGAAGACATAACAAAAATGAGGAGATTTGAAAAATCATCAGATCCTACTACACAAGCAAATACTCAGCAAAACTGGAAAATCTACACCAAATGAACAACTTTCTAGAAAGCTAGCAGGTATCAGAGTTAAATAAATACCAGATAAACTTTCCAAATAGTCTCATAACTCCTAAGGAAACAGAAGCAGTTATAAAAAGTCTCACAATCATCTTGTTGACTTTTTTTGAGTTCTGTAGTTCTGTGGACTGTATTTTAGGTATTCTGTACTATTTTTTTGGGGGGGGGTAATATCCACTTACTAGTGAGTACATACCATACATGTCATTTTGGTTCTGAGTTACCTCACTTAGGACAATATTTTCTGGTTCTATCCATTTGCCTGCAAAACTGAGGATATCCTCATTCTTAATAGCTGAGTGAAATTCCATTGTAAATGAACTCCATTTTCTGATCCATTTTTCTGTGTGGGACATCTGAGTTGTTTCCAACTTCTGGCTATCACAAATTAGACTGCTATGAACATAATGGAACACATACCCCTGTGGCATGGTGAGGCATTTTTGGTTATATTCCCAAGAGTGGTATTGCTGGGTCTTCAGGTAAATCTCTTTCCAATTTTCTGAGGAACCACCAGATTGATTTCCGGAGTGGTTGTACCAGTTTGTACTCCCAGCAGCAATGGAGGAATATTTCTCTTTCTCCACATCCTCACCAACATGTGTTGTCACCTGAGGTTTTGATTTTAACCACTCTGATTGGTATAAGGTAGAACTTCAGGGTCGTTTTGATTTTCATTTCTCTGATCACTAAGTACTTCAGGTGCTTTCTAGCCATTTGAGATTCCTGTTGTGAATTCTCAGTTTAGTTCTATACACCATTTTTTTGATTGGGTCGATTGGTTTTTAGGTGGTTAGCTTCTTGGGTTCTTTATATATTTTAGATATTAGCCCTCTATTAGATGTGGGGTTCGTGAAGATATTTTTCCCAATCTGTAAGTTGCCAGTTTCTCTTATTGACTATGTCCTTTGCCTTACAAAACTTTCCAGTTTCATGTGGTCCCATTTATCAATTCTTGATCGTAGAGAATGAGCCACTGGAGTTCAGTTTAGGAAATTTCCCCCTCTACAAATGAGTTCACGGCACTGTCACTTTCTTTTCTATTATATTCAGTGTATCTGGTTTTATGTTGAGGTCCTTGATTCACTTGGACTTGAGCTTTGTGCATGGTGACAAATATGGGTCTATTTTCATTTTTCTACATACAAATAGCCAGTTAGACCAGCACCATTTATTGAAAATGCTTTCTTTTTTTCTTTGTTCATTTTTGGTGTCTTTGTCAAACAACAAGTGTCTGTAAGTGTGTGGTTTTATTTCTGGGTCTTCAATTCTAGTCCATTGATCAACATGTCTGTCTCTATACCAGTACCATGCAGTTTCTGTCACTATTGCTCTGTAGTAAGGACATTCCTGTCTTGAGGACAGGAATGGCAATTCTCCCAGCTGTTCTTTTTGTTGTTGTTGTTAAGAGTTGTCTTTGCTATTCTGAGTTTTTTGCCTTATCAGAATAATCTGAGAATTGTTCTTTCCATGTCTTTGAGGAATTGTGTTGAGATTTTGATGGTGATTGCATTGAATCTGTAGATTGCCTTTGGTAGAATGGTCATTTTTACTATATTCATTCTGACAACGCACGAGCACAGAAGATCTCTCCATTTTCTGAGACCGTCGAACATTTTATTTTCTTGAGAGGCTTAACATTATTGTCATACAAGTCTTTCACTTGTTTGGTTAGAGTTACCTCACTATATCTTATATTATTTGTGGCTATTGTGAAGGGTGTTGTTCCCCTAATTTCTTTCTCAGCCTGTTTATCCTTTGAGTAGAGAAAGGCTACTGATTTATTTGAGTTAATTTTATTATGTCCGGCCACATTGCTGAAGTTGTTTATCAGCTGGAGAGTTTGTCTGGTAGAATATTTGGGGTCGCTTATATATACTATCATATCATCTGCAAATAGTGATGCCTTTATTTCTTTTTTGCCAATTTTTATCCCCTTGATGTCTTTTTGTTGTCTTATTGTTCTAGCTAGCAGGTCAAATACTATATTGAATAGATACAGGGAGAGTGTGTATGCTTGTCTTGTTCTCTATTTTAGTGGATTGCTGCAAGTATACCCAAGATAAAGTCTACAGAATTTAAAAAGGTCAACAAGCTAAAAGGCCCAAGTGAGAATGCCTCAGTACCACTGAGGAGGGAAAAGAAATCAGTCACAAGTGGGAAGGGAGAGAAGAACCTGGGAGGAAAAGAGAATAGGATGGGCAGGAGAGGGGAATCTGATCTGATATTGGGTGAGGGAAAAGGACTGAAGCCCTGAGGGCCAGCAGAAAGAATGAAAACAGAAAACCTATGGAGGTAGCAGGAGCCTCCAGAATGCACCAGAGACCTGGGAGATGAGAGACTCTCAGGACTCAAAGGGAGGGACCTTAGATGAAATGCCCTACAGTAGGGAGGGGGAAATAATAGAGCCCACCTCCAGCAGAAAGACAGGCCATCAAATGAGGGAGAGGATTGCCATGCCACAGTCAAAACTCTGACTCATAATTGTTCCTGTTTGAAAGAAATACAGAGATGAAAATGGAAAAGACACTGAGGAAAAGAAGGTCCAGCAACAGGCCCAAAGTGGGATCCAGCTCAAGGGGAGGTCCCAATGCCTGGCACTATTACTGAGGCTATGGAGTGCTCACAAAAAGGGACCTATCCTGACTACCTTCTGGAAAACGCAATGAGCAGCTGGAAGAGTCAGTTGCAGTTATTTGTACCCAGCAATGGACAGAAGCTGCTGACCTCAGTGGTTGAATTAGGGAAAGGCTGAAAGAAGCTGAAGAGGAAGGCAACCCTGTAGGAGGACCAACAGTCTCAATTAATCTGGATCTTCTAGATCTCTCAGACAATGGACCACCAAAAAAAGCAGCATATACCAGCTGATACGAAGACCCCAATACATATACAGCAGAGGACTGCTGGGTCTGTATTCAATCAGAGATGATCTACCTAATTGTCAAGTGACCGGATGAACCAGGGAGTTTAGAGGTCAGGTGGGGTGCAGGGTAGAGAGCAGGAACAGCCTTGTGGAGACAGGGGTGGGTAGGAAATATGGGATGTGGAACAGTTGGGGGAAGGAAGGGGGAAATAAAAACTGGAATGTAAATAAATAAATAAATAAATAAGAAAACTAAAACAAATACAACTTTATAACCCTTGTTTTGGTTTTCTTTTCTTTTAGAATCTTTTTTTTTATCATCAAATTCATCAAAGGCAACTCTTTTTAAATCTCTTGTTCAATTATACTTTCTTATAACTTCTTTTTTTATTAGATTCTTTTTACATTTCAGATGTCATCCCCTTTCCCCATTTCCCCTCTTTAGAAAACCCCTGTCCCATGTCCCCTTTTTCTCTTTACTTTTATAAAATTTTTTAAAATGTTAATCAAAGGCTTTATAAGTTTGGTAATGCTCAGTCAGAAGTGTAACCCAATACCCAACCTAGATATATCAACTATCTTTGACTGGTGGAGACACGTGAACATCTGCCTCCATGTGCCCACCATCTTTCTCTCTCTCTTTCTCTCTCTCATCACCTAGCTTCTCCTCTCCTTCTTCTCCTCCTCTCCTTACTCCTTCTCTTCCTCTCGGTACTCCTCCCACCTTAGCTCCTCCTACATATCACCCTTCCTGTTAAAATAAAACTTTTCTTTCAAAATACAACTAGAGCATAATTATTCCTATTTGTACCAGTGAGGTACAAGATAGTCCTAATACCCAGTCCATCATTTTGTTGACTAACCAGAACCTCTGTCATCTCTCCTAACTAAAACTTAGTTCTGAACCTGGCTTTTTTCTTGGTTTTAGAATGAATGTCAGCTGAAAACCATCCACTCAAATCTTTTCTCTCAAAGTAAATAGCCAGGATTGGCTATGAGACTATAAGTTTTCAGCCCCATCAGAAATCCAGAATGACTGAGTTAACTGAAATTATGGGAAGCACCAAGCATAGCTTCTAAAATTTAGCCAAATTATAGAGACTGCTGAACACCTGGACAGTCCCTATACTACAAAACACTGGAGCATCTGATCTTCAGCCTTCTGGCCCAAACTCATCTGACAGACCTTAGTGATGCAGAATTGTTAAGGGCTGATTACTCTGTCTAGGCAGAAAAAAATCAGTCGACTATTCTGCAAGTGTATCCTTTTCTAGACAGTAATTTGTCTGAAGATGGAAAGAGACAATTCTTGCCTAGTGGCTGTCTCACCACAACTGGAGTAACTCCAATAATGCTCAGTTTCTTCTTAGAATCCAAGACAGGAAGCTGTCAGGAGCAGACAGGTCTCTAATCAAAATGAACATTAATACAGAAATGTTTGTAACATCAATTCTGTGGACTTCTGACGTTTTGAAATCCAACTATCCATGTAAGGTAACCTGGACTGTTGTCTGTTAACTCCTCTCAGCTATTTCTAAATAAAATATAGAAAACACCCTAACAATAAACTCAAAGTCATGAATTTGCTATAGTCCCTTAACTCACAGGTTAACCATCCCAAATCAGTTAAAAAAGTTAAAGAAGGACTGGGTCTAAGCCTTGTATTTCTAAATGTGTTATACAGGCACAATGCCCATGAGAGTATCAATATTCATTTCACTTTCATATCAATAAGAAACTCATACCAATGAAAGCCCTAATTTTGAAATCCAAGTGAATTTTGTACCATTTAAGAAATTATAACTTCATCTTGATACTAAATTATACAGATTTCTACGAATAGGTTATAGCTATGCCATAAATCCTAGCTAATCCTCCCTGTTCCAACAAAACCACTATTTTTCCACAGAGAGACAGCCCAATTTTAACCACTTTAATCCCCAAGCCCAGGGAATAGGGGTGCTGACCCTTCTTTAACTTCTTCAAGCTGATTATGGGCATTGAGATATTAGAAGAGGGGTGGGTTGAAGAGTAAATTGATAAGCTTCGGACTTAAGCTTCTGTGTCTTCACTGCATCCAGATGGAATTCCCGGACACCAGAGGTTTGAGTAGGTCTGCTTGTTTTGCTTGATGAGTGGATACATCAAGGCTGTGCATTCTGCAATATACAATTCTCTGGACAAGTTTTAGTATCAAGAAAAATTTTTTTTTCCTAGAGAGCTGACATTTTTTTAAAGATGTTGGTTCTAACAACTTTTTTTCCCTTTTATGTAGTTGGTTATAATATTTACATTTCAAGTTTTATCCTCTTATACTATTTCCCCCACCACCCTGGTGTAATTCTTATGGATCTTATAGGTCTGCCTTTATATGTTACTTTACCTTTTTCCCTTACTGATTTTAGTATTTTTTTTTGTTTTGTATATTTGGTGTTTTGATTATTATATGACGGGAGGTATTTATTTCTGGTCTAGTCTATTTGGGGTTCTGTAGGCTTCTTGTATATTTAAGGAAATCTCTTTCTTTAGGTTAGGGAAGTTTTCCTCTATAATTTTGTTAAAGATATTTGCTGGCCCTTTAACTTGGGAGTCTTCCCTCTCATCTATACCTATTATCCTTATGTTTGGCCTTCTCATTGTGTCCTGGATTTCCTGGATGTTTTGGGTTAGGAGCTTTTTGCATTTCTTATTTTCTTTGACAGATGTGTCAATGTTTTCCATGGTATCTTCTGCACATATCTATGTCTCCTGGTCTTTTTCTTAGGTTTTCTATCTCCAGGGTAGTCTCCCTTTGAGATTTCTTTATTGTTTCTACTTCCATTTTTAGATCCTGGATGGTTTTGTTTAATTCCTTCACCTATTTGGTTGTGTTTTCTTGCAATTCTTTAAGGGATTTTTGTGTTTCTTCTTTAAGAGTTTCTATCTGTTTACCTGTGTTCTCCTTGAATTCTTTGAGAGTGTTATTTATGACCTTTTTAAAGTCTTCTAACATCCTCATGAGAATTGATTTTAATTCTGTATCCTGCTTTTCTGGTGTGATGTGGTTTTCAGGGCTTGCTATGGTGGGAGAACTGGGTTCTGGTGATGCCAAGTAACTTTGCTTTTGTTGTTTATGTTCTTGCACTTGCCTTTCATCATTTAGTTGACTCTAGTGCTACCCTCACTCACTTGTTCTGGCTGGAAACTGTCTTTCCAGTTATCTTGCTTGTGTCAGATCTTCTCAGGGTCCAGATGTCTCTGTGATCTTGTGATCCTGAGCTCCAGCTGCTCTGAGTGCAATGTCTCCTCTAGGATGTCTCAGGGTAAGGTGTCTTCGTCAGAGCATATCAGCTAGGTGTTTGCTGCTCTGAGTGCAGTGGTTCCTCTAGAATGTCTCAGGATATGGTGTCTGCTGCTCTGGGTCCCATGGCTCCTCTAGGATGTCTCTGGGTATGGTGTCCCCTTCTCTGAGGTTGGTGGCCTCTCTAGGATGTCTCAGGATATGGTTTCCACAATGGTGCAGACCTACTGGGTGTCTGTTCCTGCCACAGGGATCCAGAGAGGAGTGGAAGGGGAATGGAATTCCGCAGAGGTGAGGTTTGGGTGCCTGAGGGTGGGGTCCTGTGAACTTCCTACTCCCAGCTCTGGTGCTTAGGGCAGTGCACGACTGACCTTACTTGCCTCTCTGAGGACACTGGCCTCTCTGGGATGTCTCAGGATATGGTTTCCACAAGGGTGCAGACCCACTGGGTGTCTGTTCCTGCCACTGGGATCCGAAGAGGGACCTTCTTATCACTTCTAAGACTATAATTTTTTCTTCACTTTTCTGAATGTGTGTTTGCTTTTCCTATTTTGTTTGAATATTTTATTCACCATGATATGCATTTGTCATTATTGTTATTATTTGTATTATTTAGTAGCATAAAGCTTCAAATAATTAAAAAAGGCAAAAAAAAAAAAGAAAGAAAAAGTAGGACAGCAGATGAGAGATGGCTCAGGGGTTAATAGTGCTGTCTGTTCTTGCAGAGAACCTGAATTCAATTCACAGCATTCAAGTTTGCTGGTTCACAATGGCCTGTTACTCCAGATGTAAGGTACTCATCCTCTTTGTCTGGCCTCCATGGGCAAGTACATTGCATGCATATTAAAATAAAATATTTGTTCTTAGAAAAAAAGTCTCACAATCAAAAAAAAAAACACAAAAAACAAAAAAACCCAAAACAACAACAACAACAACAACAAAAAAACAGGGCCAGATGGCTTTAGGCTTTAGTGCATATTTCTATAAGACCTTCAAAGAAGACCAATTGTCAATTCTTCTTAAGCTATTCCACAAATAAAAACAGAAGGAATACTATACAATTTATTCTATGAAGTCATGGGTATGCTGATACCTAAACCACACAAACACCCAACAAATAAAGAAAACTTTAGATCAATTTTACTTATCAATATCGATACAAAAACTCAACAAATTCTCACAAACAGAATTAAATATATAAAATTCATAATTCACCATGATCAAGTAGGCTTCATCCTAGAGATGATTCAGTATATGGAAATCCATCAATGTAATCCACTATATAAACAAATTTTGAAAAAATTACATGATTATCTCATTAGATGCTGAAAGCCTTTGACCACATACAGCACCCCTTCATGTTAAAAGGCTTGGAGAGATTAGCAGTTCAAGACCTATACTTAAACATAATAAAAACAATACACAACAAACCAACAGCCAACAGCAAATTTAATGGAAGAGTCATCAGAGGAATGTAAAATGGTAAGAAAGATGTCAAAGTATCACTGTTTGCAGATGATACAACAGTATACATAAGAGACCGAAAAACTTCTACCACAGAATCCCTACACCTGATAAACAGCTTCAGTGAAATGACTGAATATAAAATTTATTCAAAGGAATCAGGAGCCTCTCTCTACACAAAAAATAAATGAGCTAAGAAATAAATTCAGAAAACGACATCCTTCACAATAGTCACAAATAATATAAAATATCTTGTCATAACTCTAACCAAGCAAGTGAATGATATGTATGACAACAATTTCAAGTCTCTGGAGAAAGAAATAGAAGACCTCAGAAGATGGAAAGATCTCTTGTGCTTATGGATAGGTAAAACTGACACACTCAAAATAGCCATCTTATCAAAAGCAATCTACAGATTCTATGCAGTCCCCATAAAAATTCTAACTCATTTATTTTACAGACGTAAAAAGAGCAATTCTCAACAACATATGAAATAACAAAAAACCCAGGATACCAAAACCAATTCTCAACAATACAAGAACTTCAAGATGACTCACCATTCCTGTCTTCAAGCTGTACTACAGAGCAATGTAGATTTAAAAAAAGAAATCATGATATTAGCACAGAGATAGGAAGATCAATGGAATAGAATTGAAGACCCACACAGCTATAACACTTGATATTTGACAAAGATGCCGAAACTTTCTAGTGGAAAAAAAGACAGCACTTTCAACAAAGAGTGCTTTTCAAACTGGCAGTCTGTATATAGAAGAATGCAAATTAACTCATTTTTATCTCCTTGTACAATGCTCAGGTCCAAGTAGATCCAGGAACTCCACATATAACCAGATACTCTGAATATAATAGAAGAGAAAGTGGGAAAGATCCTTGAACACATTGGGACAGGGGAAATTTTCCTGAACAGAAATTGATAAATGGTATCTCATGAAACTTGAAAGGTTTATAAGGCAAAGGGTACTGTCAATAGGACAAAATGGCAACATATAGATTGGGGGAAAAATCTTTACCAACCCTATTACATAGAGGGCTAACATCCAAATATACAAAAAACTCAAGAAGCCAACCTCCATAGAGGCAAACAGCACAATTTAAAAAAAATGGGTATAGAACAAAATAGAGAACTCACAACATAGGAATCTTGAAGCACTTAAAGAAATGATTAAAGTACTTAGTCATCTGGGAAATGCAAATTAAAATGACCCTGAGATTCCACCTTACACAAATCAGAATGGGTAAGATTAAAAACTCAGGCTACAGCAGATGCTGGCAAAAATGTGGAAAAAGAAGAACACTCCTCCATTGTTGGTAGGATTGTAGGCTCATACAACCACTTTGGAAATCAATCTTGAAGACAGGAATGGTGAGTCATCTTGAAGTTTTTGTATTGTTGAGAATTGGTTTTGGTATCCTGGGTTTTTTGTTATTCCATATGTTGTCATATGTTTCTCAGAAAATTGGAAATAGCTCTACCTACCCAAAGACCCAGTTGTACCCCTCCTGGGTATATGCCCAATAGATGTTCCAACATATAACAAGGACTATATTCATATCAGACTTATTTATAATAGTCAGAAGCTGGTTACAACCCAGATGTCCCTCAACAAAAATATGAATACAGAAAATGTAGTAAATTTACACAATGGGATAGAACTCAGCTATTAAAAATGACAACTTCATGAACTTTGTAGGAAAATAGATGTAACTAGAAAATATCAACCCCATAGGAAGAACAACAGTATCAACCAACCAAACTCCTCAGAGCTCCCAGGGACTAATCCACCAGCCAAAGAGTATACAAGGAGAGACTCATGGCTCCAGCCACATATGTAGCAGAGGAAGGCCTTGTTAGGCATCAGTGGGAGAAGAAGCCCTTGGTCCTGTGAAGGCTCGATGCCCCAGTGTAGGGAAATGCTAGGGCAGGGAGACAGGAGTGAGTGGTAGTCTGGGGAAGCACCCTCATAGAAGCAGGGGGAGGGGATGAGATAGGGAGTTTCCAGAGGGGAAACCAGGAAAGGGGATGTCATTTCAAATGTAAATACATAAAATATCCAATAAAATAAAGAAAGAAAAAGAAAAATATCATCCTCAGTGAGATAAACCAGATCCAAAAGAATCTCCATGCTGTGTACTCATTGTAAGTGGATATTAACTCAAAAGCTCAGAATACCCACAATACAACTCACATACCCTACGAAGCTTAATAAGAAGGAAGGCCAAAGTTGTGCACATTTCAAACCAATTAGAAGGAGAAACAGCATAATCACAGGAAGCAGAGGGAGGGAGAGACATGGGTGAGAGAGGAAAGAGGAGAAAAAAAGGGGGGGTAGGACCAGGTATGGGAAGAGATGGGAGGAAAGTCCAGATGGTCAGAAGAATAAATAGAAATAAGTCGCAGTGAGGAGTGGGAAATTTGGGGAACCACCTGAAATTCTCTGATGTCAAGGATGCTAGAGGCTCCCAGGAGAGAATGGGGATGACATTAGTGAAAATACCCAACAGCAGAGAGATAGAACCAATAGATAGATTTGACCCTCAGTGCAGTTACCCATCTAAAATTTTTTTAACCCAGAATTTTCCCTGTCTAAAGGAAATTCAGGGACAAAAATGCAGCAAAGTTTGGAGGAAAGGACACCTAGAGACTGTCCCATCATGGGATCTGTTACATTAGTAGACACCAAATCCCAGCACTATTGCTGATACAAAGATGTGCTTGCTGTCAGAAGCCTAGTATGGCTATCCTTTAAGAGGCTCAGCCAGGACCTGACTAAGATATATGCAGATACTCACAGCCATCCATTGGACTGCAGGTCCATGACTCCTGTTATATAGCAGAAGACTGCCTCATCTGGCATCAGTGGGAGGGGAGGCTTTTGATCCTGTGGAGGCTTGATGACTCAGCAAAGGAAGATGCTAGAGGAGTGAGATGGGAGTAGGTGTGTGGGTTAGTGGGGAAGCAAGGTCTTAGAGCCAAAGTGAAGGGAGGAGAGGATTGAGGGTTCTTGGAAGAGAGAACTGGACAGGAGATAACATTTCAAATGTAAACAAAGAAAATTATCTTTTTTAAAAAAGAATATTACCAAAAAATATTGGTCATCAAATTTATGACCTACTCTAATTCGCAGAGAATTCTGAGTGTTGTGTGGGCTGTGATTCTCCTAGTTTTTTGTGATAAATTCATTTTACACACCTGGTCATTTAACTATATTTGCTAACACTCTTCTTCCAAATACTACCACATCCAGAAATTTGAGGATAAAATACTATTTCATCTATTGCATTCATTACATGAAAAATCAAGTACTTCTCTAAACTTAAAATCCTGTGTTTTCCTTGGCCATTCTCTATAGACATACTCTGATGGTCTTTAACACTTCAGTAGTTTTTAAATTCACAAACAGTAAAGGTACGTGGAGAAGTCATACTGTGAAAGCGTATATAAAATTTGATAAATTCTAAAACAATTCCCATGCAATAGGGTTCTTCTGCCAGTTCTACTTAGAATGCAGTTCATATATGAAAAAAATTGTACAAATTAGGTAACAGCAGAGACACAAATATTCTTTTAATAGAGTAGTAAAAGGCACAGATTGATATTGCAAAGATGTGTGATAGCTGGAAATTTCTTGCGTCTGAATGGGTTTAGTAAATGAAGGAAGCAAATAAAATCCATTTGACCCCAGGCTTTATAGCCGGAAGGTTGCCATGTTCATCAGTTTTATTCTTTGCAGCGATGTGGCACAATCCTCAACTTTATTTTAGGATAAAATTTCTCTCCTCTCCTTTCTCACCCACTTTCTCTTTCTGTGTTTTAAATATAAGTCAATTTTTCTCCCATCTCTTCTTAAAACTTCTTTAAAATTTTGCTATGATGGACCTGATTCTCTAGTATTACAGTGAGGACAGTACCTGGAGACCACAGCTACACTGGTGACTCAGAGTGACAGTGAGTAGGCTTGGCAAGGTTCCACGTTTCCTTATTCAGAATGGGATTCTTTTCTCTCAGTCTTCTGTGTGCAGAATTCTCAGATCTTTTTGCAGACAGAAACATTTGTTTATTTCACTAAAGAGACTCTCATTTTGTTGGTGTTAAACTAACATGTTAAATCTCCCAGGAGTTGCCCTGGCTATGCCAGATAATTTCTAACTGGAAAATTTTTATTTCTGTTTTCAGGCTTCCCATTCATGAAGAGGGACACATCACTTACATCAGCTGCTCAGCTCTTCTGGTGTTGTCTATAAGTGTCCTAACTCCTCTCTGCAGTTCACAGGTTCGAAATCCTCTTTTAACAAGGCAAGAGATTCTGAGAACTTTTATGTTGTAAATTTTATTTCTTTTGTTTTCTCCTGGGGATTGGTTTTGCCAAGAAGGGTCATTTAAATCTCTCTCTCTCTCTCTCTCTCTCTCTCTCTCTCTCTCTCTCTCTCTCTCTCTTTCTCTCTTTAATTTTTGCTACTTTTCAATAGCTTCTCTCCTCCTGAGGGAAAGGCAATTAAGGCAGTTTAGATCCTGGTCTGTAGTCAGGAACTAAGAACCAAACAAAACTCTAAATTCAGCACCAAATTTTAGCCTGTCTTTTAAGGTTTAGAAGCACCCATAATTTGTACACTTCATTTGCCTCTTTACTCGAATTGTAATTTATCTGTTGTAGGCCTATACTCTGCACCTGCAATGCAACTGCTCATTACCTTAGAAAACCCTCAGGATAGAGGAATTATTTAGGGGATCGGAAAAGCTGAACATAAAGCAAGGCTGTAATGGAGTAAGTATCAAAAGGCTACATATATACTGGTGAGAAATTATTTTCAGATGTCCTTTGCAACATGGATCACACGTAAAAGTCAAGCCTCTTATAGTAATATAAAAGTGATTAATGATTAAAACACCAGGATGAATGTAGTAGTTTGAATGGGAATAGCCCTCATGAGCCTCGAAGGCTTGTATGCTTGAATTATTGGTTTCCAGTTGATGGACTGTTTTGGAAGGATCAGGAAGTATGACCTTGCTAGAGGAGTTGTGTCATGGGAGTTGTGTTAAGTTTTGAGCACATGCCAGGCCTACTCTCTCTCTCTCTCTCTGCCTGATGCCTGTGACACCATGCCTGGTACCATGTTTCTTACCATGTTGATAATGAATTAACACTCTTAAACTGTAAGTAAGTCCCCAATTAAAAACTTTATTTAAAAGAATTGCCTTTGTTGTGAGGTCTCTTCACTAAGGCAGTGTAAAATGCACAGACTGTTCCGATTGTCAGTGGAAAAAATATTTCAAATGGCATTAAACAAAGGTTCTTGACTTAGTTTTCATGATGACACTGAAGGTACAATAATCCACATTTTCAAACTTTACCAACCATCTTTAATGTCACTTGGTATACTTGTTGCTATGAGTTGTATTAATACAGAAAATCTCACTGTGTTTTCTTGGTAATATAGTAAAGAACAAGCGAATCAGTTCAATGGCCAGTCCACATAACACCTGACCTAAATGTGAGCTGAATCTGACCATGAGGGAACAGTCAGCTAGTTCTGATTGTACCTCATTCTTAAGAAGTAATCACTTTTATTTTGAAAAAAAAAAAAAAAAACCAGAAAGAAACAAGTGATGGCTCCATGGGCAACAGCACTTTCCATATAAATCTGGTAACCTGAGTTCAATCCCTAGAACCTAAGTAAGAAACCAACAGGTAGTGCCATACATATGTAATCCCAACAGTTCTATACAAAAAAAATGGGGAGCACACAACAAGAAGGATGGCTGAAAGTTTGTGGAAACAAGGGAGATAATACCCTGAAACAAGGTGAAGAGCACACACTTCTGAAAAGGTGGCCTCTGACCTGCATGTATGTATATCATGTCTCATGTAACACACAAACACATAGACACACACAGACAGACAGACAGACACACATATACACACACTGAAAGGGAGAGAGGGGGGCCTTGTATGCATGGACAAGCACATAAAAAAACCATAAATAAGACTAATTTAGAGTACATGTAAAAAAAAGGTATCAGGCAATGAATCTGTGACTATTTTTTTTGAATTTTGAAAGAGAAATAATATTAAATACTAACAGAAGAAAATTTAAATCATAATTTTATATTAGAGAATATTAGAGAATATTTGACTTGGTTGCCATGATTAAACAAAAGAATTTCTGGTCTGTTATTTTTTTAATACAATATTGTTATTAACTCTTTGAGAATTTCAGAGAGGAAATATAATATGAAGCATAAAGATACAAGTTTTTATAATATCTAAATTTTACTTTCAAACAATTTACCAAAAGTATACACAAAGATGTCAACATATAGACAATAGGCAGAGAGATGGTGTGTTGATTGTTTTTAATGCCAGCTTTTTAAAAATTAGAATTACCTGAGTAAGGAGATTCATGAGAAGGATCCTGATAGATTAGATAGATGACAGACAGACAGACAGACAGACAGACAGACAGACAGACAGACCAAATGGGAATTAGGGAAAGAGAAATAATACAACATATAAAAACCACTCATTTATGTTGATAACATGTAATTTTTAGCTACTGTTAAAAGAATTTTTAAATTAGTTTTAATTATGTGTAGGATGTGTGCCTGCAAGTGGGTATGTACATGTGAGTGAATATTCTCTCAGAAGCCACAGGCTTTAGACGTTCTGGATGAGGACTTAGAGATAGATGTAAGTCCTCTGATGAAGATGCTAGGAACCAAACTATGTTCCCCTTGAAGAACAACAAGTGGTCTTAAACACAGAGCAGTCTCTTCACCCAGGAAAACTTTTCAAAACTTAAGCTCAAAAGTAAATGAAAGTGTTTCAAATACAACTTACCTAAGAACAAATCTGGAGTAAAATCATATACTGGGACACATTAAATCATTTAAAATAAGAAAATATAAGATTTCTCTTTAAATGAAAAGGTTAATATCATTAAGAATCCATAAATATCATATAGGAACAGAACAGTTACATAGCAGTGAAAAGTTAGGAAGAGAATGAAGTCTTCAAAAAGTTATTATATGGCTGGTATACTAAAACACTGATTTAAAAATGGTGAATATTAACTAGTAAATAATTACTATTCATAGCCAAAGGAAATCCTAGATATGCCAGAAAATACAAGATAATCTTTATAATGATGTCATTTATAATAGAAAAATCAAAGTCTCCCAGTTAGAGAGAAGAAATAAACTGTGGAATGTTGAATGAATCTATGTAATAATACACTGTAGTGAAAATTAAATTTCACATTAACAAAACCTGAATGACCCATGTAAGGATGCTTTGATCCTACTTGGGGGCAATAAGAAAATAATGACTCAGGACAGAGAGAGGGAGGGATCTGGATGGGAAAGGCGACACAGATGGAAAAGGGGGAACATGATCATGTATTGGTGCAGAGGCGACAGGACTGAAGCCCTGAGGGCTAGCAGAAAGAATGAAAACAGGTAACCTCTGAAGGTAAGATGTGGAGGACCCTCTAGAATGTACCAGAGACCTGGGAGGTGACAGATGCTCAGGACTCAAAGGGAGGAACCTTAGATGAAATGCCTTACAGTGGTAGAGGAAACTTGTAGAGTCCACCTCCCTTAGAATGACAGGGCATCAAGTAGACAGATGGGGCTACCATCCCACAGTTAAGAACTCTGCCCCAGAATTGTTCCTATCCAAAAACAAAAACAAAATAAAAAAAACAAAACAAACAAACAAACACACACACACAAAAAAAAAAAACACAAAAAAACAAAAACAAAGCAAAACAAAACAAACACTGCAGGGGAAAAAGTGGAGAAGAGCCTGAGGGAAAGGAAGTTGAGTGACAAGCCGAAATTTGGATCTCACTTAATGGGAGGCCCTAAAACCTGACACTATTACTGATTGCTGTGGTGTGCTTACTGACAGGGGCCTAGCATGGCTGCCTTCTGAGAGGCCCAACCAGCATCAAAAGAGTCAGATGCAGATATTTACACCTAAACAATAGACAAAGGCCAGGGACTCCTGTAGTTAAATTAGGGAAAAGCTGAAAGAAGCTGAGGGGGAGCGTGACCTCATAGGAAGACCAGCTTTGTCAACAAACCTGGACCCCTGAGACCAGTAAGTCACCAACCATGCAGTGTAAACCAGCTGATAGGAGGACCCTGACACATATATAACAGAGGACTGCCTGAACTTGCCTCAGTGAGAGAAGACACACCTAACTCTCAAGAAACTTCAGGCCCCTCCTACTGGGAGATCTATTGGGGTGGGGATGGTGGGGGATGGAAACATCCTCTTGGAGACAGGAAAGGAGGTATTGGAGGGGTCTAATGACTTGACTGTTTTTTTTTTTTTTAAAAAAAAAAGATTAAAGAATAGTAATGAAAAGGAAAAGAAATCCAAGTGTTATGGGAACTTTGTGACCTGTGTATGCTTTATAGGGCTTTTCTGTAACTTTGGTTGTGAACACATATATACATTCAGTCACGAGGCACAACACCCACTAATCTTCTGGGAAGATTTTGCTCAACCCAGACTGTTCTGTGAATTTTATGATCTTACTATATTTATTAACTGTTCTACATTTATAGAACCACAATGGTTAACAATTTAAATTTTTTCCTATCATTCTTCAGCACATAAAAATTAACTAGTATTAAAATGCTTGATTTTTAAAATTGTTGAGTGGATAATGAGTTTCATTAAATATTGTCAACTAAGTTTGAGATTGAGAATAAGACAGATTTTCCCCAAATGTCTTAAATATAGTTGTCATATTACATCATCTATATATTAAATGCTTTCAGCATTGACAAATAAACATATAAATACTAATGCTGTTCTGTATCCTGCAGCATCAAATATTTAGCCAGGATTTAATTCTTAATGTGAAAATAAATAAACACAACATTTCAATTGTACAATAATTTACTTTCATCTTGGATGAAGGGTAAAATTATACATGTACTAAAAAGCATTTTAAATTTATTTATGACTTATTGTCAGGAAACATTTTATTCATATATCTATATTTTTGTATCTCAGACAAAGAAAGCCATCTTGAAAAGAAAATTTCAAAAGCCTTAAAGTATGTGTGCTGGATTTAACAAATGAGAGCCTCCTTTTAGTTTCTAATATTTTGATCTGCTGTACATACTGGCTTTCAATATGATCTGGGGTCTTTAGAAATGTATCTGGTAACTCTGTAAGAAGAATGTGGTTGAGGGTAGAACATGATGCCCAAAGGCAAAGATTCTTTGAGAAGGTCTGGTATATTCTGTTAGCCATGATAATAGAAGGCCTTTAAGACATCTTCTTTTCCCTGACCCAATGATTTCTGATAGTTGTTTTTATTCTGTTTTGCTTATTACCACAGTGGTCTTATATATCCTGAGTAGGTAAATAAAATCTTCAAATATTATGTATTAAATTTTTCTGGTTGTATGTTACTTTTAGTGATATTGAAAATTGCTTTCTTCAGAGACTTGAAGTTCTTGTCATACAGATCTTTCACTTGCTTGGTTAGAGTCACACCAAGATATTGCCAATGAAACCCCCCAGAGCTCCCAGGACTAAATCAACCAAAGAGTATACATGGAGCGACCCATGGCTCCAGCCGCATATGTAGCACAGGATGGCCTTGTCAGGCATAAATGGGCAGAGAGGCCTTTGGTCCTTTGAAGGTTCGATGCCCCAGTGTAGGGGAATGCGAGGGTGGGGAGGCAGCAGTCTCTGTGTGGGTATGGGAGCACCCACATAGAAGCAGCGGGGGAAGGGATAGGGGGTTTCTGGCAGGGAAACCAGGAAAGGGGGTAACATTTGAAATGTAAAGAAAATATTTGTAAATGTAAAAGAAAAAAATATATATATACACACATATATATGAAATTGCTTTTTTCATTTATATTCTTTGAAATTTGTTAAATATTTAATAAACAGAAATACATAATATAGATAAATAATATGCATAATTCAACACCTACTCTGGTTTTTGTTTGTCTTCTACCTATCTACATTCTTTCTAAAAATATTTTTTTATTAATTCTTGCGAGATCCATGGAACATATTATCAATCACATTCATGTCCTCAGCTCCTGTCAGATCCAAATACTTATTCTCTGTTCTTGCTTAACTTTAGTATTTAGGCAAGGCAAATGTCATATGTGACCCGCGCAATCGTCTCGCCGGCAAGAACACACGCGGGCACCAGGATCCTTCTGCAGCAAGCGTTTATTACCATGTGAGGAGGAGGAGAGAGAGAGCCAAGATGGCGCTGCTTTATATACATCCTAGAGTGGCGTGGACATATTTGATTGGCTGCTTGCTCAAAACCCCGTATGACGCCCCAGGTTGGGCAGTGGCTTGGCGAGCTTTCACCACTTGCACATGCGCAAGTTTACCCACGAGTGCCAGGTGCCAGCGCCATGTTCCAATGGCGAATGCTGTCACCGTTTACCATGGCTCTCCACAGTCTTATCCCTCAAATTTTGCAATAACATGTGTGGTATGTTGAATAAGAAATGTCTTCCAGTTTTTCAGGTATTTGAATACTTGGTCCCTAGTTGGTAGCACTGTTTGTAGGAATCCTGCTGTCTTTAGGAGAATGTGATCTGGCTGAAGAAATTATGTCTCAGATGGAGGGCTTTGTGAAATCATACTCTTAGTTTATGTGTAGTTGGCCCTGACTGTTTTATGCCTGCAGTTGAAGACCTGATGTCTCAGATTTCTACTGTGTCTGCCAACCTCCATTTTCCCCTGTAGTTATGGGATCTCCATCTTGAATATATGTCAAAATGAGCCCTTCTTAAAACAGTTTCATGGATCACGGTATTTTATCACAGAAGCAGATAAATAATAAATATAACATCTCCTCTACACTCTTCATCACTGTCAGCAAAAGCTGTTCTTGTTGTCAGAGACAATTGTCCTCTCAAAGCATTGTGTTGATTTAATTCTGAGTTAATTAACTTTCTAGCTTACTATTAAAAGAATCCATTCAGTGCATTTTTGTCACCAATTTTAATAACATTTGAATTCTTCAGATAAACAAAGCAGAAATATTTTGGATTATACACATTCCTCCTGAGATATGTTGCAACAGGTTTTTGTTTTTTTTTTTGCTTCATTTCTTGCTAAGTTTGTTATAGTTTAATTTTCTTCCATCTCTCTTTGGATGCAATTTCTTTCCTGACCCCTGTGTCACTCCATTTACGTATATTTAAGGAGTAAGATATAAATAAACACTAATAGTGGAATCACTGTAAGATGAAACAATGTGGCATACTGCAATACTGTAATTCTAGGCAACAATTTGGAATTTCATTTGTGCTTAAAGTTAATACAGTAAAACTTTATCAAAGTTCAAACTATTTTGGAATAATGTTGAATTAACGAGTCACTGCTGTGCCAGCCAAGCGCTGTAACATTTTTAGTTCTATAAGTGCAAATTTTTATATGATAATGTTAAATAAAATATTGCACTGAGTTTGAGTAGCAACTTAAAGTTGAAATGTACTCTTTCAAAGCTCTTAAAGTTAGTAAATTAATACATAAATATAATACATAAATCCATGATTTTTTTAATATTTGCTATTAACTATAAAGCACGGTTTTAGAATATACAACCATTGCAAACTCCACCTGTATAAATGTCCTAGGTATAACACTGAATATAAATTGTTTTTTTTTTTTCAGTGAAGAATCTAATATACATATTTGGAGGCTCAACCATCACGTTGATATCTTGAGTAGAACGTTAGCATTATCTCTTTTAGAAATCCAAAAAGATGTTACAGAGACTATCATATAGACTTTGTTTTCTAAATTTTCTGCTGACAAATATATTCAGTTCTATACATTTTTCTCCACTCCATTGATATTACATGTGACAATAACTTGCTTAGGACAGTGAGATGTGATACATGCCACTTTCAGGCAGCATGTTAAAGAAGCATTGTCTGGTGACTTCTGCCATGAGTAGTGCTGCATACACCATGGAGTAGGCCAAGTAGGATGAGAATCATGAATCCACAAGGATTAGAACAACTATTGTTGGTAGTTAGTTGTTAGACCTTGAATGCCAAAGGCTGTGGTGTTCAGCTGATGGACTTGAGGACTAATCACTCCAAGCCCTGACACAAGTTGCAAAGTTATCCTCTTGTCTCTGATTGCCAAGGGTCCTTTTTGTCAATTGACAGCTACTAACTTTCTCTGCTTTCCCCAGCATGCATTAGGAAGAGTAATGAACAGCATCTGTTAGCTAGCATTATAGCCATATGCCTTGGTTATCAAGATCCTCAGCTTTAGTGTTTACTACAATCCTGGAATTCTTCTCATGACACAGCTATTGGTTCCATTGTAGCTTGTCTTGTTTACACTTCATCTTTCCTGTCCTTGTTCTCTACTCTCTGCTTTTGGATGACTCTACTCAGATACCATCAGGCAACTAGGGCAGCTGGGACTACTGACAACAAGTCTTCCTTGTGTTATCACCTCAGTTGAATTGATCTATTGTAAGATCTGGAAGAGGCAAGGAAACCATTTGGGAGAAGACTGTTGGTCCTCAAGTAAAACCAAGGGCCAGGACTCACAAGTATTTACAAGCTGAATTTAAGAGTTATAACTGGGGAGATAGCTCAGTCAGTAAAATATATTTAGTGTATGACCAGAAACCTGTGTCTGGAAACCTAGATGTTGTCTTTAAAAAAATAAAAGCAAACAAAATCAATCATGTGTGGAAGCTTGTGCTTGTCACCCTGGTGCTCAGTATAAAGTTAAGTGGATGCTGAAAGCTCATAGACCTGCTTTCTTAGCCCAAATTATGAACTGTGGGTTTAATGAGAGGATACCAAATACACTATGAAGAAGGGAAGGAAGAAAGGAAGAAAGAAAGGAAGGAAGGAAGGAAGGAAGGAAGGAAGGAAGGAAGGAAAGAAGGAAGGAAAAAAGAACAGAGGAGAGCAGAAAGGAAAGGAGGGAGGGAGGGAGGGAGAAAGGAAGGGATG